>VZRE01005377.1:0-60396 GCA_013396775.1 Cephalopterus ornatus | reverse complement strand
CCAGTTAACATACAGCAGATAAGAGACCTGAACTAGCCAAAAAAAAATGAAATTATTAGGTCACCTTGTTGGATGCAAGTGACTGATCTGAATCAGTCAAAATTTAAACTCTAGATGTTGCATGTACCCAGAAAGTATTTATATAAACTTAGTGTAAAGGGTTCTCCTTCCCCACCACTGGAGAATGAGTCAGGGCAGAGGAGAAGACTGCAAGCAAAGAATGAGAGTCATGCTTCAGACTGGCTAGAAAAGACCAAGGCTGAAGTCCTTGTCAGAGGATTTAAGGACTTGAAGCTTTAGCTTCCACCCAGCCTCTACACTGTCCTGGGGGTAAGAAATGCCCTTTCTCCCCATCTTCATGCTAGGTAACTTTGCTTTGGCTCAGCAACACAGATAAGTAGGGGAAAAATATATATATATATTCCTCCCCATGGTTACATCATACCTTAGCATGTGGAGCTTGTTGTCTGGGGACTAGACCTCCTCCTTCCTAACCTGCATTTCCTCTCCTTTTACACTGGAAGACTGGTTCTTCATGCCTTATTTTAGATTCAGGTTCCATTAAAAATGAGTAACACTGCAGGACTTTTTTTTTCTCTAGTAACTTCATCCAGAAAGAATTGGCAAATAGGGAATTTTTGATTAATGTGTTATGAAAAGGAAAGGTTGTGTAGACTACAAAACACTGCAGGAAGTATATAACAAACATTACCTTTGGGTGTGCAGACCACCAAAGCCTCTTAAGTCTAATCTGTTGATATCTGCAAATCTACTTGCAGGTGGCTGTAGTTGAGTCACAGCTTGCTCCTCATGCTCTGCTCGGTGCTCCCCATTCCTGTCTTGCAGAGTCACTCCACTTGAACTGTCTGGCTTAAAGGTTCCTCTGCTCTTCCCTGGGGTAACTCAGAGTAGATATCACTTGTGTGGCATGGTGAATGACAGAGTTGTCGTACAGAAAAAGTATACCAGATGCAGTTCTGTGTAATTGTATTTAAAGATTTTATGAGATTTAATACATCATTAAAGAAGTTTCAAGGGAATCAATTACCTAAAAACATATCCATACATTTCCAGAGGGCTGAGTTAAGTTATAATGGTCTGGTATTCTTTGAAGCAAATATAATTTTTCTCTTCCTGCTTCTAGTAGAGATGGAAGCAGTTTTGTTTTATTTCCACTTTGTTCTAGGCTTAGGGTGGTGATAGAGGCTTGTGTCACTGCAGTCTCATCTTCCTTAAAATCTGGAAAATTCTGCAGACTTCCTTTCCGCTTTGATTTTGAAGGATGGTGTTCTCCTATCAACAACATGCATCACCAGAAAATCAGGTACAATATAGAGGAGTTCAAGTCACTCTGTATATATAAGAACTTGTTAGGCATCTAGCTCAGCAGCAAAAGTCTGCCTGGCCGCAGGACTAGGATTTCACATCATAGTGTTTTTTACAGACTCCAAATGCAACAGAAAGTGATTTACAGAAGCCAAATTTCTGAATTTGGCTATGGCTTTGTTTTCCATGCCTGTGTCTCCCCTGAGCCTCATTTTCTCCATGTAAACAATCCCAGCTCTCTCAGCTGCTCCTTGTAAGACTTCTTCTCTAGACCTTTCACCAGCTTTGTTGCCCTTCTTTGGATATGCTCCAGGTTTCTTGAAGTGAGGGGCCCAGAACTGAACACAGGACTCAAGGTGTGGCCTCACCACTGCCAAGGACAGGGGATGACCACAGCCCTGGTCCTGCTGGCCACACTATTTCTGTGACATTAGTGACAGAGGAGCAGGACTTTTTGACCTTCCTCTGTAGGTGACTGCTACCTGAGCACAAACAGCACTGACATCTGTTCAGCTTTGTGGCACAGAGCCCATACCTCACAAGTGAGCTTTTGGTGGTCAGTCTTTCAGCAGAGTCCCTGTCTGCAAAGTCCCACAGTCTTTTCTGGGAGATCTCTGTGTTTGGAGTGAAAGGCTGCACCATTGCTGTGGAATGTGATCTGTTTCTGTTTCCTGCAAGGTCAAAAAAACCGCACAAATAAAAACCTTCTGAAGTGGCATTAGAGGCAGAGTTTGCCTCTTCTGGACCCATAACAGTTTTCTCTGAACATCATAGTTATAACTCTTCTTTGACTTGCTTTCCAGTAAGCCACTGCTTAGAGAGGTGTCCAGGTAGAAATTTAGATTCAGAAGAAAAGCTATTGATCAGGATCCAAGGCAGCTCCTTAATAAAAGGAGGAATACAATCCTTGGGCAAGGCTTGGGAATAACCTGATGTTGGCCACAGTACAACTGAAAGGCTGCTTTGCAAATCACCCTGGGCATTCTCCTGCCAGGTCACTGCATCACAAGGTGGCAGGTGACCTGTATACGGTTGTCTAACAGAGGCAAAAAGGGCAGCTCAAAATGCGCTGAACTAAGGACACTTTCTCATTCTCTTCTCTTTCTTTCATCATCACTTGCTAAAAACACAGCTCATTCTTGAAGGAAGTGAAAATGTACCTATATTATTCTGTAGTGATTGTAGCCAGTCCTCCATCAGTGTCGGAGAAGGTGCTGCAAAGTAATACTCTGACCCATCTCTCAGCCTGCAAATGAGGATAAAAGGTGAATTCTAGTTAGTTCTGCCTTATGCCTTCTGTCCTGGTGACTGTAAGATGTATCAGTTATGCCTCCTAACAACATACAGTCTTAGGTGACTGTAGACAAATGTAACTGTACAGGTAACTTTGTAACTTTTCGTTTGTGCATTTCTCCACAAGACTTACCGCAACATGAAGCTGTTCTCTTTCCTGGTGTAATTTAACAGCTTCTCACATTTGGAGCCTGCAATGCTGAGGGAGAGGAGTGTGGATATGTTCTGAAGGGGGATAAAATAAAAACAAAATGTCTTCTGCATCTGTTCTGCTAGGATTTAATTCCATACCAATCTGCAGGCTAACTAGACACCTGTCTTTTTATGCCTCTAACTTTATAAATATGATCACTGAATAGAAAGAACCACAGAGGAACAGTGGATGATTGCATTGTATCTTGAAGGCAATTCTTGCATATGACACTACTTTTAAGAAATATCCTTGAAAATTCATGAAAACTTATTATTCTTTTTTATATTCGGTATTAGTTGAATAATTGCTGAATTTTTCATTCAGCTGACATTTGAAAGAGAAGTGATTACCCAGCCTCAAACCAAAGCAAATGTTTTTAAATGCATTTTTACATAGACAGACAGATTGCTAGAAAGATTCAGAAACCAAATTACCTTAGATGCTTCATTTTCGTCATTATAGAAATCAAGCTTTAATCCATCAAGTTTTACGTAGAAGGATTTCCAAGATCTTGAGCCTGGCTACATGAATAGAAACGGTAATAAAAATCAGTCATTAATTATATATTTTATAGGAGTCGTGAAATTTTTCATATGCAACTTCCCCAAGAAGCCAGGAGCTGTCCATATTATGATCACAGAAGTTCTCTTAGTCATTATTATCTCCTAGAAAAGCAGAACCTACTGTAGTTTCTGGTGAGGGTGATTCAAGAAGGGCTCTCTATGAGTTAGGACTGAACAAATGACATAACCTGGTTCAAGCAAGCTCTGTATACCATGTGGCCAGCAACATCTTTGAAGGTGGATAATCAAAGTTATGTCTAATTTTTGGCCACTAAAATTTTTTCCTAGCTGGAACACCAGCCCCTGCCTGCTTGTCACAGGCTAGTTTTGTCAAGTGTGTGGTTTCAACCTAATGTGGCTGCTGAACTCTTCTTAATCTCCTAAACTAACCCCAGTGGAATGCTCCAGAACAATGTGCAAAAGCCAACTCTAAGTATGTATTACTGTAAGGTTTTAGTTTAGTGCCGTGAGACACTAAAGATTAAGGATCCTATTACTTTTCTATATTCGTATTTTGTTATGTCAGTGAATCAAGTTGAAAATTTGGTGATTCAGAGAAAAGGAAAGAAAAAGTTCTGAGGAACATAAGTCATAGCTTTTCTTGTTTGGTAATATGGAAGGTCGATATCACTGCAAACTAAATTCTACATGTCCAGAAGAGAACTAAATTTCTCTTCCAGAAGATGGAGTCCATATCACGTTCAGTTTTTAAAAGAGGTCTTTCCAGTTAAAAATTTTGAGGGAAATAGTTTATGGGAAAAATAATCCAAGACAACTTTATGTGCAAGATCTCAGCAAACACTGAGATGTCTACAGATTGGTAGTGAATATTAGAAAATTTCCTGCCCTGTTGTGATCATTAGGCTTCTGACCTGAAGTAGTATTATTTCCCAGGATAGGTATTTAGATTTCAGTTTCATTCAAACCCAGATTTAACAAACCAGTTCTACAAAAATAAACAGAGCCTTAATTCTCTTCTAGCACAGTTAGAAATTATAAGTATTGGGAGCATGGGACTGAGGGCTTCCATTGCAACAAACTATCACATGCTGTTATAGGATCATGAAGCTTTAGTTTCTTTGGGGGGTGTGTTATTTTAGTTTTGGTGGGGGCTTTTTTGGTGGTTTTTTTTTTTTTTTAATATTTGTGGGTTTTTTTCCAATTCAGTTGATATACTGAAACTTGTGTTTATAATTAGGAAAATGTAATTAACATATTTATACAGCCTAGGCTCTGGTTCACAAATCCATTAAACGTATGACTCCCATGCCAGGCAAAAATTCCATCGTCTCTTTCTCTTAAGGACTTGATCAGGTACTGCCAAAGTCAGTGGACACTTCCTAATGCATTTTAGGATAACTGAAGCAAACCCCTAGTACTGAGCTCCTCTTCAGCAGGGGATTTATTCTGAAGAAGTCTGACCAGGTCTGGACTATAATCCAAGGAAAAATGAAATAACCCAGAGTGATGGCATTTGTTTCTACCTGTTGTCTTCCTGGAAGGAGCTGGTCTCTCTTCTCTAGGAAACCCTCCATATGCTGGAGACTTGCAGAAACCTGAGACACACAAGAACGTTGCTACTTAACTTTAAAATGTTAAAATGTCAATGTTAAAATTTCAGACTGTCTTTTTTAGAGAAGTTCCATGCAAAGAAACTATTCTCTGTTTACTCTAGCCTTTACATTGACAGCACAGCTAGAAATCTTTACTAGGGTGCAATCATATCTTTGATACACTACCTAAATGAAGAGAATTCACATCCTTCTAGAGCTATTTGCTTATGAAATTTGCTATATCATATTGTGTTAATGAATTAATATTATTTTTATATTATTAGCTACATTTTATGACTTAAATGGTTCAAGTTATTCATACCACCTCTACAAATTCTGAGTTACACCAATGTATAGTGTTGTACTGGCACACTTCTTTGTGACTTTCACACATCGCTAGCTAAAAACTTTAGCTAGCACAAGACAGCAGTTTTGTGAGGAGAAAGCCAGGAATTCCTGGGACTCACCGAAGATGTATTCTCTAATCTCTCCTGAGAGGAGTTAGACAGCAGTAAGTTTGGTGATATATCTAGGGACCTTTGTCCAGGCTCCGGTGGTGTTGCCATTAGTTTGGTCTGGAGTTTGGAGAAAGAGGAGCCTATAACACCTTTTTCCTGAGGAGATAGGTGGTCTGTGGCATGTGATTGTGACAAACTGCTGCTGTGTTGCTGGTTTATAGGAGTTGGAGATAAAGGAGATCTTAAAGAACTGTGACTTTCCAAAGAATTAGCTTGTGGACCCACCATCTTTGGTGTAGGTGGAGGGATAATCTCACTGAGCCTTGTTCCAGCTTTCATTTCTGTTTTGTTGCTGCTCAGCGCTTCAGGGACGTCCTCAGCAATGAATTGTTGGAACCTTGTTGGAGATTTTTCAACAGGGGAGAAAATAGTTTCAAGTGGGGTCCTCCAGGACAGGCTGCGTAAGGGCACAGATGGCAGTGGCATTGTGCTCTGTATCTCTGTCACTTTTGGTGGTGCATTCCTTTTGTCAGATGTTTTTCTTTTCAGAGAAGGAACCCGTACAACTTTGCTTTTATCCTTATGCTCGCTGTCTTCTGTGTCCACTTGTTTCAGAAGATTCATCTCTCTCTGTAGGACAGAAGTATTACATTTTTTTAAATTACCTTCATACTTACCTAAGATTTTCATTATTTTAAGCAGGAATCGTTTTTCAAATACACTGTCACCTGGCATTGAATTTTAAGGCCTGTTCCTCTGTTGGCATTCTTAGAGCTAGATCTGAACTTAATTGCTATGTGCTGAGCATTGTTTTGTTACCCAAACCATGAATACTAATGGCAGTTACATACAGTGAATTCTGACCTTGCTAAGTTCTCTAGAGGCTGATTTTTCAATAAGCTCCAGAGAACCTATGCTCCTTTTTTTGTGGCTCTGCTTCTTTAAGTTTTCTGTAAGAACACTGACTATCTAGGGGTGTTGTCAGGGAAAATTTTAGAGGAAAGGACCTTTGTCCCTTCATTTAGCCAATTTGCAAATCAAATGAAATGAATGAAAGACAGATTTGGCCAAGCTAATTTTTAGCCTAATGTCAAACACAAAAGCTATGTTTTGCTGGTTATTTCAGGAAAATAATTTAAAACTCCACATTGAAACAGGATCTGAGAGACTCAGTGAATATTTTTGATACTTATCACAATCCATTGTAAAACTCTCATGTCAGAAGGAAAAAGGCCTATCAGTGCTTATGTCTCCCTTTATTTTCAGCTCTTTTCTATCCTCTAGAATGCTCAGGTAGCTCCAACTCCCTACTGAAGTCCTGAATGAAGCAAAATTTCTCCATCTGTGTAGCAAGTGATCACCCCATTTCTCACACTCTTTTTGCTGCTCCTAATAGAAGAAAACCTCCACTTCTTCGCTAGAGCTTTTGCAACCTAGTTATCTTTTTTGATTCATATATAGGTCTGGTTCTCAGCTGCTCTGTCTGCAATATCTCAGCTTTGGTTACTCATTTACTCCATCTCAGCCCAGGAGTTCATTTGTATGTGGTGTGACATCCAAACAATCAAGGATCCACATCATCATGTCTCATACACAGCTGATTAACCTTCTAGTACTCACCTTAGTTTTCCTGCTGAGCTGAGCAAATTTATCCTCCTGCGCTGCAAGCATCTTCTCAAAATCATGGTGTTTCTTCAATAATTCCTCTACTTCAGACACTGAATCCTGAACAGAAAAATCACCAGACGTGGAAGTCCAAAATCAAGTCCCTCAGAATGTCTAAGATTTTCAGATTTTCCTATTTTGTTTAGCCAAATTATGATTCTGAAATTTTTGTAATTGAATGTCTAAACCCCTCCTAGTGTGTGAAAAATTTGCACTCAATAAAAGGTCTGTAGCTTGCAGTCTGTCTGATGTGCAGGAGAAAAAGCGCTGAAATAACAACCTTCCTTTTTCTGCAAAGCTATGTAGTGCCATGGTTTCCAGCTATAACTGCTTACATACAGATTAAGTACATGGATTCTAGCTCGTGCTACACAGAGAGTAATTTCTGCCCTATGACAATGCTTCTTAAACCTCTGTCATGCCCTCTGCTTAGTTTTTTATACCTGAGTTTATGACTTTCTTTTCCCATCTTATAAACCATCAGAAGACAGCTCACAATGAGACAAAAATCCCAAACCAAAAAAACCTTGTTAGATGCTGGTGTTTAAAAGGGAATTTACAAGCTAGCTGTCAAGCCATCTGTGTAAAACATTCTACCGCTCGATGGG
Organism: Cephalopterus ornatus; assembly: GCA_013396775.1. Lineage (NCBI taxonomy): Eukaryota > Metazoa > Chordata > Aves > Passeriformes > Cotingidae > Cephalopterus > Cephalopterus ornatus. The sequence goes on along the minus strand of VZRE01005377.1, from coordinate 52,737 downwards.
AAGAATGAGGTAGGGAAAAAACCCTTTTTCCTTTCAAAAGAGGCTCTCAGCATGACAGGGAAGGTTGAACCCTCTACAAGTTATCTTATTTGAAAAAACGGTCTGGAATTCTCCCCAGTCTTCTGCCACCCCCCAGAAGGACCACTTTGAGGAGCCCATCACCATGTCAAATGCAGCAACTGCCCTGGGCTCACTTCTGTGAGAGGGCAGAGCTCCTCCCCTTTCTAATCTCAAGGATGCATTACTGTTTAGACTGTGATTAATTTCAGGCCTGAGCTGGTACATGTGCTGAGCACTCTGTATATGCTGAGGCATAGAGTGTTCAATAGTGTTTCAGTAGTGTTGCATTGTTGTTACTTACCCCGTAGTTAGGATCTGAAAGAAAGCTCTCCTTGGCAGTCAGCCATGCTTCTGCTTGTTCCAGCTCTCTGCGGAGCAATTGAATCTCCCAGTTTTCTTCATATAACACTTTCCTCATGTCCCAGCTCTCCTTTACCTTCTTCATCAGCTCTGACAGCTCTAAAAGTTTTTCTTCAATCTAGAAAAATAAGATTTGCAATGCCAGGAGGTGAAAAATCTGATCAGATTTTCACATGACAGCCAATTAGCATGTAATGATTTAGCCTTCATGATTTGGAAGGTGATCTCTAGATAACTTTTTGGTGTTAGCATAGTTTAGAAAGGATGTCTGAGTTCTCATTTTTCTTACTTGAATTCATTTAGCTCGTATACTGTATAGCTAGATATTAGAATTTTATGCATATTCCACATACTGTATGACCAATATTCTGCCATATGATTTCCCAAGATGAAACTTTGGCAACTTGTATTATAGAACTAGTGAGAACCAGAAGATTTAAGAAATACATCTACTTATGGCAAAACAACAATAGAGAGACTTAAACTGCAGAAAGTTCTCTTGTTCCTTCTGCAATAGAAGTAATGTAATCCTTCATAAATTCTGAAGATGTTTCTGATAGTGTGATCTCTGGATTTACAGAGTTTCAAGACAAGCTTGGGCAAGGTCTAAACATACAGAGATAACAGGATCACTGAAAAGTTAACGTTCTTATTCCTTTGCGCATTTCTGAAAATTACATATCTTCTGGTGTATACAGGGGCATCAGTCCATCCTACAGGGGATTGCATTGTGATTTGTCATAACTTCTATGTGTGACACAAGGTGTGTGGCTTTTAACAGTAAAGAATTGGATTGTTCTGTTTAGTTCTGCTCTGAAACAGAGACAAAGCTTTCATGTCTTTCTTCACTCTTGTGTGTAAAATATTTAAGTCATCAACACACCTCCACAGACATGAAATGTGCGTTCTTCACCAGGTCACCTCCTGCCCGCTGCATTTCTTCATATTTTAGCCACCGCTTCTCTATCTCACGCTTGTATTCCTCATGACGCTTGATAAGCAGTTCAGCTCCCAGGACATCATTTGCCAGTTCCTCAGATATCACTAATGCATGCATCTCATTGGCCCAGGTCCTACAGAACAGAGTCAAAGGGTAAAAAGAGAAGGAATCTGAGTCTGTTGGATATCTGGGAATGGACACACACATCCTATGGCTGTAGATACATCTATACAGACTTTTATTTGCTCACAAAAGATATTAATACTGTCCTGATTTTGGCTGACATAGAGTTAATTTTCCTCTTAGAAACTGGTACAGTGCTGTGATTTTGATTATGAGAATAATGTTGATATCACACTGATGGTTTGGCTGTTGCTGGGTAGTGCTTACTCTAAGTCAAACACTTCTCAGTTCCCCATGCTCTGCCAGTAAAGAGGTGCCCAAGAAGCTGGACAGGGGGGAAACATAGCCAGGACAGCTGACCTGAAGTGGCCAAAGGGATATTATGTATCATAGAACACCATGCACAATATATAAACTGGGGGGAGTTGGTCAGAAGGGGCCATTTGCTGCTTGGGGACAGGGTGGGTAACAATCAGTGAGAGGTGAGCAATTTTATTGTGCATCAATAAGTGAGTTTTTTGGGCGGGGGTTGAGGTGTGGTATTTTCCTCCTTTTTTTTTTTTTAGTTACAATTATTATCTTCATAATTAGTATTATCATCGTTAATATTACCATATTTTACTTTATTTCAATTATTAAACTGTTGTTATCTCAACACAAGTTGTTGTTTGTTCGTTTGTTTTTTTATTTCTGATCTTTCTCCACATCCCACTGGATGCCTGGAGGAGTGAGTGAGTGGCTGTGTGGTACTTAGCTGCTGACTTGGGTTGAACCGTAACAATATACAAATCTATTGATGAAAGTTTACTCACACATCTATGGATTTTGATAACCTGCTGCAGCTGATCTAAAAATGTCCATATTACTTCTGTAGAAGCGCTTAAAAACCACAATTTGCATTAAAAATGTATAAATTTTCATGAAGATGACATTAAAATGATGAAACACAATATTTTAAGATTGCTGTGGCACTTTATGTTTAGCATATTTCCATGAGCTATTTAAATTTTTACATTAGATCTCTGCTTATAGATACTTTGGCAAGATTGATTTTAAAAAAAAAAGAGACAATTAGGTCAAAATGCATTTTCCAAAACATTTGTAAATGCTTTAAACCTTCAGCATTTTGTTCTAATACTGATTTACAAAAGGAGAAAATCGGGAATTTCCCAGCAATTGAATTCTTGCAAAAAATGACCCCTAATAAGAATGGACAGAAGAGTGTTGGACAATGCCATTAAATACATGTGTGCAAGATGCTTTTAGCACTTGAGCAAGTTCTAACCTATCCTAGAAGATTATCTTTAATGTAGTTGTTTTGGCTCAGAGAAAAAGGGGCACTGGTAGTTGTGCAGGTGTACAAATTACTTCATTATCTAGCCAGAGATATCCCATCTTCCTATAGAATCAACAGTATTTTCACTTGGAATTGTGAAACTACCAAATCTATCCACAGTGACCGAATTCTCCAAGACTGCATAGGAAATAGTCTAAAAAAGTAGTTTACAAAAGTGGCTTTGTCATGCCCACTGTGCTGAAGTGCTTATGGTCAGCTCTGATATGTGGTAAATTCTGTGAAGTGCTGTTGAGAAGATGCCATGAGAGAGATTTGAAAGCAAGCTGCAGAGCACCTGGGACAGGGGTCAGAAACCTAACAGGTGGAATTTAAAAAATCCCATAGGAAATAGGGCCCACTGTCAAGCTCAAAGGGCCAACACATACATCAGCTCCCTGCAGGCATTGAAGTAGAGCTGGACTTGTTCTGCCTGACTCAGTCTTGCCTTCCTCTCCAGAAATTTTTTGTCCAGTTTTTCCCAGGACTCATCCACATCTGTGAGTCTCTCCATGATGTTTTCCTTAACTTGAGGGTATATGCGGCTGAGGTGCCAAGCCTCTCCTCGAATCCGTTCCAGCTCTTTCATGATGACTCCTAGATCTCTCTGAAATAGAGATAGAATGGATTGTAAGAACAAGTCACTACTTAGACCTGTCAAAAGTAGATTTTAAACATGGTGCATATCTCTTCTAGCCATTGGCTATACAGGGGCTGGAAATATGAATCTGTCAAGACTTTTCCTCTCAGTTTTCTTTCAATGCCTTTTAATATCCATCATCAAACATAAAAGAAACTTCTTTAGATGTAACACACTGATTATTTTCATAGGTGTGGAGCTGTAGTCTTCTGCAGTTCACATGACACCTTTGCAATTATAATAACAATTTGGAATAGATTTTAGAAAAGAAGCTCATCCTTAGAAGGAAAAGCTTTAATAATATAATACCACAATGTTAAAAACAGGAGGAAAAGGCCCTCTTCTGTGAAGCACGAAGAATAATTAAGGGTGCAGTAAATTTATCTTTTGTTGGCCTGCAGGCAAAGGCCTTGAAAGGATTTAGAATCAAGGATCAGTTTTCTTTTTTTTTTTTGGCCATCTGTGCTTTTCTGCCACTGCGTCATGCCAAATCCCCTTACCTCTACTCCCTCAAGATGGCTGAGAAGTGTCTGTACACCTGGAAGATCATACCCATAATCTTCTATATCCACCACTGCCTCTTTCTCCTGCATCCAGCCCTTTACTTCATCCACATCATGATCATACTGGTGAACTTGACATGCTGCTCTTAGATTCTGCAATAAAGAAGCAATTTAATGGTAATAATGTATAGCATGTCTACAACACAAAAAAAAGTAACTCTAATATGTCATAATGCAGTACAAACTGAATAAGAATGGGAATGAAACACCTTCCCAATTAAGTCATCTGAAAGCAAGGTGTTAAGCTAACCTAATTTCCCCAAGCTCCTTAGGACAACGGAAAGAAGCAGACGTCTCCAAAGAGAAATTTATCCCTACATAAGAAGAATGATCAAAATGTAGAACATGAATTGTCCTCTAAAGGTAGGTCTTTACACCACAGAAAGTGTCCTAAAACCTTGTTTGGGTAAAGGCCTACACTGCAAACTGTGAAAGTAAGAAGAGTTAAGTAAAAATCATTTTTCTGAAATGAGAAGATTAAAAAAATGTTCTAGTACTATTTTATAGTGAAACTATATATTAGCAATTGTCATACATTCATTTCTGCTAACAGACAACAGTGGGCTTGAGCCGCTTTATAAGCAAAATGCCTATGCAACAGTAGTGGAAAAAAGAGTTGAGGACATCTGACATTTTATGTTCTCCTTAAAACAAACAAAATGTTGAGTTCTAGGTATTGTCTCTGCTTTTCCAAAGACATTTGTGACTGCAGTTTCCTGAGAGAGAGTGAGCTGATTTAACAGCTAACTGCTGCCAGAAGGTGTGGGCTTTGTCTCTATGACCTCTATCACATTCTCTCCCATACGCCTTCTTCGACTTCAAGTAGCTAACTCAGCAAAAAACCCTGGAGAATTTCAATCTTATTTAACAAGCTATTTAATAAGTAGTTCAATAAAGAGACCAATAAGTGTCAGAGCTGGACTCCTGTTAGTGGTGGCTTTGTTTTTCAGGAAACCAGAGTTAGCAGTGAATTCAGAAAAACAATTACTCGAGGCTGATAATCAAGTATAAGCCTTGCCAGGAACAGTAGGGTAAGCAGTGGCTATAAAGGGAAATGGATCAAGACAGAATTGAACAAAATGCACTCATTTCTCTTATAAACCTTGTGTTTCAACATCAGCAATGTACTGGTTTGGAAAAGAAAGAAGGATATGGGGAACTGCAGAGAAATCAGTGCCCCAGTTTTTCATGTGTTTCCTACCTCTGTCCTCATCTGAATGGCATGGCATAGTTTCTCCCAGGTTTCATTGATTTGCTTTGTTCTTGTCTCGATAATGTCCATCTTGCTGTGGCCCTCCTTATTCAGTTTAGATGTTAATTCATTCAAGGAGACAACTTTAGAATGTCCCAGAGGTTTCACCTCATTTACAAAATCTTTAAACTTTTTCTCCAGCACCTGCAGAATTAATGGGGGCACAAACTTAAATATAAGAATTTCTGCCTACCTCTATGAGAGAGACAGAACGAATCACTTTCTCTGTTCTGTATAGCACAAAAGCTATATATTGCGATCTACAAGTGCAAATCACTTGACAAACCCAGATGATCTGGAGTCAGAAAAAGGCATCTATTTTCTTGATCATTTAACATCCTATGTCACAGTGAAAAATCAACCACATTCTGACAAGCAGAAGCTGCCCAGATCAAAAGCTAGTAAACATAACTTGTCTACATATACAGCAGTTGTTGAGGAATGGACACTCTGAATTATACCTCTCTGCACTGTATGTCCCAAGGAGGAATTTATCCTTGAAATTGGCAGCTAGAGGTGCGAATCCTGCATCCCAGTGTTTTCTATGGAATTTGTTACAAGAGCATGGCCCCTGGCCAAATTTTTTAGGTCCTGTCAAATTTATAATCAGGGCAAGCAGTGAAGTGTACTAACCTCACCTTATCCCAAGAAAACCTAACTTTCTGATATACCTCCTTTTTCTGTTGGAGGATGCTACCTCAGAGCCCTGTATAACAAGACAGAAGCTGGTCTGGTGCAGAGATAACTGGTTTGCTCAGTTCTTGCAGATGTAACATGCTTCACTGTCAGCAGCTACAGAAAAATTGCAGCAAATATATTCTTGCTTTGCCACACAACACATGCAATATGTTTTCTTTTCTTTTACCTCAACATCATCTAAGTCCTGCCCATAGTCATCAGACTCTGCTATAGACTGTTTACTGGAAAGCCATGCATCCACCAGCTGGAATTCTCTTTCAAACTGATAGAGCTGGAATTGTTCTTGTAGGCATTTTCTGCGGGTCTCAGACTTCTGTACGAGAGACTGGTAGTCTGCTAGGATCCCCTGGAGCTTTGAAAGTATGACTGAGCTGCAAAGAACAAGAAACAAAAGGTTTGACTTTGTTTTATTGTTCTTTTTGAATATTGTCTTTTTTGACATGTTGGATTTGCAACACCTTTAAAATACAGAATAAACCAGATAACGTCATGGAGTGAGTTATACTGTGCCATTAAAGCCGGCTAATTCAAGAAATTAAAGTATATCATATAAATGGCTGCTCTTTACACTTCCTCCTCCCCAGATAAAAACACAAACTTGCAATAAAAACAGTGAACTGTCAAGAACGTTCATTTCCTTTCCCAAGCACAGTGGAAAAAAACAATCATAAAAACATTAAAACAATCATCAAGCTTTTGGGGGGCTCAGTGTGTCTGATGGTGATGAAGGAGGTTGGATGTCCCCTGAAGTCTTATTTCTGAAGGAGCCATCAAACAAGGTTGAACTTTTTCATATTTGCCTTCTCTAGGTATTTGTGTTAGACCTGGAAAAGAAGCCTGTTCTCACTTTCCTACCTCTCTGGACTGTCTTTGTTTATTAAGCTGGCACCTGTCTCCTGTACTTTCTCGATTCGGGACCTGAAACTATCCATGTCCAGTTTGGTAGCTTCAAGTTTACGAAGTAAAAGTTGCGTGGATTCTTCATTCTTCCCATAATCCGAGGTATCCAGAATGAAACTCTTCTCTGCCAGCCATGCCTCCACCTCCAGTAGCTGTATAAAATAACAGGGATGGGCCTTAACACAGCTTGATTTAGGTCAAGATAAAGAAAACTGGAAAGCAGTGGTGCATTGATCTACCAGTGAAATCAGAGAGTAGCTTAGGTGTCTTCCTCTAATGCAGTCTAGCAGATACTTCCAAAAAATATGTACCCAGAACCCAGAAATTGCAGTTACATGTTACTCACTGCAGTTAGTTGAAACGTAATTGTTATTTCTCCACTGTACCCATATTTACTAGATAAGAAAAATCAGTAGAGTATGAATTCTGTTCCTTACTCAGCAGTTACATCCATTCAGCAATATAGGTTCTTTTAAGCAAAGAAAGACCAAAATAAATCTTTCAGGAAACATCTTTACCTCATTTAGGAACAGATGGGCCTCATATGACTGCGTGAGCCTCCGTCTCCTCTCTTGAGCCTCTGCCTTCAAGTTTGCTACAGAAGTCTCAAGGTCCTTCAAATGCTCCATAATCTTGCGGGAGGCTGAGTGGCCTCCTCTTACCAGTTTCTGTCCTGTACTGAGCACTGCTTTGGTCAAAGCATCCCGACTGTTTATCTCATTCTCCAGATTCTGGAAAGAGTAAGGGTAAAGTGACAGACCAAAATAAAAGTTATGGAGATTTTTATTCCAGAAAACCTAGTCATGTAATTATGAATTTGCTTTCTATTCATGAAGATGGATCAGAGGTACAAAGTCCAAGTGCATGCTCTTAGTGGAGTGGAGGAGTTTTTGGGGTGAAGGCATGATTATAGAAATCAAATTTAGCCATGGACTTTGAACTTTGTTGTGTATCCACTTCAGAGTCTGGAAGGAAGACGTTCTAAGCACAAACCTCTTACGTGTAGATTCCACTGAAATATACTGACTTTCACTCCATTACATGGTGTTTCTTGAATGGTGTATCTAGGTAAGGACAACCAACTTGCTGATCATTAGTATTTATCACTTGCCAGTGCCTTTGCAGAAAATGCGTAACAGACACTGCAAATGCTGTGGGTACATATACCATCAGGCAGCCAACAGGACAAGGAGAGAAGAAAACTACCTGAACCAATTCTCAAAAACTTTCCTTGAAATTAATTTTTGAAGACTGGTAGATTTAAAAACTATATGCACACCTTCATATAGCCTCTCATATCATATTTGCCTGGGTTGACAAGGACCATGCTGTGATTTGTCTGCAAGCATATGTGCATTCCTTGGCTGACTATGCCTGAGCACCTTGAGCATAAACAAACGCCGCAATTTTACAATCGTTCAGTTTAATTTCATAGCTAGGAAACAGCAGCTTCAGGGTTAGACTGCGGTGCTGGGTTAATGAAGAAAAGATGTCCTCTATAAGGAGAGGAGCCACATTCTCAAGGGTCAAACTTGGCTTGGCTGGAAAAGAGCTCTGATTCTAATCTCGCCTTTAACTTCCCCCTATTAATTTCAAGACGGTCACTATGCTGTTGAAAACTGACACTGTATCTGTTCCAAGCCAAGCAGCTGTTCGTACACATTTTATATTTGTGTGTAAATGTTGTTTTGCAAGACAGTGTGTTGGGTTTTTTTCTTTGGTTAATGCATTTCATGCACAATCTCTTTCGTGGTAAAAATCCAAGGACTGGGTTTTTCAAATCTGGCTCATTAGGTTGAACGGTAGAGGGTGGAAATAATAGTATATTCAACTCTTGACTGTTAAATTCTTGACTGTTATGCTACCTCTGACACTTGATAGCTTGTAAATCAACATTAAAACAAGGTGTAGAGGCTCTAGCTACTAACACATTGAGAATTAAAACCTAGTCCTGTTTCCAGAAAAATATGAAATAAGATGGCAGGAAAATTGGCATTTTTTTATTAGGTACTGATATTCTGGTCTATATCTCCCATTCTCACAGTTCATTGAAAAATTTTGAGACTTACCCAATTAAAACAAAGATAATTGCAGCCTATAGCAGTGTCTCCTCTGTTCCTTCAGTTATTTGAAATACTTTCTCAAATTAATTCAGCTCTAACATTCTTTTCCTCTGTGAATCTAATAATTTTCCTACCACGTCAACCGTAATTCTTAGGAGTAATTGCACACATAATAACATTTATACTTATAATCATGATGAAACAAGCTTTTCATTAGTACTGTTTGGTAATGATTGTATCAAATGCTTGGGATTTCTCTCTCACTGTATATATTTCACCACATTCAGAAATTTTATGATTTCTGTCTTTCCCAATCCTAAAGCAGGTTGCACAGATTTTTGCCAGAGGCACTTGCTGTGGCACTTAAATGGGCTGTCATTTGCTAACATTAAATACCAACAGCTGCTGGAAACTTCTAGCAGAAACATTTTTTCTTCCACCTCGTGTTTGCAAAGAGACAGTGCTCCTTATTAAAAAATTATCAGGAAGCCAGCTGTTGTTTTATTGGTATTTGAGATGACAGTATTCCAGGCACTGCTTTCTCTGATGGCCTGTCTGAATCTTGTGAAGTAATTCAGTAGCTCTCTTGAAAGCTACCACTGGAATGAAGGTCAGCTAGGGTTTGCAATAATTCCCTGCTAATCTCTCTCCCTTCAGAGTAGAAAAAGTTTTGGGGAAAAATGTTTTCCTGGGAGATCATCCTGAGACATGTGAGCAATGAACTTTCTGGAAGGTACTTACTGAGTTTCAAAGCATTTTGTTAGGATACCTGTTGCCCCAAGAACCTATGAAAGCACACAAAAGCTTGTAAAATCTATTTTGTATTGAAAAGGCCAGGTTTTGAACTTGGTTCATAGAAAGAGCCAATGTATCCGCAGAAAAGCATATGGTGTGGTACTCGAACCACTGCAGTGATAAGCAGGACGAATCTCACATGTTGCCAAGTCAGGGACATATCCATCAAAAGTGAAAGGGAGAAGAGGCATCTGCTGTGCTTTGGCAACTCTTGTTAGCCAAAGCACAGCAGACAAAGTTTGCTACAGACAAATTGAGTTCAGTGTTCTCCATTTGATTCTAAAGACTGTGAATTGTTCTCATATGATATTACCTGGTGCTTTTCTTGTAGATTCTGAACAGTTGCCAAGGATTGGCCATAATCCCTGGAGGAAGCCAGGGGGAGCTTCTCATGAACCCAAGCCAACTCCTCATCAACATCTCGGAAGAACTGATACTGAAGTCTGCTTGCCTCTAGACTTCCACGTCTCTGCTGCAGAGGATCACACAGTCTTTTGTATCTGTAGGTTTTAAAGATAATCCAATGAGCAGTGCGAATTGATTCAGAATGGTGCAGAGAAGGAAAGAAAAAAGAATAATCAGGGAAGAAAAAGGCTGATAAAAGTAGGAGAAAGATGGCAGGAGACAGCCCAGGTACTCACACACCTCTGCACCAGTTGATCCACTCTCTCTTCTAGTTCATCAGCAAGAAAGTGTTTCTCTTTCTGGAATTGCTGAGCTGTGACCACAAGCTCTTGCAGCCGGTCCCTGTGGCCAGCAATATCTTCCTCCAATTCCTCTTGTTTCTTCAGATGACTGTTCAAAACCACCAGATCATTGCTACTGTATGGTGCTTTCAGCTCATTTTCCACACCTTCCAACCATTTCTCTGTGTCCTCTACACTTCGCTGAAAATGAAGACCCTGAGAACAAGCAAGAATAAAAAATCATTTAAACCTTTAGGATAATGTGATGTAAAAATCTTTGTCACTTTCAGTAAGAATTACACACAAACACTGAGCAACTTCCCAGTGCTCAGTGAACTCCTCCCAGATATGATGGTTGTCGAAATGAAGAAGATAATTCAGTCATGGTGAAGACAAGAATAGATGCAGAAAACATCAAGATCTTATCTTACTTGTGTTGCATAAATGCAGATCATGGACACAGTACCTTAAAAGGAAGCCATTTAAAGGGAGAGCTCTGTTTTCCAAACACAGATTGTCTGAGAGCCCATGCAGAACTCCCAGTCATGAGAATTCATCTGCCTGGAGCTAGAAGAATGAAAAGCAGCTGCGGGTTTCTTTCTCAATATATTGGAGAAAAGATGCCCTTGTGACAGATGCAGAGAGCTGACACATATTAGTAAACATATTTTTCCTCAGTATATCTCTCTGGAATCTGGATTTAAACCAGCAGCAGAAAGCAGAAGGGAGCCTAACCTACAAATCCTTTTCCCTCCATAGGAATCTCCAATTCTCCTGACAATTCCATTCAGTCAGTCCAGATTCTGTAGTTTCTTTGCACTAATGGTCTTGAGGAATCAAGTTTGATTGTATCAAGTGACACACTTGTAGATGAGACACATAGCAAGGCAGCTGTACTATCTCTGGAAACGACACCAGGATCCAACTACTGGCATGTTGTATTACCTTGTAAGCATCCTGCAGTTTGGTCCATTTCTCCTGGCAACTTGCTAGCAGTTCCTCCCATAGCTCATCCATTTCTTGTAATCTGGACTGAATGGCTTCTGAGGCATGGTGCCTTTCACGGAGCATCTTCTCTCCTTCCTAGAACACAGAGAACAGGCGAAGTGTTCTTCCTTTGTTGAATGCAGCAGAATATATCACTTTTGCCTTCATAAACAAAGTCTGCTGCCATAGCTATGTAAAGGGCCAACTGCAATTGTCATTTCCTGACCTAACACTTAGAGGCTACAGAGACAGAGAAAAAACTACTAAGGGCAAAAGGATTACTGAAATCTGGGCAGAGAATGCACAGCAAGGTAAGCAAGAGGTAAAGCTAAAGAAAGTTGCTACACCAGGTTAGTAGATGTTCTAAAGAGCAAGGCTATTCCCAATGAAAAAGGCAGGGCATCAAGAAATAATGTGAAAGATTATGCAAACAAGAAAAGAAGGAAGAGAAGTGAAGGGAAGGGAAGGTGACAAGAAAAGACAGAAGAGAGAAGGGAGGAGAAGAGAGGAGGGAAGGGGAGGGGAGGAGAAGAGAGGCGAGGCGAGGCGAGGCGAGGAGAGGAGAGGAGAGGAGAGGAAAAAGAAGGCTTTTCTAAGATAGTGATTACAGGTGAATCTGGAGGAGGGAATCTCTCTCTAATGATTAGTAATATATTGCAAAATGCAGCTAGTAAGCACTGTGCTGAAAATAAAGTTAATAAACATGTAACAGTCTGTCCTTCCAAACTTATCATCTGATCACAGCTTCTGCCAAGTATCTGACAAAGCTTGTCAGGCTTCCTTCATATCTCGCCTACTAGCATGTATCTGCAAAGGAAGAACTTGAAAACTCTTCTTTATCCTTTTTGTTGGATACCTGTTATATGACTTGTTAAAGTTGTGCATCCATGCAGCTAGGTTCCCTGCTGGAGAGAAACAAGTATACATCTAAAGTGGCATCCACCCCAGAGGGATGTCCCTAAAGTCAGTGGAATGAATCTTTTGTTGAAGGCACTTGGCTGTTTCCTTCGTGTCCATGGTGAATATAGATAGCAAACTAACACTGGATAAAAAGAGAGAGTGGGAAGAAACAGATGGACACAGAAAATTCTTGATGGACTAAAAGAATAAGCTTCCCAGTCCCCTCAGAGAGAATATGAATAACATCAGTGAGGAGGCAGTGATTCCCCCTCACTTGTTTGAGATGACTGAGACTCAGACTGTCTGCAGAGTCTTTCATCCCAGTTGCCCACCCCTGCCATCAACCCCACTTCTCTCACAGATTTGATGGAGTCCAGGCGATTCCTATTGGCCACGATCTCTGCTTGGAAAGTCTGGTGCTTTTGCAGTTTGGTCTGCAGATTGCTCGGATCCTTCCAGCTATCATCCTGGGCAATGCTATTCTTCTCATTAATCCAGGCAGCCACCTTTGGTGAGGAAAGAACAGAAGTAACCAAAACCTTCAGTGTTTCTTCAGGTCCAGCCTGTCAGGCTCTCCTCTTATACATATAAAACAGGGAACCAGTGAGTGGGGACCCAAGTGAGTTGTCCCTCTGTGGTTCTACTTCCCTAAGCTCCTCCTATCCTTCATAAAGTCACCCCTCTATGTCTGCTTACCAGCACTGTTACCTGAAAAGGGGGCTGTCTCCATCAGATAGGCTCCATGCGGTGAGGAAATGCATGGACACTTGTGTGCATGAGGGAGAATAGACAACGATCTCCCTATTTCTAACCCATTGTCAGTATCTCAAAAGAAGATAACTAATCTCTTCTTGTGGGTTTTTAAATGGTGGCACATTCCCTTTTAATGCTTTCATTTCTTCTGCATTTTTTGCTGGCATCTAATGTACAGTAGACTATTCATCTGATTACTGGAGGGAAGATAAAAAAATGTCCCTTTATTCTTATCCTCATTTCCCCCAATATTATCTTATTCCAGACTCAGCTGATTTTTCTCACAGTAAATCTGTCCAGGGATTCAGACCTATGCAGCATAGCGTGTTTTGAGAAACCAGAATACCATGAATCCTGTGTAATTGTACCTCAAAGGAATTCCTCAGGAACTTCTGCAGAAGCCTTGATTCCTCTAGTAAAAGTCTGCGAGCAGCAGCATTCTCCAGTAGTTTCTCTTTTCTGAGATGAAGACAGATGTGTGAGGTCAAAGTCACAGAGTGAATTAGATAAGGGTTTTCAAATTTCACTTCTAGAACACACATGATCTAACCTTCCATTCTTTAGGAGGGAAATGTCCACAATATACAGACTCCCTTGATCTGGACTGTCAGAGAAGATGATCAGTACACCATAGGAAATATTGCTAGCAAATAGATATGTTTAAACTACACACAAATTCTGTACATATGATATCTGCCTCTAGGGATAACTATTATTGCCTTTCAGAGTTCAAGAGAACATAAGCTCAGCATGTTTCTCATGTGGAAATGCTGTAAGCATGATGGCATTTGCCATGCATAAACCAAAACTGCAGAACCCCATAATCTTTTTACAGTTTTGGATCTGCTGCACTTTATTCATGTTAATGAAGGCTTGAGATATTAATAAATCATACAAAATTAGATCATATTAATAAATTTGTATGTTCACTTTAATCATAAGGAATCTCCAATCTCTTTTCATAACTTTTATGTATATCTTCTCATCTACTGTAGCGGTGACTACAACTGCTTTTACTATCAGCATGTGTTTATGATGAACAATATGCTACAAGAAATAAAGTAGTTCACAGGAAAGAACAAGATCTCACCAGAAAATTTCAAATGCCCTGGATAATTTTTGGATAATTTGAGCAGGGCTTTAAGATCAATCCCATTAGAGCAGTGAAAAAGCATTTGTCTCTCTAATGACCTATCTTGATCATATTTAACGATAATAAATTATTTAACGGCACAGCAGACCTCAGCCTTTCATTTGCAGCACTGTCCCTAAGGCCAGGCCAGAATATAGAATTACAGAAATCTCCCTTTTCCTGAATCCTGCTCACCCTCCACTTAATTTTGTATTTTGGACACCTCGTAATGAAATAATTATTAGGCTCAGGCCAATTTGGGAAGACCACAGTGCAAAGCACAAAGGTGAGAAAATGTAAATCAGTTTATAGTTCTCTTAAATAATTTAAAGATATTAATCATCATGGACAGCGTCTCATCACAGGAAGGATGACATAGGAAAGGTTTGACTCCACCTCCTCAGAACAGCCTGGCATCTGTTGGTGATATTGTCTGAGTCATAATGCTTGTTCTGTGTCAGCCGGTGAGAAAATGAAGCCATTTCATCAATTTTCTCCATTTGAACTTCCAGGGCTTTTTCAAACTGTGTGTGTTTCTGCTGTAGGCTCTCCACACTAGATAGTGAGTCCTGGGTAGAAAACAACAAAAGGTATCTGCTTTCAGTCAGAGGTTTTCCATCCACAACACTGATAATCCAGACTCTAAATGGCATTTACCCCACATTTGCAAGCTAGCTGTCAAGAAAATGTTCTTTGAAATGTATTGGCATTGAATATGACACTTGAGGCCTAATTAATGTTCTATGCAAGGTCTGAGGCCATTAGTTCAGGGTCAAAACTGAACTAGCTGCTGGATGTTTAGCTTCTCATGCATATTGTTGTGCTGCATAGAAAGCATAACTTCTCAAGAATTAAAACATCAGAGCCTAATTGTGAATCAATCTTAAGACAGATGCTATGTTGAAAACAAATGTGGGATGCCAAACAGAAATCACAGTTAAGTGAAAAAATATGTCACAGAAAGAGGTTAAAATTAGAGCCTCAGTTTCAACTCATGGAATTTAAAAGAGCTCAGATCCAGATTTGAATTTGAGGACTGAAGTCTGACATTACAGTTCATCTGGAGAGAAACACAGAATTTGACTTCTTGTAACGTTTGCAAATCCCAACCTTAATGACTCAGAGTTCTCTTTGCAGCACCCTCGGCACTTTTAATTATAGATTCGGTGGTGTCAAATGTTGTAACTGTGATCAACTCTGCTTCCCCACTACTCTAAATGAAGCAATTAGGCTCGCATCAAATGGTTCAGAAAAAAATTTAAACTTCTGGGTGCTTACATGAGTCATTGGATGGGAAGTTACAGAGTATTCTCTGTACATTGCTGAGCTAAATATGATTTGGATGACTCCTTGTAAGTCTCATACTGTAATGAAAGGACTGTAAATGCATACCTCTATGCTAAGAATTACAGAGGCAGACACCAGCCACTACCATTTTATGGTTTTCATACCATTTGTACCCACTGTGTCTACACCGAACTCTGAGATGTCATTGTAGTTCCTGCAGAGACAACTAATTGGGTAGCACTACCTACACAAGGTGCAGGCTAAGCTAAGTATCAGAACATATATCTAGTATCCTGCGCAGCTCTTGCAACCTATGCATCACTTATTGTAGTGTTGCTGACACCTGTGGTAGGTAATTTAAAGCTAAACTGGGCATGTCATCACTGACAGACTTGCATACTGCTGGCAAGTGTATTTGGGTCAGATACGACAAGGCTGGGCTGAATGGAGCATTGAGCTGGTCTAGTGGGAGGTGTCCCCACCCACGGGAGGGTGGTTTGAACTGGATGATCTCTCAGGTCCCTTCCACCCCAAAACATTCTATGATTCTATGCAGTCTCACTTTCCTGCTATAATCAGAGTAGTTGGATTGTCTCATTACTCTTGGGGCTGAGAATCCCATCCTGTGTAAAGTATCAAGGAAAGAAATCTGATCCTAAAACACCAACAAGACAGAGCAGTAAGGAGAAAAACCACAGGAAGGTTCAGAGCACATGATCATACTTCACAGCCCCCTTTCCTTCAGACTGATTGCAGAGAAAATTCTAATATCTCAGAGCACATACCCCTAAGTCCTCATTAGCTAGAAAAGCTTCTTTGCTGCTGAGCCAACTCTCAATTTGTTCCACATAGCCATAGAATTTCTGTATAGGGAAAAAAAAGCAGTCATAAACATGATAAAATGCTGTAAAACAGAGGCTAATCTGATTTCGGCAGAGTACACTGAAAAATCACAAACTTTCATGGCTATTTCAAAAATTAACTGCATAGCACTGGATGGCAATAAGCATTAGATTCTAGGAAAAACATAAGTAACAATTATTACTGTGACTTACTCCTTAATAATAGGACTATTTCTTTTTGTCCAAGACATAGGATACAATATAAGTACTTCTAGATTGTTTGTTAATGGTGTAGAGAATGCTGTGTAAGTAACTGGCCAATTAAATATGAGTAATATGGCTGGAAATAACTAGCATGTAATACATAAAGAAGCATTAAAGCAGCCCATACCATATGATTTAAGTTCTCATATATATGAAGATTTTTGATGGAACTAATAGCCCAGCTCTTATTTAAAGGATTTGACATTCCCCATTGTTAAAATCTCTGCTTGAGCAGAAACTTTTTAAGTAAGATGACTGTTATAGGGAAGTATTTCTAGGAAACTAAAGCCAAAACAGTTCTTTCCTTAGGGGGAAAAAAAAACAGATGGGAAAAGTTAATTATTCTGTTAATGCTAAATTTTTCTTCTGTTTTTTTTTTTTTTCAAATAATTGTCTGGCTCCATGTTTTTTGGGAGGGTTATAGAATTTGGAAGAGTCGTGATGTTGCATTTTAAGTATGTGTCTTTTTCCAGCTGCACGAGAGTTTGAGCACACTTTGCTAAGTTTTAAAGGCTTTGAAAAATATATGAGCACATATTTCACAGAAATTTCTGTGATTTGTAACTTAAAGCCCTGTAAACACTGAACGTGCTTGTCCCTCAGCATACCTTCTGGAAACCAGTGAAATATACATTAAACACTGGGTATCATTAGCGTATCTTTCATTATACTATCTCACAAATTTGCTGTTTTTATCAAGGAAAACTGCCAGTGACATGTGCATTCTCTCTTGAATGTCTTTTTACTCACCTGTAAGTCTTGTGCCTGAAACAATTTTATATATTGTTCTTTCCATGCTTGGATCAATTCAGACCAGGCTTGCTGTAGTCTGGAGAGAGACTGGTGAATCTCAGGGGTTGCATAGTGACCAGAATTGGCAAGTTCTTTACCATAGTCACTGAGAGAGTTGAACCTTTCCACTCGTGCTTCAATCTCCTCCTAAAATATATTACTAATGTTGATGTCAAGGGTTTATGAGAAGCCAGTTATTCAGAATACAAGCCTTAAGGGGAAGAATATAGGCTGTAACTTTCCAGTACTAATATTTGTATGGAAAATAATTCATCTTTCTTTGAGCTATGTTACTGGAAGAGCATAGAATTGTTAAGAGAAAGTAAGTGTAGAAAACAAATTACTGCTTTAGGAACAACTGTTCTAAAAATGAAAATTGGGATTAAATTAGAAACAGATTAGAAAATGCTAAGATATAAAGGAGCACCATTTTGAACATCCATAATAACATACCCACTACCTCCAGTCTTCCTACCTAAAGGTAGTTCTTATGGCAAACAGTGCCTAGAATTTTTCATCTCCTGACATATAAGTTGGCATCAGATTTTTACATTAAAGACATAGTTTTACTTTATTTTGTGGTGTTAAAATGAAATACATTTAACTTTTGCGCCTGGTCTGAGGAATGAGCTATGCCCATATACTGAGTCCTGGATGTGAAAACAACTATGGCCCCTGCAAACTGAATGTGGAATTTCTAATGCATGCAATTTGAAAATGAAAATAACCATGCACTGAAATAATACCATATATTAACTCATAAACTACCTTAAACACTATGGCATGTACTATTAAATTTCTGAAATTAGAACTGCAGCTTTTAGGGATATTTGGGGTGGTGGTCTTGCCTAATCATAACACAGCTGAAAAATAGTAATTTCATGGGTTTTTTTGTTTCACATTAGCATCTTGTGTTCACCTCTAGTCTCTCCTAAGGACTTTGGTTTGAGCCACTAACCTGAATGAAAAAAAACCCTCAGTTTTTCTCGTCTTGTCTATAATTTTAGTTTAGTCAGCATAAGAACATATTGCCTGAATTCCCCCTTTTCTGTGTGACTGTCTCCTTAGAGCCATTTGGGCTCCTTTACTAACAGATATTAATGACTTATATCTTGCTTCCATTTAAATTTGGAGGATGCTACATCAGTGGTTCGAGATATTTTTAGTGTGACAAAATCATTGTGAAGTCTGTGATATCAGAAAGCATTGTTAAAATGAAAGACTAAAATATATGAGGGAATTTCAGGTACTTTGTACTAAATTCAGGTTTAGAAAATTAATCAGAATCTACAAACTATTTGCGATGATTATAGGACCCACAAAGCACTGGATATTAGCCATGATTCTGGGAACAAGATTTTTAGAAAAAGTAACATAATTGCACAGAGAATGTAACAAAACAGCTGAAAGACAGTTATGATGCTTGGGAAAAAGTAAAATATTGATTTTTTTTCCCTAAGGTTAATTAAGAATACCATTCCTTTCAGAAAAGAAACCAAAAATATTAGCCAAATTACCCATCAAAAGATTGTGTGGCAATTAGTACTAGGATATGAAGTGTTTCAGAACTGAATGCATAGCACTGTTCAATGGTAATTTACTGCCCTGTGTGAAACTGTTGTTTCTGTTTTTCTCTCAGGCAAAAGGAGTTTGCATTAAAAAAACTGTCTCAAAGCCAGAATTGACTGGCACGACATTTTTGGGCAATCTGAATAAAGAGATAAGCAGCAAGCATAGTGTGATACTGAACCTACAGGCTTGGACAGCAGTACAGGTGAGAGCTAATGGGGCTTCCTGAGCCTTTCTGCAAAGACACAAGCAGTCAACAGCCCATGAGACAGAGTTTTGTCAATATGTAAGTGACTTCTATCTCTAATCTGGTATTGAAAAGTTTTTTCACTTGTTACTGATGGATGCAGCAAAATTCTGCTGTGTCTGCAGCAAATAATTCCCATGGGAAAGATTCCCAGTATGTTCAATTGGAAGCAATGATGATACTTGCCTTTCTCTCCTGATGCTCCTCAATCATACTTTCGGCTTCATTTGCGCTTTTAGGAAGCCCCCCTGCCTCCATTAAACCTCTGATGTTTTGGGTCCAATCTAGTATCTCCTTCATCTCCAAATTGAACTTCTGTAACTGATACGAGGCTGCCAGCTTCTCCTTCCTGCCACACAATGTGCAAATTCAGCATTATACCACACAGAATTATCTAGTTGCTTCTCTCTCCCCATTTGCAGAGGAATTAATTCAAGCTTTCCCTTACAGTTATCAGTTTTCTTCATGTTAACTAAAATCATAGGAGATGCACACTGCCTTGGAGACAACATGCTAACTATTTTTTCTACATCAGTTCATTAGCACAAGAAAGGTAAAAAAGCCTTCATAGCTGTTGCTTCCAGCAATGATTACACATTAGGCCTAAGCCATTCTTGTTTTGGAAGGATTTGATAAAAAAAAAATCTTCTAGAACTATCAAAAAATAAGTCTTTCATGAAGGCTTTATGATAGATTTAATTTGGTAGTCAGAAGGCATTTTAGTAACATTATTGAATGGGTTAAACCACAAAAATTGTATTAGTTTTCCCGAAGTCATATCAGTGGAACTTTGTGTGTACCAACTCACACTTTTTCCAACGCAGGTGTCTAAGATGCCTGTGTAAACTTTGTAAAGAATCCTTAAAAACTCTTAAAAGGCCCCTGGCAAGCAGAGTTTAGAACCCAGAGAGAAGCTTTATTCCCGCTGAGAGATATTCAAACCACTCTTTAAGTCTTTACCTCTGTTTGGCCTGTCCCTGGAGTCGTAGCCAGTTGTTTTTCATCTCCTGTTGCTTCATAGTCAGTTTGTCATTTATGGATGGATTCCTTGTGGAAAGACGGAAAGATTCCAATTCCAATGTCTGGGGAGAGATTTATAGTGGGGTGAATTTATGCCAAATACTTATATTCATTCCTGAGTTTGCCTTTTAGGAAAAATAGTTCATTTTAAGATCCCGGTTTTCAAAGGCAGGTACTTAAATTACAATAACAAAATACACAAAGGGACATGCTATATGCAAAAAACCAATACATATGCATTTGCAAACAAACAGCCATGTGAAGAAAGAGATGTGTGCGTTGCTTCACACGTACAAATGGTAATTTACAACTAAAAAAATAGTTTTGCAGCATATGGACAAACATAATCTAACCAAGCCTAACAAAATCTATCTAAATCTAACAAAAGCCATGAAAATATGGAACACACAGAAACAAACAGATTTGCCTTTCAGCAGAAGACTTGAAAATTATTTGTATGTATCTCAGCTAACAGCAACAACAAACCATGATTTTTAGTGCAATGTTATTTTCCTTAACACAGGCTGATAAACAGTAGAGAACACTTATCAACCCACGTTTAAAGGTGGTAACTTTCATGCAAAATTCCAGCAAAATTATGAAAATGGATAATTTTAATTATGGAGAAAGGAGAATATGCCAGGCTGGTTTTAACTTTGTACATGGTATTTGTGGTACCATATCAAAAAAACCAAACCCAAACCCAAATGTAAGAATTGATACAGATGCATGTAAATCCAGATATCAAATCACGGCTAAGGTATTTAGGAAAAGTTTACTCTGAAGTCAGAAACCCGAAATATGCTGCTACAACTATTGGGAAAAAAAGTGTGGACAAAGTTTACAAAAATATTTTCTATATGAAAGGGCTTAACACTCTGGCCAACATTGAAAAAACGTGAGACATTGTCACAGGATTTCTACTACTGTGGTTCAACAGAAAATACTTCTTTTTATTAAAAATATACAACTATACAAGAGCTCAGACCCATATCTAATGCTCAAGTTTAGTCCTAAGTGATGCAAACTGGCCATTTTACAAAAGCCAGAGTGGATCAGGCAGGCAACTATAACCTAAGATTTCTGTGTTTGATGTCTGTGTCAGGACATTACCTGCACTGTGGATTTTATATTGAAGTTCTAAACAGAACTAGAGTTGTGATTTTGGTTCGGTTCAGTACGGAAAGACGGGGGAAAGATGGACTTTCTAAAATGTATAGGATAATCTGATCCGGTTTGTAAATGAGAGCCAGAAAGTCAGACAACATGTTAAAAGGGGATTTTTCTCCTCAGAGAATCTCCTTGCATCAGAAAGAATGATATTGATACAATAAAGCAGGATTAAGCAGAATGGTATTTTACTGAGAAGAAATTTATGCTGCACTTGCATTGCAGAAAATTCATACTAATCAATCCAAATGATTTTTGCATCATATTTCCAAGAAGCAAAAATGAAACTTTTTCCAGTAGTTCCTCACTTCTTACCTCCATTTTGGACTTTATAACACTGATTTCTCTTTCCATTTCTTCATGTCTTCGAATTAGGTTTTCCACACTTTCCACATCTTTTCCGTAATCCAGTGCTTGTATCAGTACACTCTGGAAGCAGCAGTAGGATGTGAAAATGGTGAAGATTACACAAAGAAAAAGGATCATTTCTTAATTATTTCAAAGAGTCTTTTTCTTCACTTCTTTGCATTTCCATCTAAATGTTCTTATTGTCTTTTAAAATATCAACAGAGTGCATTGTCTGCTTTCTGGTTCAGAGATGAAACAAAAATCCACATCTCTTTGAACAGTCATAATCCTGCTTAAGATGCCTCTGGCCATTCACATGTAAACAAAGACAGGCGTACTTCCTTGCATTTCTCAATCTTTCTTTTCCCTTTTTTTTTTCAAATAGCAAACCAGAAAAATATTTCCCAATAAATTGTGGCACAGAAATTTTCAGATATGTATTATGAAAATATGAAAAATAAAATTGACTCTCAAACTCCTAATAGAAATTAAATCTCGTAAAATGAAGAAATACATTTGTAAAAGTTGCTATAAAAATTCTGAGCCAACAGCCTTGTGGTACCTTAAGTAGTACCACTTGCCTATTGAGACATAATTAAATAAATACATATTATAATATCCATAATATTAATAGATAGTGTATATATATTATCCAGGATAGGTATTTTTACTTCAATTTTTTGAATGAATAAGATTTTATGCAACTTCTCAAAGTTGCATATTTAAAAGGTCTGTATTGCACAGCAGGGAGAGATACACAAGATAATGCTGAATGAACTGGCTTTGAATTTGGAACAAAGTTATATTCAAGCTAAGTAGGTAATTCAGAAACAGCTCTATGGTAACTCAGCTGACTGGCTTTTGGTATTCAGAACCAACTTGGCTCAGCACTGTCTGAAGGAGAAGCACACCTGTGTCAGTAACACAGCAAAAAATAGACACCAGTCCCTCAGTTTCTAAGATAGGTACCCTACTTACTGCATCTTGCTGTGTTCCTTTCTTGTGGGAGGATTTATTAGACCACATGGAGATGTTTACAAATGTAAGCTATTACTTAGCTACTTGTCTAATTCTGCTTACAGTTAGTGGAAAGGAGTCATTGCTGGGGGATAATTTATCTCATCTGGGAGGTATTGGAAAACCCCCCAAAGACAGCACTGTCATCGGTCACAGCCAGCACGGCTTCATAACAGGAAAGTCCTGCCTGTCAAACCTGATTTCCTCTTATGACAAGGTAACCCACGTAGTTGATCAAGGGACGCCAGTTGATGTAATCTTTTTGGATTTCTGTAAAGCTTTCTATACTGTCTCTCACAGGATCCTTCTGGACAAAATGTCCAGCACATTATCCACAATACCCACACAGCTGGATAAACACATCATATGGTGGCTGAGTAATGGGCTCATGGGTTGAGCACAGGGGGTAACAGTGAATGGGGTAACACCAGACTGGTGACCTGTCACTAGTGGGGTTCCACAGGGCTCCATCCTAGGCCCTGTGCTCTTCAACATCTTCATAAATGATTTGGACACAGGACTGGAAGGGATACTAAGCAAGTTTGCAGATGATACAAAACTGGGAGGAGCTGCTGAATCCCTTGAAGGCAGGGAGACCCTGCAGAGAGACCTTGACAAATTAAAGGGCTGGGCAATCACCAACCATATGAAGTTCAACCAGGGAAAGTGCTGGATTCTGCACTTGGGATGAGACAACCCTGGATGTTCATACAGGCTGGGGAATGAGATGCTGTGGAAAGGGACCTGGGGGTCCCCAACGGCAAGCTGAATATGAGTCAGCATTGCCCTGGCAGCCAGGAGGGCTGTGTCCCGGGAGGCATCAGGCAAAGCATCGCCAGCTGATCAAGGGAGGAGATTGGTTGGAAGGGACCTCTGAACATCATCTAGTCTCGTCTCTGCCCAAAGCAGGGTCACCTTAGAACAGATTGGTCAGGGTCCGATCTAGGTGAGGTTTGAATACTTCCAAGGACTGTCTCTTCAGGTAACCTGTTGCAGTGTTTGATCACTCTCATTATGATTTTTTTCTCTTTACACCTCTTTTGAACTTCTCGCTTTGCTACTTGTACCCACTGACTTTCACTATGAACCTCCAGGGAGAGTTCAACTTGATCTTCTCTGTAACCTCTCACTAGATAAAGACAGCACTACTTTTATTGCAGATTCTAATCTGTGATTTCTAACAGTACATTTCAAACGTACCCATTTTAATGAAAGTTGGTAATCTGCACTGTTTAATGATATTTCAGCCTTCCTACACACTTTAAACACCGACAACTATCAAAGATCACTGCTGAATACTCAGCAGCTCTCTAGAAATCAGCATGCCTGGGTTTATTGCTGTTGGCAAAATATAACATTTTTCCACTTCAATTAATCAAAATTTGAAAACTTACCTTCTCAGTAATTCTTTCTGTGATGTCATCTATTTCTCTGATTAAGGCATGAATCTCTAGGGCTCCCTCTAATTTCTTCCTGTATGCATTCAGGTTACCATGGAAACTGTTCCACCTTTTATTGAAAATAATATTTTAGAGATGTATTTCATAGGTAAGGATTTTCACAACTGAGTTTCATGATGCTCATATTTAGGCAAAAAGACAGGATTTCTGAACTACCTTATGTACTGATCTCCAATTCCGCGTAACAGGGGGCACATCACAGAGATAAAGCATTAGTGTGAGAAGATTATCTGGTTGTATTTATACATGTTTTCAGGATGGTACGGGGGCTAAAAGCTAAAACGTACTGATCTAGTTTCCTTAAATTCTCAAGAACTTCACAATCCATATCTTCTTGCTTTTTTTTCTTAGACAGTGGACTGTGAGGCAGCAAAAGCAACAGGCAATTCACCAGGACAACTATGTGAATAGATGGAAGTGTCTTAGGTTCATGAATCTACTGCGTCAAGTGCTGTGAAACAGTGTCTTTGCCTCCAAGGCTAGAAACATGACTTTGGCCCTGCTGGATTAAAAATCCTTCTAGCTAACTGCTCTGAGAGTATTGAACGACAACTCCAGTCTCTGATGTTTGGTAGTCCTGATATTAAAGAAGAAAACATACGTTCCGATTCCTCCATTTATCCCAGCCAAAGACACCTAATTTTCCCTTCTTGTTTTTGCTTTACACAGAAGATTTAAGAGCATACTCACTTCTCGTTGAGATGCTTTCGGCGCTCGTATATTGTCTTTGTCTCTTCCTTGTTCTGTCTCTCCAGTTTCACAGCCAGGGCATTGATAGTCCTGATGTGAGCATCATCCACTGTTGACTCCTGTAAAGTGAGAAAAGGAACAAAGGTATGTGTTCAAATTGCTTATGATTGAGTTTTCCATCAAGACGTGAAAAACAACCCCAGCAGCAACAAGAAATAGTTTTACTGCCAAACATTTCAGACACCTGGGGTTTGCTCTACTACAACTGCTGGTGTTACTAAGTCCCTGATGAGAAGAGAGTAAAGGCAAGAAAGAACATTAATGACTATAGACACAATGATCTAGATCTAGATGAGGGCCGTCAGACCGTCATTTCTAAGCCAGACATTCCAGTAGGGGTTCATTTGTTGAAGAAACATAGGAGGTGCTGGTTACATACGTGGCTGCTGTGAAACAGCTGCTGTGTGGCAGCTTGATCCTTTGTCAAACAGATTCCTAGGCCTACTTGCTGTTTTATCTAGATAGGCTTCTGACCAGAAGTGCCTTCTGTACTGTAGACAACAGGTTTAAAATCCATACAGCCCTAAGAATCCCAGAAAACCTATGCCATTGTGTTTTCTTCTAAAGGAACATCGCTGTATTTTAAAAGGTATGCTAAGTCTTCAGGGCGATTTGCTTCCCATGCACATACCGTGGAATGGATAATATTTGTACACTGCACACATAATCTGGACTTATAGTGGAATGATTGTTCTTTTGGAGTGTTATGGATAGCCAACACTGAGCACTGCTCCAAGACTCAAAAACGTTCTTTATTTTTCTAGGAGCAGCAAATCACAGACTTAGCAGGGAAACAATCACTGGTGTAGTAGGAGCACAGTTAAAAGATGCCAGCACACTGTTAATAGAAGTATTCACTCCACTGCGTATTTTGTTTATGCTGCATCCATACCAATATGCTTGCTTCCATATGTGCTTTACTATTATACACAGCCATAAAGTAAACAGGAGAAACCAGTAGACAGCCAGATATTCTTCAGAAACCCTGCAGTCTTCTCTCCTGAGAAATAATAGTGGCTCAATGAGTAGAAAATCTTGCAGCCATCAAAGCAGGATGATTACTCACTACCCTGATCTCAGATTTGTCTAGCGGGAAAAAACAGACTGGATGGATGCACACACTGTGCCAGGAACACCCTGCTTCTGCTTGTATAACCCCATGAAGTACGGCATAACTAAGCACCAGCTATCAGGGCATAAATGTCCCAGCTTTTTTTCTGCAGGAGTCATGTTCGGAGCATTACAGGAGCAGTGGCTGCATGCTGATAGTATCTAAGGCCAAGAATTTCCTGTGGCACATAAGATCTACCTTAGTTTGTGGAAAGACTTTTTTATTCAGGGACTTAAACAGACTGGGACACTGGGTTGTTTCTGCCTTTTTCATCATCTTTTTTTTTGCTGGTACAACCTGTAGAAGAGCCCTTGCTCAATCCCTTAGTCAGCTGGTGAGTACTGGAGGCACAACGAAGGTCTCTTCAATAATTCCCTGGTGCTGAAGTTGTGTAGTTTGGCTCTCTATCCAAATCCAGTATGAGTGCACTACTGTACTGTTACAAAATTCTGCTGGGCTCTGGAACAGGGAGCTCAGGGTTTTCTCCCAGGGGTCAGGCACAGCTACCCTGTTACTTTGCATAGACGAGGATTGCCTCCTTCTGCTTTTAGGCAACAAAAATAGAAGATGGGAGCTGCTGTAACAGGAATTGGCAACAAGATAACAAGCAAACAAAGGAAAAAGAATATCAGGAGAGAACATAAGAGTAAACCTCATTCACAAAGTCCTACTATGGCTCTTTCCAGACCTGCCTCACAATTTCCAGACTGGCAAATCAGCACAGTAATCTTTTCTGCGTGACACAGAGACCTGTTAGTCCACAACTGTAGCAGTTCCCACAGAGAGAACAAGAGGTTGCTGCAAATGCATCCCTCACAATTCTTATGACAGGAGCTGAAGCACGTCACAAGGAGGCCTTTGTTGTGGCAGAGCCTGTTGCCAGATTTGGTGCCCAAGCTAGTACATTCACTGGGGATAAGAGAGGCAGCTGGCATGACTCAGCACCACAAGAGGGTCAGAGATCTCAGAACAGAAAAGTGAAATGTGCAGCCAGCTTGTCACATAGCTGCTATCCATAGTGTAAACCATTGCTCTATTTTATTAAATGTCTGATTATTAATGTTACGATTCATGACTAACCACATGTGCTGTATAAACAAAGGCCCCCAAGTTTACATGCTTCATTTGTATGAAGGAATATGAGAAACCTGACTGTTCCTCATGAGGGGGAGAAGGGAGAAATAAAGGATGGAAAAAGAGAAAGTAGGGGTTTTTTTTTTCCACAGACTTGGTTTATGGAAGATCTATATCAGTTTTCAGATTCATACAAACATGGCTGAAACAACCATGTTTAAAACAACTTTTGGGTGGAGAAGACTGTGACTTTGCAGACTGCGTGAACCAAACAAAACCCTGCTCAAATTCAGGCTCACACCACAAGTTTTCCAGTCATTTAACACAGTCCAAAATTTTAGGTTGCGTCATGAGCACCTGACAGCTCTGTTTAGACATCTTCAAAGCAGAAGGCATAATAAGTGAAAATTCTATCTTTTTTAATGGCTTTTGAAGTTGTAATGCTTCCTATCACCCTAATCTTTCACCTTCTCAGTGTACTGGAACTGTACTTACTACCTGAACTGAAAAGTTAACTGCTGCTTGCAGCCACACAAGAAATGTGCATGGAAAACACCTCTTACCCCTGATGTTGCTCCACGGAACTCATTCAACTTTTTCTTGAGTTGCAGGCAGTGTTCATAGTCATTTCCCACATCACCTACATTAATCATGACTTCCTGAGGAAACAGACAAATATTTAGGCTAAGAGTACAAGAACACAGCAACTCCCAATGCTTACACTAATGCAATAGGTTCTGTGGTTTGTCTGTAAATCGCTGACCTATAGCTTCTGAAGTACTCTTCTGATCTTTAAACAATTATGAGACTTACTCCCAACTCTCTCTTCAGTCTGTTACTGATTATGGAAGCTACCTCTGAATGAAAGTGATTCTTCCTTCACTCCTACAAAGAGAAACTTTCAGATTTAATACATGAGAGTGCAAGCCAGTTGCCAAGTACTTCAAGTCTTTTCCATTCTAGTCTGCTCTAATTTCTGTGTCTCAGTAGAGACACAGAAGGTGGCCTCCAATAATCACAAACTCTTCATGTGCACATTTTACATGAGAACATGTGCTAATATTGTTCAACTGACTCTGGTATGGGCAGAATCTAGGAAATTTTTAGAATTTTTTGAATCATTCCATGCATTTTTTTTGTAGAATGTGTCATGATTCTTACAGACAAAAGCCACTAAAAAATATCCTGGAAGATGACACATTTATCAGAATTTCATTGCTAAATAGCAAGTCTTTAGTGTGCTGCTTAGCTAAATACTAAAATCCATTTACCTTCTCTCTGATCCAGGCTTCTACCTGGTCTACCTTCTGGAGAAATTCTAGGAAGTCCCGACTGTCCTCCAGCATCTTTCCACGAGCAGCAACAGCTTTCTTCAACTTCTCCCAGTGCTCCTGAAGCAAGCGGACTTGGCGACGGATCTCTCCTGATTTTGCGTGGCCTTTTGATATCAGGGCTTCCCCTTTCTTCACATTCAGAAAAAGAAAGTAGAAATTAAGGTTGCTATTAATTTTTAAGGGGATTATCATGTGACATGACCTTTCTAGAAGGATTCTCTCACTTTCCTAGCCTGGAGTGCACAACAGATTATTAATATAAATTCTTACTGCCCAAATGATACAGCTCAGCTGGAAATCTTTTACATCTGGAGGTAATCTAGAATCACAGAACACTAGGATTTGAATATTTCCTTGCCAAGAATGACATTCATGGAGTGGGAGGACCAAGAGAGATTTTACAGATGACTGCATATTTCAGCCATATGATTCACCCAGTTTCAACAAGAATATTCACAAATAGGGCATGAAATCCTGTTTACTTTTTGTAGGAGTAAACGCCCCAGGCAAGAAAGAAGTCAGTGGTATTTTCAGATCTATACGAAAATCTATTCAGACTATAAGGAAAGATGGGAGCTTCCTGGATAGAGCAATTAACATATCTCCCTGTTGTAAATTAACAGCATTATATTTCCATGGCAAGAACCCAAGCAGTTGGGTTCTTGTCACACCAATAGGATAATTGGTATAGAAGCATTTCATCTACCTGTCCTTCTTTGGAGAAGCAGCAATAATCTGTAAAAACACTAGCAGAGTGACACAATTACCTTATTAACAGCAGTGATGATTTCTTCATTTGCTAGAATCTCTGCCTCAAAGACTTGATGTTTCTGCAGCAGCTTCATCTTGTCCTGCAGATTGCTAGGGTCCCGTATGGAAGGATCCTCTAACTTCTGCATGCGTTCACTGATCCAGTCTTCTGCCTGCAGCAGTGTGAGGCATCCAAGTTAGCATGACAATTGCATGCGATCCTGTGGCCTCCTCCCAGGACATATCATTATCCTATGCAAGTGTCTATGCCTGGGCTAGGCTGATTGAGCTGGGAGCTTGACAGCTGGGGTGGCTCTCCAATTTCTGAACTATTCTACTTGATAGGAGATAAAAGCAGGTAGGAATGAAGCTAATTTTTATCTGATCACAAGAGTAATGAAAAATCCCTCTAATACCTCAGATTTGATCACAAGCCAGAAACAGATTATACAATCTTCTAGATTATACGCAGAGAATCCTTGAGCAGATACTAAGTCTTAACATGTTAGACATCTAAAATGAGATTAAGAACACCAAGTCTTGGGGTTTAGGGCTCTGAGTTTCATCTTGTATCTCTATCATATCATCATCAACCTTTAAGCTGGGTTAAGATTCTTTAGAATTCCGTGCCTCACCAGCACTAACATTTCCTGATCTCAGCGATGTTGTGAGACCTAAATGAAAAATGCAAAGCAAATAAAGCCTTATTGATGAGGCAAGCACTAATTAGATTATTTGATGGGAAATACAACTCTATTTGCTTTTATACTTCATAAATTTCAAAATGGTCTGGTCAGGCATATCAGACAAGTATCTGTGAGAGCTAACAATGCAAGGGTTATGTGCTTCTCTTAGGAAATTATTTTAGGAGATTTAAAGGAACACAGAATAAAATGGACCACAGGATAGGGAGTTTTCCAAAATTTTCTTTAAAATCTGTTGAACTTTAGACCTTAGCACTGAAGGAAATACTTCTATCTATCAAAACACCAAGAACTGACAACTTGACATAACTGATCCTGTTGTCCTCAGAGCACTGAAGTAATGTAATATTTTGACAACACAAGATCAGCAAATTGAAGGCAGCTTTATTAGTTTCAAATAGTTTTGGCTCTCCTTGTGGAACTATGTGTTACATGTACACAAGGCTTGACAACTGAAGGATTTTCTCAGTTAATTAATGATTTGAAGTTTTGTTTCAGCTGCTGAAATTTTATAAACAAAAACAGAAATAGCTTTCATCAGCAGCATGCTCTCCAGAAACTGTTTCCCTCGAAAGCACAGTTAGAAACTCAGACAGGAACTTTATGTCAAGATTACGCAGGAGAACACGTTGTCATCTGCTCTTTTCATTTCTGACACTCTCCTCAATGGCCTTCTCCCATTAGCAGCCACACATTAACTCTTCAATGTCACTAAAGTGAGTCTTCATTTGAATAGAACAGGCTTATCCAGTTAGAATGAGAAACAAATTAATCCCCTGTATATAGCCACTTACAGGTCAACTTCTCTTCTACTTTTTAGTTAGAAGCAATGGCTTAACGGCAGACTGAACATCTGCACTCTTAGAGGCTTGGTTTATTTTAAGGCCTGCTTAAGATGGCTCTAGAGAGTGAGAGACCCTTCTCCTGGCCCCATGCTCACATTCAGATGAGAACCAAAGCTAATTTGTTGTCTTAAGATCTTTCTGTGGAAAGACTTAATGGTTGTCTGGACAGGCATTTTCATTTTATTGAAGACAATAGTGAGACAAGTGTTATGCTCAATGTAGAGACATAAAACCAGTCATACTTCTATGGGACTCATAAAAAGTGTGGGCACTATCAATTTAGAAAGCCACATTTTCAGAATATCAGTTACTATAACCTCATGAGCACAAACTTTTTGTAAATTACAGTGGTTTTTAATAAGAGAAATATTTAAAGCATATGAAGGAGTGTGCCTGTTCCAGGCATCTAGAGAGAACAACTAATTCTCTCTCTTTCTCATCTGAGATATAGAAGTTAATGTTTTTTTTTAGTCTCTTGTACAGGGAAGGAAGTGCCACTGATACAATGAGCAAGTTTCAGAGTCAGCATTAAAACTCAGAGCCAGCTTCACAAGTCAAAACATTCAATTTCATGATCTTTCCTCTGCAATAATTTAAGTACACATGTTTCTAAGTAGCAGCTTGCTCATTTGCCTTCAACATTAGCACTGGGCTACAGACTTTGTCACAATAGACTACCCTGTAAGTCTGTCTCACTTCCTTGGAACTCGAAAAGCACCCTATTTCTACCGTAGGAGGGTATGTCCTATTTTGTGAGCTGAGTGTAATCTCTTGAGTTAGCTGTTGTGGGTTTTATGCAGAAAAAAACTCGAAGTCCTATATCCTGCAGCAGCTAGCCTTCTACGCAGACTATATGATGTTGAGTTCTCTGTCCTCTTGTCAGTAATCGCAGACTGTGTCATCTTTTTACTAATGTGTGCAGCTCTCTGTGTAATTGCTTCTAGAGGGTAACTGGGAGACTTTTAATGATGACAGTGATCACTAATTTCTGCTGAATCAGAAAATTCTGCTTTATCAATAAAAATTACTTAACACGCTTGCAGGAAGGAGAGTTTTCAGAAGAGTGGAATCTGAGCTATGGGTCTTGTTCTCTTAATCATAGAATCATGGAATCGATTGGGTTGGAAAAGACCTCAGAGATCATCAAGTCCAACCCTTGGTCCAACTCCAGTCCGTTTACTAGATCATGGCACTAAGTGCCATGCCCAATCTCAGTTTAAAAACCTCCAGGGACGGTGAATCCACCACCTCGCTGGGCAGGCCATTTCAATTCCTGACCACTCTCTCTGTAAAGAATTTCTTTCTAATATGTAGCCTAAATTTCCCCTGGCAGAGCTTAAGCCCGTGCCCCCTTGTCCTATTGCTAACTGCCTGGGGGAAGACACCAATCCCCACCTGGCTATAACTTCCCTTCAGGTAGTTATATGTAAGAATAACCAATGATCTCATTGATTTCATAGCTAAACTCAAAACTCATCTCTGAATTTAACCTCCCTATGGGGACAATTCTCATTTGTGAACATGTGCACACCCAGAACATCATTAAATCAAATTAAACATTCCATTCTACCCAACAAAGAGAAAGAAAAATATTGCAGTAAGATTTTTTTATTTTTCTTTTTAATTCCTTGGTGGCATTCCCATTCTACAGCAGTAGGCAATGAATTTAGATTGGCAATGTAAATGAGCACATAACCTGAGAGCAAAAACTGTCTCACATGAATTCATGTGGAGAAAATGAATGAGAAAAGGGAAATGTTCCTCACTATGCAGGGCCAGATCCTCTGCTCTAAGTGTGTGATTCAAGAATGAAGGGGGACCCCAGTCCAAGCACCGATTTGACCATTACAGAAGGATGGGGAGAAATGCATAGGTATTCCTACCTAATGGATTGTTTGTATCTCCAGGAGGGCATTGACAGTTTCTCTACCAGAGAGGATGTTGACAGTTCTGGGAACTTTCTGTCAGAGTTATATTGCTCTTTTGAAAATATTATCACTGTGCAACACCCCCTCCACTTCACTCTGCTAGTCGAAAAGGTGGCTACTACTAGCGGGATTTCATTACTTTCATATAATGTGATAGTAAAAGCATAAATAATACAAGTTAATGTTTGGGTTTATAAATAATTTCTGATAAAGTTTACTAAAAAAAAAAACAACCAGAAAAAAAGAAGTGTAGCTCTGGCTTTGTAGTGTGGTCAAAGAAGAGGGTATTTAAATGTCTGACTGTTTGGGGTAGGGGGAGTTCCAAACACACTGTGCTGTAAATGGAATTTTAGTAGCCTTAGAATTATTCTTTTTCTTGAAAAAAAACCCAACCCCCCAAAAAACTTAAAAAACCCCACCAAAACCACAAACAAACAAAACCCAAACCAACAACAACAACAACTAAGAGAAAGTTTGTTGCTGGCAGCAATTTTGTTACAGGTATTCATTCTCTTTTGGTGATGATTTTAACCTGACCTCTATCAGGACACGTCTTTTTCATGGGCTGGGAGGTGACCAGCACCTGCAGTTTTTATTTTAAACCATGGAGGATGTTCCATGGGATACAGCAGCAGAAGGGTGTGCTGTACAAACCAACAAGAGTGTTTGCAAATGTCCGCCTGGGCCTATGTGCTCTTGTTTATGCCAGTGCACTGGGTATGCTAGCACATTTTCAGTCACACACATTGTGCTGCCCTTCGAAAGAGTGACCTAGTATGACTTTCCAACAGTACTGGCAGAAGCAGTGCTATTCAGTTACAGGACTAAGACCAGAACAGGAGACAGAGACCAACATATTCTGCAGAGACCAGTCAAAGCAAGCACTTCATCCAGTAGAGGTAGGCAGTTCCTCTGCCTTCCATCCCCATCCCAGTCTAAAACCCTCTTACCTCTTCTAAGTTCTGGTAGAAAAGCGCCAGAAGAAGGGCAGTTTGCAGCTTCTCTCTCCTCCTCTGGGAGAGATCCTTGATCTGATGCTTCCTCTCATGAATGACATTCAGTTTGTGCTGAATCTTTCGCCCTTCCAGTTCATCAACCTTTTCCAGCCTGCTTGCCTGTTCTTGAAGAGACATCATCTGAGGAGGCAACAAATCTGAAATTACTTTCATACTTGCAAGTGGTGTGAAAGAAACAAAATCCAAGCTCCTTTCCATAGCTAAAAGATTTTCCTTTTTTCTGTAATAAACCAAGAATAGCAGGGAGAAGTTAATCAGCGTTCCCCCTCACCCTATACTATGTTACACCTATGACATTATTATCATTGCTCTCTGTGGTGGATCCTGGCTACTTAAATGAATTGAAGCTGTAGCTCCAGGAGTCCCTACGCCACTGATCAACTGGAGCAAGCAAAAGACTCATAAATGCCAGTGCTCAAGTTTTATTTCTTTGTGGAAATCAGGTGTTGGAAGGTAGCTCTCAAAATGAACAATCTGTCTGGCAGGGAGCTGGCAAGAGTTCTGGGAGTTCACTTCTTCTGGGGAACCAGGCACAGCCCCAGGTTTAAGTTTAGCCCTAGCCTGGGTGAGTTAGACCAGTGGCTATCAGGCAGATTCATTTACATGAAGGGGAGCAAATCAGTATCTATTCCAAAGTTGTGGAGAGGCGAGCCAATTTGTTACAGCCATTGTATACCAAATGCATCTTTAAATAATCTGACCTCCTGTATTTTACTTGCTATAAAAGCCACTGTTTTTTTAATGAAAAAATGAGAAACTTCTGATATCCATGACACAATATGGCCTGCTTTAAATATTTTTTCTTGTAACTCCCACTATTCAACACACTGAGTGGTTTTCCTATCTGCTGCAAGACAATACAGGCAGGACTTGGGCATGGAGTGTTTTAACGCTTGTTCTCCAATGCTCTGTCTCTTATTTCCCTAGGCTTCCTCATTTTCTCTTTGGTTCAAGCATATCAGGCATATCATGCCTGTCAGCAACTCAATGTGTTAGCATATTGAAAAAAAATTACATATATATATGTATATATTGATTTTTGTACCTTCTCATCCTGTGATGCCAGAAGCTTCTCAAAAGCCTCATGTTTCCTTATCAGTTGCTCTACTTCATCTACAGAGCTTCCGAGATCACTGCTTTTCAAATAAATCTACAAAAAAAGTTTATTATTTCTCTCAGTAGATTAATTATCACATAAACTTTATTCATAAACGCTCTTGAGAGAGGAAAAAAAGGAACAGGAGGCAACTGAAATTGTAAATTAATCAGTAGAACTCCATGGTCTTGAGCAAGAAAGAGAAGCATTAACAGGTCAAGCTGAAGAAAGTGACCTGTCACTGCTTATTATAATCACTAAGTCACAAGGCAGTAAATTTCAGAGGTCTAAGACATCCTTGTAATCCCAAGTAAGATCATTCTCACGTCTGACAGATGTCCATACGATTCCTTCTTAGAAGAGTTCCTGTAACAGAGACTTTGCAACCTCCCTGGGCAATTTATTCCCGTGCTTCATTACCTGAACTTCATTATCTTAAATTAGCAGGATTTTGCAAATATCTAGCCTGAAAATGCATGGCTAGCACTACACCTCGTTATATACTGCCCTCTTCATCACATGAAGGATGATCATTCCTTTTACATCTGCTTCAGCCTTGTACATGTTTGTAGACTTTTTGCATATTGGCATTTCTGTCTTCTCTAGGCTAAAACTACACTGATATGATGAATTACTCCACAACAGCTGTGTCTTCTTGAATCTATTTATTCTTATTTCTCTCTGGATTTTCCTAATTTCTTCTTATTTTGAAACTTGATGCAATAACTGTCAATAAGCAATAAGACTGCCAGAGTAAAGGCTGTGAAGACAGCAGAGCGCTTATATGTGCCTTTCAAGCTGCAATCTTCAGCATGTGTGTGTATACAGTGCTTATCTTTATACAGTACCATGAACTCAAGTTCACCTGTGCAATCTACTGTAAGCTTCCAGAAGCTTTTCCGAACAACTGCTGTCAGACCAGTTTGTCCCCATCCTGTATTTAAGCAACTGATTATTCCTGAAAAATGTCATAGCTTGCACCCATACCAAGTGCATTACATCTGTTAAATTTTCAGGCCATCTTTCCAACTTGTCTGCAGTAATTTTATTTACTGTCTGTTCTGCCAGTCTCAGATGCAGAAAGATTTTAGTGTAAAATAATAAGGGCAGTTTTAAGGAAACTGATCTCTGCACTATTTGCTTTTAACACTGTGAGAATCTTTTCCAGCTAATCCAAGTAATTTCTAAGCACTGCAGTGTTTCCTGACTCTGTTCTGGTGTTAAGAAGACTGACTGCACAATTACTTGTGCCATGCATTCTGTTATATTCGGTTTTGCCAAATGCAGAAGAATAAACAGTGTAGTTATCTATTATCAAGAAAAAACTGTGCTTTTCTGCAGGCCAATAGAAATGTATTCTTTTCCAGTGGATTTAATTGCTCACAGTGTTTTTCTTATTCAGTGATGAGACAACAGCAAAGCTGTCTCAGTTAGAGGCTCTGATGGTACATGAGCAAAAATTACCCATGGACAAGGTTCACACTGGAGTGACTATGACTGGAAAGACCTGGGGAAATCAGACTCCTGTGAGGGATTACATTTATCTGCAGTGTGTAATGTGTAATCCATTTTGTGAGCTCATGGAATCATAAATATTTGGACAAGGATGAGAATTTCCAACTAGTAACTCTATCTGGGTAAAGTGCAATTAATGTAAATGGAAGAAGAATTTGAGATCAGTGATACAGTGTGAAAGAATTAAGAGGCAGAAAAGAAACAGAATAGAATCAGTGAAATAACACAATTGCTAATAGTTTCAGAAAATGGCTGGTAAGTGACATAGGTAAATCTGTGCCTTAAAATCATAGACATGTGCAGAAAAAAAATAACACCTGGAGAGATCTTTCTTGCTTTACTAAAGTTCTGTAGCAGACTTACAGGGTGTTTTTTTACAAGAGGTAAAAGATATTCTTTGGCAGCTACTTTAGAAAATCAGTCATGGTGTTCATTTTCTGCACAGAAGTATTGGATGACTGTTTAACCCCACAGGGCATCTTCTGAAGGAGATGTTTCCCAAGCATGAACACATGTGTGGGGCAACCCACACATACTTGTCAGGGTCTGAATGCACTAACAGGCTCTGGCACTTCTGACTGTCCCCTGGATGGACGCCCTGCTCCCATCTGGGGGTCCCTCTGAGGTTCAGCCCTGGCCACCAGCCCTGCCTGAGCTTAACTGGAGGGAAGTCTGAGCCCTACCCTGGTCCTTCTGTACAGATCCCACATTTCAGTCACTCTCTTGCTTTGATGCTTTGATCTTCAAATGGTTGATGGACTTTTTTACTGCTGCCACCACTCAGGCCCTCCTTGGCAGCTGTGGATAAGAGGACTGATAGTCAGATTTGATCTGATATTGCAGTCCATTTTTCAGGAGTGAATATTTTCCATATAGAGAAAAATGCACAGAAGAATATCATGCCCATGCTGGATGTACAAACTGCTCTATACTAATCCATACCAAGTATCAGAAGAAAGGTAAGTAAATCCCATCCCAGTAATCACTGTCAAGAAGACAGTGAAGACAACAGGCCTAAGCTTATAATACGTAATCACCAGATGCCTAAAGAAATATATCAATGCCTCTGCTATGCCTCTGTCTATCAAATACAACCCCCATCAGAAGGCAGATACTCTGTAATTCAAAGTTTAATCCTTTGATCTATCTCACTCATCAAGTGTATGAAATTATTTTTTCTTTTTTGAGAGTGGTACTGGATTTTGTTTGCTCTTTTGAAGAAAGATCGCCACATGTGTGGGCTCCAGGTCTGTCTACTGTAATGCCTTATTAAACCACCTTGATATTACCATCTATATTTACACTGCTGTTACTAACTCATTGCTGTTTGGGGTACACAAACATGCAGCCAAATGCTGTATCTCTATTTTGATGTTTTAAACACTGCTTTAAAAATACTATAGCTTCTTTAGATATTTTGTGGATTATCTACCATTTTTGGTCAAAAAAGATTTACCTCCAGGACTTCTATCTAGTAACTCTTAGCAGTGAAACTGATATCCGAAGAAATGGTCAACTATTAGTTTTCCTGCTCATAGACCTGTGATGGAAGAAAAACACAAGGAGCATCTACCGATAAAGGTGGTTAGATTCCTTGAAGAAGAGAACAGAGACATTTGAGAGCAGGGGTGTGGGGTGGTGAGTCATAAGCAGTTGCCACTGGAGTGCTCAGTGCCTTGCTCCCACTGAAAATCACTAAACACAAATGACACTGAACATTCAAAGCTTGATTCCTTCAGATGTTACAGCAGTGGGAAAAAGTCCTCCTGATCACTGAGAGCTTTGGACCAAGTCCTCCAAGCAGAAGCCTGTGCAAATGCCAAAACCAAGGCTTTGACACTGAGAAAGAAAACTGGTGCACAAAAAGAAGATTGCTGCAAAAGAAAAGTGGCTGCATACATTACAGGAGAGGCAATGGCACCAGTCTTAGAAAGCAGCCCCTGTAGCACTAACAGTGCTGCTTGGAATGCTGCTAAGGTAAAAATTTTCCATTCCATTCACCTTTTAAACAGAAATCTTATGACAGCCATTGCTAGAATCAGAACCACAACATTTTTTTCATGTACGTGTTATACCAGTCTGAAAGCAGAATGAAAATTGGCTCCTGTGACACAATGCTGGCCTGTGGCCAACTACATCACTTTTTGGCAGGTTTTTAGAAAGGTCCCCAAACACCTGCTTTGAATGAGACACATTGATTTCAAATATAAAACACCGCATAGCTCTCCTCAGGTAACCTACCAGGGTCTCCCAGAGCAAACAGAATATATAAACTGTTTTTCAAGTTTGTTGCTATTATGAATCACGGCCCATCAGCAGGAATTTTGCTCAGTCACAAAAAGCACCAAAGACTTGGCCACTTACCATAAAATGGACTAGTTTTTAAGTGAAGACTTGCTAAGACACTTGAAATCACAAAATGGTTTTTGAGATTTTAAATGGAGAATGGAACAAATAGTCAATTTATTAACAATGTAAAGCACAGAAATGGAGGTTTTAACCCTGCTTCACTGGAGGTTTTCTCTATTTCTGAAGAACTAAAAGTAAAGTCCAGCTTAAAAAAAATTCATTTTAAAAAAATCCGTACTATATACACTTACGTGACAGCTTATGCCAGCTCTAGCTTTTGAAGAAGTACTGAAGAAACATTTTAATCATTAGCACAACTATGCTCTTTGGATACCACAGCTTCACATTTATACATACTGGAAGCTGACATAGCCCCAAAAGAAATTCGTGTTCCAAGAAGACCAGTTTCTATTTCTCTAGAATAAAATTGATTTTAAGTATTTCTGCAAATTCACTCCCTTCTCCTGCTCTTCACAGCATAACAAGCTCCACAGATTTTGCCCCTCACTGTCTGCCCTTGGCTTGCTGTTGAGATTGCTGGAACTTCACAGAAAATCCTTCTGCTCTTAACATGCACTAAAAGCCTTTTAAAAGCCTTTAAAACTCCCTTCACTTAAAGCACGTAATCAAGTCCAGACTCTCCACCCAGATAGATAACAAACAAGTCTGATTTGACTTAATTCCGATAAAAGTAAATAAAAAAGGAAAAAAAATTGAAATTTGTTTTAGCAGATTAAATAAATGTGTTTGATACCGTGACTATATATGGTACACAAAAATGTTGTACTATGCTTCATTTCAGTAAAAGTTATAACAAGGTATCATACTATAACAATAGGTGGAATAAAATGCACTGAAGTTATTTACAAAGAGAAAATACACACTTCTATCATACTGACATCACTATATTATTGGTGTCTCTCCTCACAATCTATATGCAAAATTTTAATGTTAAATGTATTCAAAATTTCCTTCTCTCCTCCTACTGCATGGTGTCTTACTGGCATAAGAATATAATTATCTCATATTGGAAATGTATATGGGAAAAACACAGAGATAAGACAATGGGTTTTTTTTTCCCATAACTGCTATAATTCCTTCCTCACACCTATCTTTGTCTTCAAAATTCGCAAGCTCGATCCCTATTCTGTAAGTAGTAGGTGTTGAACCAGAATATTACGCCCATACAACAACATCATTAAAATATTTACTTATGAAACATTTGTCTGAAGGCAGACTAAATTCCTTTTAAACTCTCCATAGTTTCACTGCTAGAAGCTTTGCTGGGATATTAAAATTTGACATGCTATGGACACCAAATTCCCTTCATTTCCCTCAGGAAAGGGCGGTACCTCTCTTTCTTTAAGAAGTGAAAAAAAGTGATTTCTTCCTATGCACTTAAATATTTTGGGTTTTGAAAACAAGTATTACTTTTAAAACTTACAAAACCAGAAACTAACCATTTAAAAATACAGCATAGTTTGACAAGTAAGAAAATGAAAACAGTAAAACAGAAAAGGACTAAGAAAAACGACACTGAGCATTTGGTTCCAGGTCCCAAACTGACTAGCAGAGAAGAAAACCAGGTCTCGGCTCTGAAGTCATGAACCTTCAAAGTACTGAGCACTATGGCCCAATCATGCAAAATCTGTAAATAGTTGCATGTCATGTTAACAATAGCACTCTAATGGTTAAAATGAAATACTTGTTAAGTGCTCAATCACATCAGAGTTCTTTTCTTCATTTAGGATAGATCAAGCTGCATCTGCAGCCTTGGTGACAGCAAAATACAAGTAGCTTTCTCATTGTCCCATAAGTCATCTCCAGGAAGTTGGAACATGGCAGGAAGCATACAAATAGAAATCCACGTGGCTTGATAAAATACAATTTAGATCTTCTGTTTGCAAATGTTCCTAGAATGGAATGGAAATCTTCACCACTCGCCTTCCAGAGCCAAAGGATGCAATGTTGACAGCAATAGATGGACACCCTGCACCCTCCGTGTCTCTGTGAGTTGAAGACGTGGTGGGAGCTGGTGTGTTTGTCAAAAAGTTGTCAGGACATACACTTTTTACAGTGCATGTTTTCTGGGAATGTCTCAAACCAGATCTTGCCCAATGGCTAGAAAGCAATCCTGAGCAGCAAACTGGATTCACTGATAGAGAGAGGCCAGCCCCAATCTCCACAGGGTGAAAGGGTGGACCAGCTATATCTGTATCAAGTGTTTTGATAAAGATTGTTGGACTTGAACTTCTTCTAAATTCTCTTACCACCTGGATAGGCATAGCAGTCCAAGGGGTGGCAAGTATCAGGGTGATTTTGGAAACCTTGTGGTGAGCAGGTGTTAGGCTATCACATGGAGTCTTCCTAAACTCTGGCCTAGATGAAGGATAATTCTGAAAGACAATCAGCTCTGGATTTAAATCCTTGTTTATGACCTCATTCCCACTAGCTGAATTTTCTCTTCCAGTCAGCACAGCTGGGGACAGCCATATATCTCTGGAGACAGACTGCTGGGGAAAGCCAGGATACTTAGAGGAAGTCACATGAAGTCTTGTGATTTGAAGGGCTGAAGACCCACCTGCAGGGAAGCCTTGTTTTGGTTTCTGGTATCCTGGTTGAAAATCAGCTGGAGTTTCAGGCATCTTCTCTAATTGTGGCACGAGCAGACCTGAACAAGCATGACTGCTTCCATAGGAATCTGCTCGGAAAGGCTTTATCATCAAGCTGCACGTTGAAATGTAAAGCTTCATTGAAGTGTGGAGGTCTGACACTTGGACATTGCATTGGCTACAGCCTTTTTGGGATGGGAGAGAATCACAGGGTTCCAGGGATGCATGCAGATTTTTGCTGTGGAATGTAGAAACAGCTGGAATAGCAGACAGATC
Source organism: Cephalopterus ornatus (assembly GCA_013396775.1). Classification (NCBI taxonomy): domain Eukaryota; kingdom Metazoa; phylum Chordata; class Aves; order Passeriformes; family Cotingidae; genus Cephalopterus; species Cephalopterus ornatus. Next base: position 11,175 of record VZRE01005377.1, on the reverse strand, counting down.
AACATCTAGGCGTGATGTCCAGCTTGGTGGAGCTTTGCAGGAAAGGACATCAGAGGGCAAAGACAGAGCAAGCTTCAAGGGATTGCTTTTTTCAGGAGAAGTACGATGAACACTTTTTTCTCTTTCTGAATATTGCTTGTAAGATGCAGATGTTGACTGAATGCCAGACCCCTCGTATCCATAGCCCCAAGGGTCCTTGCAAGCACTGGCACATGTGGATGTCTCATCAGAAGGATTGGCGCAGTGACTAGTGCTCCCAAGACCTTTTGTCTGGTCTGTGTGTGTCAGGATGACATCTAGCCTTGAACAGTAAGCTCCGGAAGACACACTGCTGGGTGGTGAGTTGGTATTTCCTGGAGCAAGCTCTGCAACTGATTGACCAGTGGGAGGATGCCATGCTGAGGCTGGCATCTTTTGCAAAGCCCTGTCCCGCACAGCAGATTCAAAAGGAGGAGGTGGGATCATTTTACTGGAAGACAGAATCACGTTCGCAGTGGAGACATAGGTTGCAGACGAAGGTTTGCAGCGATGCTCGCTGTATGACATTCTGAAGTTTAGTTCTAAATGATGCAAAAACCAAAGATACAGAAGCTTGCCTTTCCCCCTGTGTTTAAAACCAACTCCTAATCCTTTATCCTTTGGCACTGGAAATTTCCATTCTTCCACTGAAGCAAAGGAATGAGAGATGAATAAACATTCCCCAGCAAAAAAAAAAAGGAACTAAAAAAAAAAATCCACGTTCAAATTAAAAAATCTCAGCTTTCTAATACTGCTACCACCTCTTGTCACATCTGCAAAGTGATATGAGCGTGGGATGGGCAGAAAGATAAATTATGGAGCATACGGCTCTGCTCCCTGAGTGTTCTGACTGTGAAACTGCAGACAGAGTAGGAGGGAGCCAAAAGTGCCTGCCAGAGACAGCCTGGAAACTCTCTGTTATTTCATCTGTGAAAAAAAAGGAAAGCAGCTAACCTGAGCCATGGATCAGCTGCTGTGAAAAGATCAGAACAGAGCAGAGTGTACTGGACCCTCTTTCTGCTCAAAGCAAAAATGAATTTTTTCCTTCTTTCTCTTTTTCAGCCATTGCTTGTCTGCACTCTGAATGACGAGATGTCAGTTCGCAGGTCTTACAAGATTTTCCTACAGAAGTTCTGTGTGACGGCATGACTGAATTAATTATAAAAAAAAAAATTAAAAGATAGATGTTTGCCTAATTTTCTAGATACGTGCTCTATTTTCTTTAGCATAGAACAATGCTAGACTATATTCTGTTGGAATCCTTTGAAGGTTTAAGTAACTTGGATGTAATATAAGATGCTGGCTTAAAGTCAAACCTGTCACACTGGCACATACAGTGAATGAAAGAGCAGTTCTCAGCAGTAGTTCTTAGTTTAAAATATTCCTCTGCTACCTTCTTCCTTCCCCTGTTCCTTGCTGCTGGGGGAGAGACTTTGTCTAAGGCATATGAAGTACTCGGAAAATAGGATTAAAAAATTATGACATGGCAGAAGCTACTTTCTTAGACACATATTTTGCAGACATATGAAGCGAAATGCACATAACTGCACTTTGCCTCAAACACGAAAGTCAGAAGAAACACAAGGGATGAAGAGATTGCTTATATTCGTTTGCCTGATAGAAATCCTTTTTGAATGTGTTTCCTTTTGTCCTTTCTGAAAAGAGTAAATGACAAAACTCCCACTGGGAAAGTGGTCTGAGAGTCTTCAACTGATGCCTTGGCTGAATTTTTTTAAAAAACATGTTTGAAAGAACTGCTTTCCTACCATCCTGCCTGTCTCCCTAGGAAGCAGAGTCTGTATCACTATGTAGACACATTTTAATTCCATATAGTAGTAACAGAGCTTGATCGAAAAGGAATAGATTTCTCTTCCAGTTGTTCTTCAAATGCAGAGAAGTGAAATATAAGTAGTGACTAAAGAACCTCACTTCACTATCAAATTGTATATAATGATCCATATGGCAGATGGTGGCAGCTCCAAAAGACAGCTTTGTGGTTCTTTAAATTTCTCCCTCATTTAGGTGGGAATTCTGCAGCACAGGAATAACCTGTTTGAAGAATGATCACACTTGAGAGAACGTGAGAGAACAAAAGCAATGGGAATGCAGTATTTCCAGCTGTAGAGGAATCAGAACAGTGTTGCCATTTCTATTCAGGGACAAGCTGATGCCCTGCATATTCAGGAAGAACTAGAATCCAGTAGGAGGTAAATGCCTTCTTGTTTTTCCATGAACAGCAAAAAATGAACCTCTTCCTGCAATGACTTGCTTTCTTTATTGATTTCACCCCATAAATTCTTCAAAGGTACAACTTATTTTGTATGTAAACACATACAGTTTCTGTCTTCTCAGCAGCTTAACAGCTTAAACCTGCATCACTTTGTATTTATACTCACTGAGGAGCAACTGTGCTCTCAACATTGAGGTGATCCCCAACATTGCCAGGTTTCATCTGAACAAATGAGTGATATCAGGTTCTGTTTGTCTGTAGAGAATGTGCTAGGGCCATACCAGAAATGCCAGGTGCATTACCCTTTCACGTAAGAGTAATACAGGCTTTCAACTCAGGGATAAGAAGAAACACTAATCCACAGTAGCTTCCTACACATTTACATCTAAAGTATAGAAAGCAAAGCAGATGCCACAGTGACAGTGCCTCTGCCTCTGCATGTTGGCTGATGTTCATTTCATAAAAGGAGAAAAAATACAGTAGCCAAACTTTTGTAGAGTTTACGTTTTCCCTGATGAGCTCCTATGCAGAAGTTTAACAACGATGTTAGTAGGGAATTGAGATAGATGTAATGCAAATCATGCCATTTGCTAATGAAGCAACAAATAGTGGGCAGATGTAATATTTTACTCCAGAAACCTGAACCCAGGTGAAACTCTCTGTTTCATATTTCATCACAAACTCAAGAACGCAGTTCACACTTGCCTAGATTGTCAATTGTAGGGAATTATGAAGATATGCATTTCCTTCAAGGAATGAGTAGCAGAAAGCTCCAGGCCCACATGCCACAAAGGGTTACGTATCACTGCATGGCACTGCGAAGGGTCAGTTTTCAAAGAGATTTAGTGCCAGTGGTAGAATGCTGGTGAAAAACAGAGCTCAGCACAAACTGAGAGCCATTACATTTTTCTGTCAGTGGTCTTGGAGAATTAAGTATTATTTTTCCTTAATGAGAAATGACCTGGAGGTACAACCTCCTTCAGTGCTGCATCAATCCTTCAGTTTGGCAACCTTCAACCCATTGATGTGGTTTGCATACCAAGTTTCAGCATGGCTATAGCAATCTATCAGTTCATGAATTTGCAGAGTGACTGCATTGTTTTCTAATAGCAAATGTTAGACCTTGAGCTGGAACATTTTTAAACAGTTACATGAATCAAAGAAAGTGCAAGAAAGACAGAAGATAATTTAATAACAGTGAAAAAAAATCTATTTCAAGAGCTGCAAAATGATGATAATAAGAACATCCTTCTGTCTCTTTGCATTAATTATATCTGCCCTCTCTTTTCATAACAGGGCCTTTTCACTAGTTCATATTTCTCTACTGCATCAAACAGAAACTAATACTCCTTACAAATTCTTTTGTAGTTGTTCTACACACTGCTATCAATACCCTTGAAGAACTGAGAAGTCAAATCACTTTCCTGTATTAACTCACACTGCCAAGATCCATGTTCCACTAGTTGCATTTTCCCAGCACTAACCTGCAGCCTGAGGTGAGGTTTCCAGCAACACCTGCAAAGCAAACTCCCTTCAAACTCACTTTGCATATTCCCTTCTCTTTGAAGCCTACAAAACAATTTGCCAATGGTTAAGCAGTTGGTATGCTGAGATCTGTTTATAAAGAGGACTAATATTGGACACTTGTCTTCCTCTTCTGTTGTGACTCTCATATGTTAGCTGTCATGTTTATTTGCAATGAATTATCTTTCAGGCAAGAATCATCTGTTTGTTTCTGGTTCCACACCTAAGCCCCGTAAGAAGGGTCAAGGTCTGGTACATTGTTACACTCTCCAAGTGATATCACAATGCAAATTATAACAATGAAAAAGAGTGCCTTGTGTATACACAGACACAACGATTTTAAGCTGTAGGTGAACAGTACTGCCCTTTTTAGTTTGAAAGAATTTAAATAATTGAAGTTTATCTGCTTATTTCAAGTTTATAATTCACTCACCTCCTGTGAATTCAGGAGCATGTCCAGGTGATCCCAATCCTTGTAGAACATTTGTTCTTGGTGTATTTTCTCCAGCCACTCCTTCTTCTGTTTCCATGCATTATATACATTTTTCTTCTCTTCCAACAAAGCCCGTAGTTTCTGCTGAATCTGAACATAATTTCAAATTAAAAACTCATGTTGGTCTTTAGATTTCATGGCTCGGAGTAAGGTGAGATGAGAAAGGAATAAGTGGAGTGGTGGATAATCTCCTTAAATTGCAACAAAATTATTAAACAGGAAAAAAAAGTAAAACAAGTTCTATCAATTCTATTTGAACATAGAGACAACCAGAGGTGCCTCTTTTCAGCAATGGAATTGTGCTTCTTACAGTATATACAGCAGTCCAAGCCAAAAGCAAAGTAACTGTTTCCCAAGTGTGCCTTCTAAAATCAGATCCTAATTCTCCATTGTCTTTAGTCATTAACAGTGCTATTATATCACCCCAAATTTTTATAGGACAGGTACTAAACCAAACTATCAACATAGCATGTTCTCCTAATCAGTGCATACATGCCTCAATGTTAGATCATATAATTTCAGCTTCTAAACTTTGTATATCCACAGGCCTTCTGTAAATGATTTTTTCCTCCATTTTTCCACAGGCAAAGGATTTTATAGTCAGCAAGATTTCTAGTTACTATAGTAATACATTGCAATTTTCCACAAACTTTCAGGAAGTAGCTTGGTGAGATGGGAGAGTAATTTGCATGAACTCTGTAGTTTTCTGAATATATTTAACAGATAATTAATTGTGAAGGGACAAGTAAACTAGAAGGTACTGGAAAAGAAATAATGTTGTGAGAATCATAGAAGCTATTTGTCTTGAGTAAACTGACATTTTGGTTCCATCTTTCATTTCTGGGGAGTATATTTTACCAGCATAATTCATTACTACAGAAAATATTTCAATCAATCTTTAAACTCTCTCATATGTTTGAGTGCTTTCTTTCTTCGTTTCACAGGTTTTTGTCCAGACTGTTCTGGTGTGGATATACCACAGGGATATGAAGCACAGTATTTTTCTGAAAATCCAGTTTGGGAAATCAGTAGAATTGAATCCATTGCTTAGAACATGGTGAACTTCTTGAATGAGCCCAGCTTTGCTGCAGGGGGCCTTCAGCATCGACCTCTGAGGTAGGAAATGGAAGAGACGTTTTTGTGCCCAAGCTAGGCAACACACTGAGGCAAACGTAGGTTATGCATATAGCTAAGTGACGCACGTGTATTTGTATGCTTACAGTGTGATACAATATAGAATGATAGTTACACTCGTGTCAACTAGCTGAATATGTATAATTGAACTCAGAGGAGTTTCAATTACCTCTTTTGATCCCATTTCCTCATCTTGCAAGAGTGACTGTCCCAGCTGTACAGCATGACTATACTTCTCTTCTCGTGCTTCAATCTCTGCCAGTAGCTGTTGATGCTGGGTAAGTCTCAGGCTGCTGGTAGATATGTCCCGAATGGTCTCCAAGGCTCTCATTTCCCTTATTATTTCTGCTGTCCATAAGAAATAGTCCCACACCTGGAACCCAAGAAAATGTGAAAGTTGAGGTTAAAGCTCAAGCTTAGGTTATCAGGAAGGAGAATCATAGGCCTATTCAACCTGAGGTGAGCAATAGGTAATAAAATCACAGATAAGAAAGAAAATATTTAATTAATGCTTACAGTACTTCTATGAATTTTACAAGCATAGATAATACAAGCAAGAATTTCTGCATACTGTGTTAAATCATATATGGTTTGTAATACCATAATTATAATTAAACTGTGTCATACCACGTCAATGACAGCATGATATGATTTACTGCCCTTTAGTCCATCTTTCCTTAAGTGTTTTCTGATGTTATTCCTTCACAAAGGATAAAACAGTATCATCCTACTTTTCTGTGACAGCTTTGGCTAATGCAAGTCTATTTGAAAATTAGGGTGTGCACATATTCTAAAATGAGAGTCAGAATTTTCTGATAAAAAACAAATGCACTCTAACAAATGTGAAAAAAGGGTAAATCACAGCTCAGAAAAAAATTGCATAACCAAATCAGGTATACAGATTCAGCTTTTGGTTTGTGGAGCTATAGAATTGAGATTAACACAGAAACACAGTTCTGGGAGGAAAAAGGATATAATGCTAGTTCAAAATCTGATTAACCAATAAATATATTTACAATATCTTAAAATGCCTGAAGCATTCAGCTGAAGCAATTATGAGTAAGAAAATTCTAAAACAAATCTCTGAGAATTATTTTCTAACTATGACTGAAGGAATCTGTACAAGTAAAAATAATTTGACATTTTTCTATATGTCCTTTTCTGCATTTGATTCTACACCTTAAACAGTCACTTACTTTAGGCATCTTCTTTGAATCTGCAATAGGAATTTTGCTCTTATGTGTCAGTTATTAAAAATAGGATTGCAAGGAACTATCTGGGAATTACATGCAATGACTAATTAAGTTTTGCTATAGTTTAATTGTGTTTGAAATAGTTGATTTAATTTTGAGGTAGTAAACGGTCTGTCAGGTTTTTAAAGTGTATTTTAAAAGACTATTATGTATAGTAAGTGCTGGAAAAAACCTCTTTTACTGCAGAGAACTAAAAATTTTCCCTTGTGAGTAGTTGCTGGATTTTCCACTGAAGGAAACTATGTAATGGAAATAGATTCTTGGCTGCTCCATTTTACCCATGGATTTTTGTTCATATCATGAAAATTTTGTACAGCCAGCCAAGAAAAAAAAAATTCAGAAAAGCACCACCAAATTGAAACTGGCCAATTTGTTATCCTGAATTTAGGCTTCAAAGCCAAGATACTGCTTTCTTAAAGCCAAAAAACACAGCTATTAAATGACTGTATAAAAAGACTGTGGTCCTTTTAAAGGTGCCCACATATTGCACACATGTTGGCATCATTTTGATTTTTAGAACTCATTCATTCACACAGCTGGATGTCACTGCAGACACTGACATTGCACTTGGCACTGCAAATGTCTAAGACTCCTTGAGATTTTAAGAAAGCATTAGGAAAAAATCCATAAATCTCAGGATATATAATGCGATGGAACAAGTCAAGAGCCAATGAGTGGTTACTGGACTGCCACTGCCAGCAACATTTAAGGATAGACAAGGCATCAGTCTGCAGGAAACTCCTAAGCAGAGCCTGACTCACACCGTACAGATCCTAGCAGAAACTTCAGAACAAGAGCCTCAGATCATTCAGAAATACTTTGAGTCTGCGTCTACATTAATCAGACTAAAATAGTACTTGATGGGGTGCAAGGAGAGACACTAGATGATTGTGCAGAATTCTCATTTTATGGAAAGACTGAACTTTTTTTGTTTCACCTAATCTGGGCACAATTTCTTAATGAAAACCCCAATGACTGCATATGAATAATATAATGAAAAGAGTACACTGAACAGCTGTGACTAATATTTTTTGTGGACCTCTTGGCACAGCTGAAAGACAAAGGTAGCAAAGTTGCCTCTTTCCGTTCAGCAATTTGGGTGATGTTCTCCAGCAAAGCTGCTCTAACCTACCCTAGAGCTACGGAGTTTTTAAGTCACTAGATGTGGCTGCATGATGCTGCCTTGTCCCATCTGGGCAGAAAGACAAGCTTACCAAACTTGCAGAACCAGCTTTTCACTGTTTCAAGAACTCTTGTCAGAAAAGGAGGTGAAAATTAAGAGGATCAGGAATACTTTTTGCCATCAAAGAGACAGGGAGTTGCCTGGAGCATAATCCCGCCTAGACATGTCGCTGAGAATACAGTCACCTGGCTTTGTCATTTTGTTTTACAATGTTAAGAGTCCTAAAGATCAAAGGACATGCTGCCAGAGGGAGAAATGGGCTATAGATTTGCCATTCACATCACAGGATGCATCACAGTTTTCAGACAAAATTCAAACCAAAGGTGCTTTGTATGGTTCCAGCAATAAAAATAAAAAAGTACCCCAACAGGTGGGGACAACAAGATGTTTTCTTTCTGAAGTCATTAACTAAATTTATGATGTAAGTTATGAAGCAAATCAATAATGAAGTGAACTCTGAGTGACTACATTTTGATCCACCAAGACCCACCTCCTGATGAAGATGCCCCCAGGGTGAAGACTTCAAGAATCTAACATATGTTAGAAGAATGCAATACTAAAAGTTTGCCTTATTCTTTTATCATTCCTAGATGCTATTAGAAAGATAGTGGACAAATGAGCTTTTCACCTACATCACTAGAGAACTTTTATTTTCCCCATCGACAGTTCTGCACAAGATAATGGACTTGTAACAGTTAAAAAACAAATCAAGCAAACCCTCAGAAAACCCAAAGTGCCATAAGCATCCTTTATCTCTAACTGTATATTTTTTTAATGAAATAGGCAGATAACACTGATTTGAACACTTATAAGAGACTTGAAGTGGACTAGTCTAATGTGCAGAAGTCTCTCATGCTAACAAAAAAGAACCATGTACACTCTACGGTGGTCTTGATCCCAGCTCACAAACTTTATACAGAGTTGTAGGAAGTTTTTTCCAGCATATCCTGGACATTCTCTGCTTCCCACAAAAAAATGGAAACAGAATGTGAACTACTAGACATATCTTGAGTTGACACTGAAGTTACACCTGGAAGAGTTCAAGAATAAAAGAATGTTACAGTATTCTAGAAATCCACATTAGTGATTTCCTTCATGATATAAGCGGACACTTGCTGTTTTAGGGCCTGCTACTGCAATACTTGCATCAATAATCTACTGATTTGCAGCAGTGTAGCTCAGGTGCCTTCACTGAGATTACTGACATTTGCAAAGTATTCTATGGCAAATTATAGCTCAGTGACCTATTGAGTTCTTTGGAGAAAAAGCTCCTGTGCATTGCTGATTACAAAATTATGCTGATATATCTATGTCACTGTTTAAGCAACTTGAGATGTTAGTTCAAGAACCAGTGAGTTGTATTTGATACATTCCATGAAGTCAAGTTAACCATGGGTTATTTGCATAACCTGAGAGAGTGAGAATGAACTTCAATGCATTATAAATGGGAGTGTAACATCTCCTTTTATCACTCTTACTCAGAGGAAATTGCAGTCTTTGAAAAGACTACTGCTGCTCCTGTGAAGCAATAGCCATTTCTGACAACTGTCAATTATTCCACACACAGCTTTCATTCCTACAGAAGGTAAAAGATCCTTATCCTCTAACTTTCTAAATAGCTATATGAACTTAAATGCTCAATTAATATCACAGGTAGCTCCTGCAGCCTTTTGCAGCTTGGAAATACACCTATGATTCACACACATTGAAGGCAACTTTCTCCTGTGTACCAATGGACGGATGGCAGAAGTGCTTACATGTGCCTGAAACTCGTGAAGCTTGTATATTTGTTCCAAAAGTTTCTTGCGCAGTTCCACTTTAGACTTCAGAGTCTTCCAGTTGGTCACTATTGCCTGCTGCTTTGCTTTCAGGTCTTCCACCTGCTTCTTTGAGCAATGGGGCAGCACACGATCTGCAGAGTGGATCAGCTCCTGCAGCTGTACACAGGAAAGAAAGAAGAGGGTAGGAAGGAGAGAGTCACAGAGATCAGGTAATATCAGAAAAGCAATATGATAACTGTGCATGAAACTACAATTCAAGCAATGTTTTCTAACTTAACTTTTCTAGCACTAAACAAAAACTCCCCTAATTTCAGTTCTATGGAGTAACAGTGACATCCAGTGTTTGCCAATGCTCATCACAACAGTGATTTTTCAGAGATGGACAGATTTTGTTTTCCCTTTTTACTATTTTACTATACCATTTATCATATGAGTAATGCAAGCAGTATTATAATTGCTAATATAATGCAAGTAATAGCTAACCATTCCCTTTTTTTCTCATTGACTATATAGGTTAATTGTGACTACATTCTCTTCATCTGTTTCTCATGCTCCTTTGCCTTTAAAATTAACAAGCAGCTGGTGGAATCAATTTTAATGTTATCTGCCCTGAGGCCAATACGTGAGGCCTCTGATAAGTAATACTGGGATAACTACTAAGGTAATCTCAATATAACACTTGCTGTGTTTTATACTATATATATTGTTGTATACTATTACATTTTTTAAACAAAATAGTGGAGAGAAAACTCATCCTAGTTTTATTTGCCTTGTTGAAGCCAAGCAAGTCTCTATATACAAGGAAGGTGTTCATGAGATGAAACTTTTTATGTTTGTACTATGAGCCCTATCCTTTTTTCTCACAGTCCAATTTGTACCCTTACAAACTTACAGAAAATTTCAGACTGCTGGTCCATATTTTCTTCTATAATCCTACATAGTCAATCAATGCATTTTGTGTTTAATGAATATTAATTTTTTCTGCACGTAAAACTGATTCTGGCTTTTTCCTTGTAATCACTTGGAGCACTACGAAGAAGATGATAAGCACATTATAAAGCCTGGCATAATCATACATTTCAAACAATGATCAAAAACATCCCTGTGAATCCCTTCAGTAGTCAGCACAGATTATAGTATGTGCCTTATTTGAAAACTTTAAAATTACTTAATCACTGCCATTAGACCTTGAATATATAAAGAAATGCAGAAAACTAGTGAGAATTCATAGAGATTTCCAGTCTTTCTGTGAGAGATGGTAGTAATTTGGTTCACAATACCAAATTATTATGCTTATCTTGGAAACTTGAATTTTGGCTACACGTTGAAGATCCCAAATGACTGTCATTACCTGCTGCTCATTCCCCGAGAGCTCGTGTTCCAAGGCCACATGGTTGCGGAGCTGGGTTTGCACACCTCTCATGTCCTTAGCAACATCGTCTGGAATACTTTTGGACTTCTCCTAGAAGGATGAAATTAGAGAAAGCTTTGTTACTTTCTACTTCCAAGCAAAACTCATTAGTAATTTTGAGTAATCATCATCATGGCTAGGCTTCGCG
>VZRE01005376.1:100800-142702 GCA_013396775.1 Cephalopterus ornatus | reverse complement strand
AACCCAATTGATTCTATGACTCTATGATTCTATGATCAAGAGCAGTCGTGCTGAGAAGGACTTGGGCATGCTGGTGGATAAGACACTGGACATGAGCTGGCAATGTGCACTTGCAGCCCAGAAAGCCCATCATATGCTGGGCTGCATCAAAAGAAGCGTGGGCAGCAGGTCGAGAGGTGATTCTGTCCCTCTACTCTGGTGAGACCCCACCTGGAGCACTGCATCCAGCTCTGCGGCCCCATGCATAGGAAGAACACTGACCTGTTCTAGCGAGTCCAGAGGAGGCCACCAAGTTGTTCAGTGCTGGAGCACCTCTCCTATGAGGAATGGCTGAGAGAATTGGGTTTTTTCAGCCTGGAGAAGAGAAAGCTTTGGGGTGACCTAATTGCAGCCTTCCAGTACCTGCAGGGAACTTACAGGAAAGATGGGACGAGACTATTTACAAGGGCATGTAGTGACAGGACAAGGGGGAATGGGTTTAAATTGATAAAGAGTAGGGTTAGATTAGATATTAAGAAAAAATTCTTGACTGTGAGGGTGGTGAGGCACTGCAACAGGTTGTGCAGGGAAGTTGTGAATGCCCCATCCCTGGAGATGTTCAAGGCCAGGCTGGATGGGGCTTTGAGCAACTGGGACTAGTTGAAGGTGTCCCTGCCCACAGTAGGGGAGTCGGAACTAGATGCCTTCAAAGTTGCCTTCCAACCCAAACCATTCTATGATTCTACGATACTATTTTTTTTGTCCTTCATATCTAAATAAAGAATAACCATTTTGGTTCTGTCAAAAATTTAAAATAAGAATATGCAATTAACAAGATGAACCATCTAGGTTTCTATTTAACATTTTTGCTCATGGACTTCTAACTCTTCTATCAAATGGCTCAGCACTAGGTAAATCACAAGGTGAACCAAGGAAGAAAGAAAGGATAAATTTTTTACTTTATATAAGATTTTTAAAAAAAGTCCAATTTAATAAATATGTATCAGAGTGCCCACAGGAGAATTTAATCATGCCTGTCAAGTCACCATATCATGTAGGGCTGCTATGACACATTTCATGAGGATCACACACACAGCTGGCCTCTAGCTAGACAGATACAGTTTAGCAGGATTCTTGCTGGCACAACAAATTAAACATACTTTCTTAACCTGCTTATTTCCCTGTACTTGTCCATGCTCAGCATAGATCAGCTCCCTGCCTATCTTCCCGACCCCCTCATTGCATACTTCTCAATATAATTTTTGGTGGTAAGAAGCAAAGCCACCACTTTGCAACCACCCAGAGATTTTGCTGACAGTACTGGATGGTTGATTACTACAACTGTAGGGAGGTCACTGAAACAGAACAGTCTACAGTCCAAAATATAAAAAGAAAAATAAACAATATCAATACACAGCCTCTGATTAAACACATCCTTTGGCACTACACCTAGGATGATCACTACTATTTCATCTAAATTAAACAGAGTGTGGCCACCACAGGTAGAACTATAATAAAGGAAATGGTCAGAGATACCTAATTTAAATAGTTAAAAATTTATCTAAGTTATTTTACATCTCTGAATAATGACCCTGGTAGTTAAGTGGCCCATCAGGAGAAAGAGAGCAAGTCTAGCACACAAGATACGAACCAGGGAGTACAAATATAAACTGCAGTGAAACCTCACTGAATGTTATTAACACTTCTAAAATCGATACAGCATGAAACTGCTGATGGAAGATACAAGTCCTAAATGTAGCACACTTAATTTCTCTAAGAAATTCCAGGAAGATTACTCTTTCAGGCTGTGACATTGCCTTATTTCCAAGATGCAAAATGAAAAATGAAAAAGCCTTCTCTAAGCATTTGTATACTTTGCTGCAGAAAGTTTCTGGTCTTTAAGATATAAACATTCCACCAAAAAGTAAACAAACTACCTCCAAGGAAATGAGAATAACATATGTTTCAAACCATGAGTTGATGTCAAGACATAAGCCAGGAGGAGAAAAATGCCTCAAATTTTTACAATTTCTCCCCAATCCAGGTGTAAGTCCCTTTATTGAACAAGAATTAACTACCACAAATATTACCTCACAAAACTTCATGACATGAACTGGATATAGGTGCCAGGGGAGGTATAGGTTAGACATTAGAAAGAAATTCTTTACAGAGGGAGTGATCAGGCATTGGAATGGGCTGCCCAGGGAGGTGGTGGAGTCACTCCCTGGAGGTGTTTAAGAAGAGACTGGATGTGGCACTCAGTGTCATGGTCTAGTTGACAGCGTGTTGTTGGGTCATGGGTTCAACCTGATGATCTCAGAGGTCTTTTCCAACCTGGTTGATTCTGTGTGATTCTGTGTGATTTCTAGAGATCATGTCTCTGAAGTTCACTTCAGGACAAATGTCCTAGAGTACCTTCAATCCTATGTCCAAAGCCAAGAGCAAATACTTGAAGTGATTGCTGTAATAAAATTATCATTCTGTATAATTGGAGTAAATTATGTGGATTTGAAGCATATGGATTTCCGATCATAGTACCAACATTTAAATGAATAAAGAATAATAAAGATGTAATTCATATAGTTTGTGTTACATTTAAACACTCAGTATTTTATATGAAGCTATTTACCAAGGCATAATTGTTTCTAGGTATAATTGCTTCTAATGGGAAACTTGTTCTAAAAATGCAGAAGTGACTCTAGCAGGAAGAGTAATTGAACATCATATATTATATGCCATTGTGAGATATACAAATATGAATAGCTTTAGCTTAAGGGAGCTGGAATTTCTTCATTAACAAAAAATCAGAATAATTTAATTTGAATTTCAGGTATGTAACATGCTTAATTTTGCTTTATTAAAAATTTATTTTTCCCCCTCCAAACCCCCTCAATTTTAGAACATTTTTCTGAGTCTGATTCATAGCTCAAAAGGATGAAATGAGCACTTTTCATAATTGGCTTTGTTAGTTGAAACACTTCTGATAAGCATTTGCTTTGCACAGAACAGCTAAGAAATGTGGTAAGGCAGGCAGGATGTTTCTAAACAAAGCCTTCTGTGAAAAGCCAGGCAGGAAATCTTGTTTCATGCTTGGTATTAGATAAAACATGATAGATGAATGATGTGAAAAATTTCCCTAAACACAGTCAACTTCTCCCTGTTAAAAATGTTATGCCATTTTTCTTGCAGTCTGAAAAGAAAATCATTGGAGGGTGCCTTATAAATGAAAGAAAACCAGCACCTCAGTAAAGCAATATGAAGACAGTTCTGTGTAGTCAACTGGAGAAAAGCACCAGAGAGGAAAAGAACTATATGCTGAAAGGCAGTGTACCTGAGGCAGTGCCGGATGCACATACTCCAGAGATAGTGCTAGAAATACGAGAGGACAGGAGCACTGCTGTTCTGTTCTATACGCTTTACCTAGCCAAAAAATATCTTATCTCTTTCCACAAAACCATAATTCAAGTTCTCTGATTTCACTGTTTTGATGGTTTGACTTTCTTTAAAGATTGAGGGCAAACTTGCATTGCTTAAGTATTATTTCACTATAATTTAAACCTAAAAAATTTCGAACTTAATGAAGTGTATCATTTGAGTATTTCACCATTCATCATTCTAAGTGTAGGATTTACTTTAAATAGCAAACTCACGGAGAACATCAAGTAAAAATCTGATTCTTGATGGCGTGGCATAAACAATATACAAATCATGAGGAGGCACTCAGCTGCAAATATTAATTTTCTTCTTTTTTTTTCAACTCTTACAGACATTGAACAATTCTTCCTTTTAAAAATTATTTTCTCACAATTCTCCTTTATTCCAAGCATATTATGATCCTAACGAACAAGAATACACACATTTTGTCCTAAGCACAATACCATAAAATTCCTTTTCATTCACCCCAAATCTAGTGCAGCCAAGTACAACGAGCCTGTCAACATAGTTGGTTGGGATATAGTACACTGTTCTAATTTGATTTATTATTATGAGGCCATAGAATTTGTAGCTCCATTAATGAAAAATGAAAAGAACATAAATATTGTTTTTCTAATGCAATTACTGAATGAATACAGTAGCTTGCTTACATTAAGTATTTGCTAAAGTCTATGTAAATAAGAACTCTTCTAAACCTGAAACTGAGACAAAACTGTAATCTCTGTCTTCTACCAGCCTCTTTATTTCTTTTCATATCTGCTGCAAAATTATTTAAATTCCTTGATATTTAGGACCATAGTTAAGAAAATTACACATATATATGGTTGGTTCACTACAGTAACAACTCAGTTCTCTCTGAGAATCAGATAATAGGGCAAAGTAGGTGAGGCATTGACATGTAAAGAAACAAACTGACATTAAATATATACGTTTAAATTCAAAGATAAAAATACATGATTTACCTTTTTACTTCTTTGGCATCACTTGCAATGAAGAATCCTAAGGTACCTTCTTGAATCTTGACGTGGTTTCCGGGATTGATTAATATACTGCTCAGTGAAAAAAGAACAAAACCAACAAAACCATAAGTTTAAACTATTTTTAACTGAATGTTCTAAATTAACGTTATTTGATTCTGCTATAGGGGACCCACTAGTTAGGAAAGGCTGCATGGAAATTTTAAGCCATTCTTCCTTGAAATTTCCAGTCAAATAACAGTTTCACATGCTTTTTACAAAAACTTTAATTTGAGACAATCACATGCCTCTGCCTATAATCACATAATGTAAGTGTTTACATCTATTTTCTTATCTTTTTGCTTTAAATATAGACTACACAAAAGCCTCTCAAAAACGTGAAGTGTGAAGCTGAGCATTACTGTTTTCTTGCTCTGTCATGCAAAGTGGTGAAAAATTCACAATCTTGTGAAAAAGGGAAGAACCAGCAACCACCACTCAGTAACAACACAAAATATCCTTTATGAAGCTAAACCCTTCAATGCAAATTTTTGCCAATTTCTAGTGAAATAAAAAGTTAATGGGACCCCTATCTGGACACACAATGTTATTCTTTAAAATAATAAATACACACATACACTCAAGGGGAATGGTACAAGACAACCAGTCACGACAGCTGAAAAAACATAAAATGAATAGAAAATTTTTAAAACACTGCTATGCAGCCATGAAACAAAAATAACCCAACCACAATGACAGAAAACCCTCAGCTAAATTCGATGAAGGACATTATAAACTGCTATGAAGAAGTGAGGTACTCCATGTCTCTCTATGAAATATCTTCTTTATTTTCATAATAATTTAACTCTAGATTTTAGGTAAGGCACTTTGCAAAGGAACAAGCTAAATATGAATATACACATATAAATAAATGTAAATATATTTTCCAATAAGTTTGATTAATATTTAATACAACTAAACTTTTGATTTTCTAAAACTTAACATCGCTTTCCACAAGTTCTCTCTTTTTTGTCTTTTATTAAAGCTTAGCCTAACTCAAAATGTAGTAATGGCACTGATGTTCAATTTAGAGTAAATAAAGACTACCAGCAAATTAATACCTTATAGATTGAGCAAAAATTGATTTTAGGGAAGGATATATACACAAAAATGAAAAAAGCACATTTCCTGAACAGACATACATTAACTAAACTTTGACGGTCCAAAGTCTTTCATGTAGGGAAAACTGGTCTCAGTACATCTCTCACTCAATATGTTATTTATTCTCTATACATTAGGAATAAATTAGTATGACAAAAATATATCTGAAAGATTAATAATGAGCACATTGTTTTGTGTAATTCCACATGCCCGCAAGGCCCCGTGACCAGAATATGTAGGCCACAAAATAAAGCACTCATGAGTTCAGAAGTAAAAGGTTGGTCATACAGTCATAATTCAGCTCCCATTATGTAGACATTACAATACAATTCCTAATTTAATACTCACAAACTACTTCCTTCTCACAATCTAGAACTTCATTCAGTGATGTTTTACTGCCATTACTTCAGGCATGGCTTCATGTAATTTATCTCTCTTTAAAATCAGCATCATATTTTCCTTACGTATTTTTCTGCAATGTTCATCACTACAGCATGTAAAAGATTCACAAATACATAATTTATTTTACATGAAGAATGAAGATATAGTATTATCCCATTTTACAAAAGAGAGATTAAGTCACAATGAGATATAGCTGTTATTAATTTGGGATGCCTACGGATGATCTTTTTATAAGTGTTTATCATTATGTATCTCCATATACACTTTCTAAGGACTTTTACTGTAAGTAAGAAAGTTCCATGTTTCCAAAAGCCCAGCCTCTGATGCCCAAAATAAAGAACACTTAATCAGAGGTCATCTGTGAAAGATTTGGTTTAAATTATTATCTCACTCTCATACAGATATTCTTTGGCAGAGGCTCAAACAGAAATTAAATCTCAAGGACAGCATCTACCCAGATATCCTTCCTTTTCCTTCATTCACAATTTCAAGCTTTGTAACAAAAAAAGAAGAGGAGAACTACAGGAATTGGAAGATATCACCATGGAAAGCAGGTTCATCTCCACAGCACACTTTAGTAATATTTGCAAAAAATGAAATGTGATGGTGTAAATTACATGCACATTATGCACGCAAATAAGTGAGCTGAAATAAAGTTACACAGCTAAACTGGTATCATCTATCATCTAGTATCCTCTAGTATTTATCATCCAGTATCAGATCTAGTATTTCTTTTGTTAGTCAATTGGGCTTAATGGCTGCACTTGCAACAAAAGCATTTACCTTATACACTTTTAAAATACATTTTCACAGGTTTTAAAATGAATAAAACAGACAAAACTGCCAAACAAACAAACAAAAGAACAAACCAACAGAAAAACCAAAACACCCTAAAACTAAAAAAGAAAAAACCAAACAATAATCAAACCAAAAACCAAAACAAAAAACAAGGAAATTTCCTCATAAGTACTTCTTCATATGAAACCAGTCACTCAGGTCACAAACAGGTTGGAAAATTTATATTTCCTGCACAAGTTTTTGTCTCTTGAGCTCACAGAGCACTTACTAGCACTTAGAGAGATACCTGTACCAGCCATCGCTAAAGGAGGTGAGACACACGCTCCGCCAGTACTCACAGATGAAAGCTGAAAATGCCTGTCTTAAACCTGTGAGCCTACGTCAGCCTAGATAAGTCTTCTCAAGAACCAGGAGAGAATCTTTCTGCCACTAAATCTCCAAAGTCTTTCTGCCAAAACTTTGTATCATGTCCATAACTGCATCTGTGCTTCAGTCTCCATGTTTCCCTTTCCCTGTCTTCTAGTCCTTAATCTGCCATTATGCTAAGAATTTAGCTGTTACACTCAAAAATCTCTTAACCATGCTAATCTCATTTATTTACTATATTGTTTCTTCTAAAATCTGTAAAGACTTGTAATATAGCTTGGATTGG
The DNA here is from genome assembly GCA_013396775.1 of Cephalopterus ornatus. Lineage (NCBI taxonomy): Eukaryota > Metazoa > Chordata > Aves > Passeriformes > Cotingidae > Cephalopterus > Cephalopterus ornatus. Next base: position 135,319 of record VZRE01005376.1, on the reverse strand, counting down.
CTATTTTTCTCAGGTACAAATGGGTATTGCTCTGTTAGAAAAATAGCTTTTATCTCATTTGATTCTTTAACCATGTAACTATTACTGCTTTTCAGTGAAAACAGATGAACACATTTCTTTACAAAGACTCAGATTAGTTTTTTTCCTCAATACAATTCTTGGAGATAAACCATACCAAAGAGTAAAAAGATCCTATTCAAATCTCAACAACCCAAACTCCACAAACTGAGGTAATCATTAGATGTATAAATGTTCACTCCTCATAACAATACTTAAAATTTGACAAAGTAATAAGCAAATGAAGCAGTTCTTTAAGATGCATGGAATATAATCTTAAATCAGAAGTAACTGGCTTCATTTAGGCTGTAAAGTATTTTGAGCACAATTTTGTATCTTGAGGTTTTCTGAGACATACTAAATCAATTCAGATGGGTCAGTGTATAGACTTTATTTTTGTCAGATCTTATACTTCATTCACATATACTTATTTTCACAAATACAAATAGCCACGAAATATAGATTTGATCACAGTTAATGCAGTATGACCCCAGCAGCAAAATCTTCCATAGGGAATAAAAATTAATTTGCCCCATCAGTGCTATTGGCGAAGAGTTACAGCAAAACCTCGTAAATCTTTGGGTTTATATACACACTAATATATAACCAGAGCAAAATCATGAGCAATTTCTACTGAGTCTGTATGGATTTATTAAATATACTGCTTACTAAAGCAGGAACTGAATTATTTCTTATGACACTTGTAGCGTCATTAACTGAAGATATGCTTTGATAAGCACTCATTCTAATATGTACAGCAAAGGAAATGTTTTGAACTAAAACAGTAGAATATGGAGAACAAACAGCAGAGGGAAAAACAAAACAGTCTTATTAGTATACCAAGAAGATGCATCCATCAATTATGTAGAGATGCATGTATTTGTTTAATATGAAAATATGCATATATATATATATCCCGGTGGTTGAGAAGCTAAATACATGGTAAACTAAATTGGACTTTTAAGAGAGAAAGTTTCAGCTAATGTCTCATTTTTATGTATCTCCAAGGATGAAAAGTTTTGCAGATACAGGAAGACAAAGGAAAAGGGGAAAATAGGACAGCAACGCATTAGGTTTAATAGCAATATCTATAGCTAATTCATATGCAATCTGCCATGCATGAGAAAAAGTATTATTGAAAATTACACTCCTGATTTTTCCAAATACCTGTTTTTATCATAAAATACAATTTAATTTTTTTAACTCCTAAATCAGCTCATGAAATCAAACAAGGAAGGCCAAGTACTTTAAAAGCTTCTAAACTCTTGATTAAATTTTATAATTTTATAACATTTCTAGTTTAGATTACCTCAGAAAGTAATCAAGTAATAGCAAGCTCAAAAAAACATTCAGGCATAATTCTTTAAGGATTCCAGTTCCAGAAATACATTCCTCAGGACAAAACTCTTCCTGGTAGGGCTCACATGATTGCTTGCTCTTTCACACATGAACATTTAGAACACATGGCAATTACAGCCATGTAAATTAAATATGATTTAATGTGTTTAATAGGAATTTAATGTACTTCACCAACATGAACTTATTCCATTACTTGTTGATAATACTACAATTTGGAAGCCACTTGTGGAATAGAATATGCAGTTTGGAAACCTCTGTTTTACACTTATCTGCAAAAGTTAGTTCATTTGCTAAAGAAGATTCACTTCGTAACTAGATGCAAGACCATGCATCTAAGAGCAATGAAAATGTCAAATGAAAATGTGGAAATCACCCTTGAATTCAGTTCACAGAATGAATCATAGAATGGTTTATTTTGGAAGGGATCTTTAAAAATCATCTAGTTCCAACCCTCACGCTACGGTCAGGGATATTTTTCAGTAGAACTGATTGCTCAAAGCCCCATCCAACCTGACATAAAACAGCTAAAGTTCAGGAAAGAATTAGGAATACTACCTATTCAGCTGCAAATGAGTTCCCAGACTGACAGAAACATAAACAGGTGAAGCACAAATGGCAATCAGTGCACAAATAAGATGCACAATTTAAAAAAAAAATGAAAAATTCAAATGTGGTCACAAAAATTCTAGATGAATGTTTATGGTTTTATCTACACAGATTGTTCCATGAAATGTGTCAGTGGAGAACAGATATCTGTTCATAACTCACTGTGTGTTAATTGTGATCAACATACTTTTTGGATTATATCTTTCCGATTTTTTAAGTATATGTGTTACCTTCAATAAAATACAGATACATGTAAATATCTGTTGATCTGTTCTTATCTACCTGAAACTACCCCAGAACATGAGCATTGCTCAATACCTTTTCAGTAGGGCATGGATGACTGACAATACCCTGACCTAGCCAAAGCATACTTCCTATTTATTCCTTTTTAGTGCTCCTTTAAAGCACTTTAAGTGAGCTAAGGTTTTGATTACTAATTGAAGATCTTCCATGTTTTCCTGAACTTACAGATATTTGACAATTGGAGGTTGAACTGTAGGGCAATTTGTGAACTGGCACTTTGGGGTAGGACTAATTCCCTCTACCTATTTATTTTTAATAATTTTTGATGTTGGGTGATTTTTATTTGTCTCCTGCTCTCAAATATCACACATATCGGACTCAAATTATGTTTCTTGGGCTGAAATGTGATTAGAAAGTTTGATGGCTGATATCTTTTCATATTATTAGAATATTTAAAACATTACTTCTAATAAATTTTCAGTATACAAAAATTTCAGTAGAATGAATGTTTCCTGTAGTCCCCTACACCAGGAAAGTTTAACAATTTTCCTTGTCAGTGCCTCAGTTATATACTATTTCTGTTTGCTCTTACTTTCAAGGTTACATTTTAGACAGCACTAACGTGGGATTCTTCTCATCTGTCTTAGAATGGAAGATGCATTCAATAATTGTCTCTCTCTTCCCCTGAATCATGGAATAAGTCTGGATAACTAAAAGGAGAATAGACATTTAGGTGAGAGGAATCCCATTATCAGTGACCAACTGAACAGCTCAGCCCTGCATCAAGGAAACTTCACTGACTTAGTAACACTACTTCTTTTTGGTTGGTTGGTTGGTTCTTGAGTGTTTGCTTGATCGATTTTTTTTGTTTGTTTTCAGCTTTATGGCTACCCATGTGACTATCATCCTCCTTTTCTAAAGAAAAAGAAAAGATTAATTGTTGAATTAAATGAAACACAAACAGCAAAATTTTGACTAAACAAATGACAAAAGCTATAACAACTCTGTTTTAAACCTTGTGGTAGATGTACTGTACCATTCCCCCTGCAACTCAAGCAGTAGCAATATCATCAGGAAGATATAATATTGTTTAAGTACTATGACTACATTATCTAAAACAAGACTATATGGTATTATTGACTATAGCTACCACACTTTTAAACAAAACCAGCTATTATTCTTGATTGTTTCATGCTATGCCCAGATAAAAAGCACCACTATTAGCACAGTGGCCTTTTAAAGCATACCATGTCATTCACCCAACTAAAGAATTAGTTGGAGATAATATTTTTTGTTTCAGGGTATGTTTTGAAGTGGAGTGTGAGAGTAGGTGCACAAATCCCATAGTGGGAGTTGTGCACATATCAGCTTCACACTGATTGTAACTCGTAAGTATTGCTTCCTTCTTCTGAGCTCTGTCATTGACATTAACTCAGATCCACATTGCTTTACACAGCAAAATCCAGTAAGACACTAAAAAGAGTACAAGGCAAAAGACACAGTGCACATTACATGCTACAGTGTATTAAAGCTTAATTACTACAAGCATATAAAAGGTTGCTCCCAGGAGTTAAATTCTTTACAATAGCACCTAAGTCACGGTCTAGAGGATGTGCATGAGGTATTTTACTGGGGCATAGTCCAAACTAGTTCAACAGTGATGGTGAATTCAATACACTTGGAAACAATTAAGTTATTCCTTCTGATTCCAGAAGTGATTGATTATCAGTACAATGAAGCAAAACAAAATACTTTATTCTGGGAGCAAGCAACTTCACTTGGTACAACACTTCTCCATATTGCTCATCATGCCAGCTTTAACATGCCTTCACCACAAGATAATATATACTTAAAAGCAAGAAGCAAAGTAGAGGTGCAACAGCTGCAGATCCTTGAAGATGCTAAGTGTTGCAGTAACTTCTCTGCATTTGGATCATATCAATGCCAAACTGACAGGAAGCCACCTCTCTTATCACACATCTACTCAGAAACCATAGGAGAATAAGACTAAAACTTAAATACATATAACACAACATATGCAACAGAACAGACATAGAAAGTAAAGTTCAGAGAGAATGATGAAGAAGGAAACTGAAATGTCTGGACAATGAGAACAGGTCTCCAAAGATCACCACTGACAGTCAGACAGAATGCTATAAGCAATTAGGAAAAAAAAGCTGTGAAGGGGAAAAGAAATGAGGAGAGACAAGGATATGGAAGAGCATGCCCTATTTACTTCATCCAAACGAGTACCAGTATGATAGAATGTAGACTAGAGAGTGGCTCAGAGCATGGTATATCAAAAGAAAATTCAAAACATGCCCTCTCAAAAAAACCAAACCAAAATAAAACCAACCCAAAGCTGAGAAACAAATACATTCAGTAACATCTTCATAAATGAGTTTAATAAATGTCATTAAAACGAATGTGACATGTAATACAAACTATCCATGGTACTTCCACTGGAACAGTACAACATCTTTAATGAGTACTGTACTATGAAAAACTGGACTCAAAACAGGACCAGCAATGCAAAGAATCAGTTATTTGGTTGTTGTTAATGGAAGATGAGACTGCAAGAGAACACAAACTACTGTATTGTAAGACGTGCTTAGAAGGAAGACTCTGGGGAAAGAAGGACATCGACGAAGGTGTGAATATGAAGATAATATGGCAGCACAAGGGCTGGTAAAGACGAAATATATATTGTCACAGTACAGTACAAATGAAAAAAGAGGACAGGAGATGTTAACAGTAAAGTCTGCTTTTCAAATGCAACATTGATACACCAATGACTCCAAAAGAGGGGGGGGAAAAGCCTAAAAAACTTATACTGTTTAATTTTATACTTCCTGCAAAGAAGTTAGTGCATGAGTCACAAGAAACAATGGAGAGACAAAATGCTATTCTCTCTCCTCTTTGAGACTGGGGGCTCATATATAATTATACACACAGATATATATATACACACACACATAGACAGATGAATATATGTATGTATATATGTGTGTGTATATACAGAGAAAGATAGACAAAGATGTTATCTTCCTGTGTTCTTGGCAAGGAATTAGTCCTGAAGTTAGAAGGAGTGAAGGTAGGATTGAGGTTGGAAGGAAAGGTAACGAAGAGGGCATACCGCTTTCGGCTTCTGCAAACGACAAGAAAAAAATTTCAAATCAAACACTTTGATAAGAAATCAACTGACACCAAAGCAAAAGCAAAAAAACCCTTTACTTAAAAGTCTTCAAGGCTTAAAGGTTTTTCTGCTGAGAATGAGAACAAATATATGGATTGACGAGAAAATTTTACAAGAGGAGTATAAATGGGTTGCAGGAGGGAAGAATCCATGTTAGGCTTTCCTTCTTGCTTACTCACGTGGAAAAAAACACAGGGCAAAAAGGAAGGCAGAAATACCTCTAGAAGGGATTTCAGATAAGGAGTTTGAAAGTCTGCATTTTGAACTGTTATTTTTTGCTATATATTCAACTTAGGGACATTTTCAGGTTCATGCTCTCCATGTTCCCTTTGCATTTTTCTATAAAATAACCAAAACCTCTCTCTAAATGAATTAAGAAAGACACATTTTAAGCTAAAATATTTGGCTTTTATCAGGGGTACAATTTATTTAAGTGCTTCCTGTTCTCAATAATGCATTATAACATTCCCAGATACTAATTAGAGATGAAGGAATGGCTAAGTCATATTGTGACCTGGAACTACTGAAGTGCAGATCTTGGTAGTTTGTCAGAAACCCTCTAAATTGAGTTTTGTAAACTCAGGCTTCTTTGATACCTGAGGAGTAGGCTAAATATTGTTAAATATATAAAAGGTTAAAAAAAATCTAATCATGGCTATTTTTAGTAATCCTTAAGATATGTTGATGAGGAACAGTTACCTAAAAAGATAAACATACTGTAGATACTTTACCCATTATATGAAAATTGATTTGCATTTATCATATCTATGACTATATTACCTATATTTAGGCTTGAATATCTGCTTTTAAGCAATCCTGTAAAATCATAAATTGTTTATAATTAACTACCTAATCTTAACAAAACTTGTTATGAAGGTATGCTTACTGTTTTGTGTAGCTTTATTAGTAACTAGGAAAACAAGAAGCAAAAACCCATCTGCAAGCAGGGAGCTCAGCTACTGCTAACTTGTACAGCAATATTAGCTTGGATAGAATTTATAATTTTTATTGATCTCAAATTCCCTATGGTGGAGTTAACAGAATTTGACTGTAAGTCAGAAAGCTTCAGAAAACTAACATTTAGGGGACCTCCTGGGAAAAAAAAGGTGCATAGGTAAATTAGTATTTATATACCATATATATATATATATCTATCTATATCTCAATCATTCTACATTAACAAAGTCAAATAAAAGTCTGCATTGAATGGGATGGGATTATTTACCCTTAACACTGAGTTGAAATTTACAAAGAGTATTAAGAAATTTAGAATGACCTCACGTTACCACTTCTGAATCCACTTTATTCTGCTTTAGCTCTGAGAGCGAAGTGATGCTGGCAGATGAAACTAATCTTAAAAGAAAACTCTCTGTGTTAAGTAAAAAATCAGATACATAATTTACTGATATATATATTTTATTATGGCTAATAACAAAAATTAAACTGTTGGGAGTAAGAGCTTTTCATCCTTTAAGCACAAAGAACGTTTTGAAAATTTCCTCTGCTGCTGAAAATATTATTCCTAGACCTGTCTCCGTTATGGCAGGAAATATTACCTCTTAATAAAAGGGTGCCACCTAGATGACATTCTAAACTTTTAGTTATATTTACCATTGTTCCTCTGAATTGTAAACTATATAAAAAAAACCTCTCAATAGTTTTACTAAATATGGATGCAAACTACAGTCATAAAATCAGCACATATCTACTGTTGGTCACTCTCATAAAGACTGAAAGTTTAAACGGATATCCATAATCTGTTCCCCTCTCATCTTCATGGAGGACTTTAGATAGGAGCAGAATAAAATATTTTCAACGTCAACATCCACAAATATAATTGGAAATTGAGAAATTTATCTTGTTCAGAAAGAACTTGCACTTCTAAACCATGTCATTCTAACTTTTATCCTAATTCCCCATCTTTTCATTTAATAAGAGTGCAAGGAAATACAAGTATACCTAGGAAGTGAGAAACTTAAGTTTTGTTCCATTGCCTTTCGGGTTAGACTAAAAGGCTCTAGATCAGAAAGCCATGTATATGTAGTTAACATATTTGGGTTGAAGAGCACAGGAACAAGTAGAACAGTAAAGATATGCTGCAGGTAGCTCTGTGATTCACCAAACAGTGATTATAAAACTATCACTTGTTAATAAAATCACCAGATTTTATTATCAGGCTGTTAATATCCCTTTGCTACTATTGTTTTCTGCAAGTTTAGGCTCTTTTTTCCTACTAAATTAATTAATTGCAAACTGCTACCTGTGTGGCTTTAAGTAAGAAGGAATATAAGTTTGTATCACACTGTATTACTTTTTGTGGGATCCTCTGCATCACCTTGTGATTAAGAACTCAATCCAACTCCCACTGAAGTTAGTGCAAAGAATGATATAGAAGCCAAGAACTATCTTTTATTACTGAAAAAGACTGTAACATTAGCACTTATGTAAGTAAATGACAACTGAAGTAATGACAACCTAAATTTGGGCAATAATTCTTAGGAGAAAAACAGAAACAATTGTTTTTTTTTTAAATATTGGAAACACAAAATATGATAATTAGTTCCACTGTGATTACTATCAATTTTTCCTTTTTCTAGAGACAAAAGAAGAGATTGTTTGCTTTACATTAGCTAATGTAGAATGAGATCATTCAATGGAAAAGTATTTTAAGAGTCCATAAGAGCTGAAAACATTTTAAAAAACATGATATTTAGAAGAAAAAATTATTTCTTAATCAGCATAGTGTGAACAAAAAAAGCATAGTCTGAACAAAAATAATATCCTATAGCACATACACCACATTTCACTTTATAACATAGGAAAGAATCAAGTAAAATCAACTATCGGGCATGGAAATACTCTTTTAAACAGTTGTAACATTTCATTTTCCATGTCAAATGCCCAACATAGGTTTTAACCATATTTTTAATAAAGAAAAATTGTAACATTTAAGAATAAACATTAAAATAAACTTGCAAAACCTCAGAAATTGTGGCATGAGTTCAAATAACAGAATCGGTTCTTCTGTGAGGAGAAACAATTGCACTCAAAAGTGCCTTTTGGCCACTAAAAGGTAATTAGAGGCCAAAAATAAGATGAACTAATATGTATCATTTCAGGTTTACTGCAGCAGTATAGAATATAACTTTTGAAAGAGGAAAATCAAAATCATCCAGAGTCAGTAGTGTAATATTTTTATTAAATATTCCTCTACATGTTGCAGACAACATTTGTAACATTTTTGTTACGCAAAAATGAGTGTTGTTTACAGCACTGACAGACTAGTTGATGGAAGTTTCATTCCAATGTTCAATCAGATTTTTATGAACTTTTGTATGAAAAAAAAGCAACAAACACTTCTTGTGTACATCTGTACTAATAACAATGATTTTTTTTTCTTTCTGGTTGAGGAAAGTAGCCAGCCAGTTGGTAATTTCAAGGCTAAATTTGTATTTTGAGAATACACATAGACATAATGAATTTTGATATCACATCTGTTTTCCACTTTTCCATTTTCAGTAAAGTAAGTTGGACCTCCGGTTAAAAGTGATACATTATGAACCAAAATATTGTTAGCGTTTTCAAAGTAAAAATTAACTGTACTTCTGGAGATGGGACATATGTATTACTGTCTCTTCACCTTCTTCTACTAAATGCTCTGATTTGGATTAATTTTAGGGAGGAATAAGGCAGAAATAAGCACCTTTCAGTGCTATGTGAAATGCTGCAATGTGATGGCATGCTAATTATATTCTGAAATGTTTCAAAGAATAGCTATGTTCATTCTGAAAAAAAAAAAAAAAGGCAGGCAAAATTCTTGGCAGTGCATTCCAGAACTTCAAAAGTTGGAGGTATTGGACATACCTGCTTTCGCGTTTTTCCGACTTGTATTCTATGGCTATCATTAAGAGTTTTAATTTCGCAAACACCAGTCTGCAAGAAAAGAAGAGGCCAAGAGTCAGTCTTTTTTCACTCACTTATGTAGGGAAGGCTGTGGGGAATGTATTTTCTTTGAGAACTTACACTAAGATCTTTCCCCATTTTTTCCATTATGGATACACAGAATATATATTAAGATTTTTCTATTTTGAAGATAATTAACACATATGATCCTAAAAATATAAACTGAGAAGTTGCTAACAATAGAATAAGCACCAACACATTGTGATACTAAGTCTACTTAAGCAGTAATAACAAAGGTCATGTTATTAACACAAAATTGCATCTGGCTATGGTTGTGGATGTTTTGAGGCAATTTTTCGAACATCTGTTGATTGTAGTGTGCATTCCTTAGAAAAATATATATATACTGAAATAAAGTGAGAGTATGCTATTAACAAGTCACTATTTTTCAACTACTGTCCTTGGGGAACAGCATGACTGGAAGCAACTTGTGATCAATATTTTGGAATTACATTCTGATATTGTAATACACCTTTTTTTCAGTCATAAAAGTCTGCTGAAGTGGCTATTTATTAAAACAACTTAAGGGTGATATTCATAGATTTGCAGAACTGTGAGTCACCACACCACCATTTGCTTGAAGCTAAGAGGCTCTGTGAAAATTGACAAAGAAACTGACTTTTTGGTTTTTTTAATAACTAGAAACCATTTTTCAATTTGCCATTGAAATATACGCAAAGTCAATGCTACTTGCTTCCTGTTCTACAGATTTATCACAAATGATTCTTGGGCTGATCTTTCAATTAGATGGCTGCCATTTTCTTGATCATACACTAACTTCTCCAGTGCTCAGTGCTTTTCTACCAACTTCCTTACTTCAGTGTTCTTAATATTTTTGCATATATGTCAATAACTTTTATCTCCTTTAAGGAAATTAAGCAACATTATTCGTGCTTTGTATCAATCACATACTTATCTGAAAAAAAAGGAATTGGCTACTGAACTGATAATATTCAATTTCTACAATAACAAACAGGAAATGTGTCTAATTCAATATATATTAAGAGGAGTGCACATTTCATATACTGTTTCCACTGCTACCTCAAGTGTCAATCCATAGATTGGCTAGTCTCCTTAGGAAAATTTTTGGGTAGAAAATAGTGGGCCTAGAACCAGGACAGGGGGAGATAATTTGGTTAGTTTATCTTCAATCAGCATCATCCACACCTGGACCAGTAATATCCAAGGGCACAGAATGTTAGGGATTACATTCACATACTGAAAATATATTGGTTGGAATATGTTCATACAATACACACACATATAGTTATAAATAGAACTTGCAGATTGATACTAACTCCTTTTGCCATCTAATTCTTCACCCAAGTGTTGACACCAAAAGCTTGAAATTCTTCAACAATACTGAGTGTCCCATCCCAACTATCTCTGCACTCTTTTTATGTTTCTTATGCAAACTGTATGGCAGCCTATTCACCAAAGAATCACATTCCTAGACTGGTAATTAACACCCATAATCTGAGAAAGCAGAACATCTCATTTAGTTTCAGACTTTTAAAATGTCATTGACTGCAAGAATTTTAAAAGCTGCACTACAAAAACTGTTTTCAAAGTTGGTATATTTCATGGGCAGCTGAATACACTAAGCCTATCCACCAATTTAACTTCACCTTCACAAATCAATGCAATAGACTTTTCCTGTCCTTCGGTTCTTTTGGAAGTTGAATACTCAATTCTTACAATAAGGAAAAACTCATTAATAAGCACCAAAACCATTAATAAGCAATACTAGTTTTTAATTTTTAATGTGCTTTATTTAATCTGAAATTAATAAAGTAGTGAAAAATTTGAGATAAATCTTTTTGTTTCATTTAAACTAGTAAACAGTTTGCTGTTTCAGATAACCAAATGCTTGAGGAGAGCTCCAAATGCTTGAGGAGAGCTCCAAAGCTTAGATGTGTTTCCAAATCTCAATAAACACCCTTTATTGATTATTTTATTTCCATTCTACCAGCATAGTTAAATGAATGACAGCTTTATATCAAATGCAGTCTCAGTCATGTTTCTACAAACTCATATAGAAACTCGACATGTTTGAAAATGGTTTACAATGGAGATTTAATTTTCATGACTGTAGATAGTGTAAACATCACAAATTGCCATTCATTCTGAATATAATATACATTTCTGTACTATGTTATGAGGTTTTCTATTTCAACATATCCAGGAAGACTTTTGTAGTTTAGTAATAAACTTTTCCCCTCAGTAACCTATTGACAGTTTGGCTTAACACAGTGGAAGGATGGATTGTAAGTCCCTAATTTTAGTAGCAAATTGAAGATTTGGCTCTGTCATAGCTACATCTCAGACAAAGACAGATCTTTAAATGGATAATATTTTCTAACAGTTGTTTCTCCCTCATTTTTATGCTATAAGCTATGTTTATGCTCCTGTAAAAATTGGAAAAGGAAGAAGCAGAGTAAAAGGAAAATCATCCTCCTTTACATAAGAGATGATACTTTACTTCTTCCTCTACTTCCTCCTCTAAGAATTGAGTTTTCAGAACGTTTTCTGTGTAACTAGTTAACTAGTTCAACATCAAAGTCTTAGAGTAGGGTCTGTTTCTTATTAAGCATGTGAACGATCCCTAGCAAAAGCTGTCCATAGCCTTTGTGGTGACCTTTCGATATGGCTGGAGTGAAGGGCAATGCCAACTGAAGAAGAAATACGAGTGTGCTAAACTAATCTGATTATGTGGCCAGAGTATTTGTCATAGAAACCTTGTGCAAACAAAACTCTCATTCACAGACCCATTCTAGGACAAATATAAGCATTTTCAGTCTCTAGAAATAAAGCTGTAGAATGGCTCATGCTATGGTTATGTACTATATGCTTCAAATACTCCTTTCTCATAACAGAATTGACATATCTTTCCTGATGTATTTCACTTGTTACAAGTGGTTTGTAACCATTTCCACAGAGCTCTGGGTGTCACACCGGTTATATAATTCCACGACATCTGTTTAAATTAATGAATAGTTTCCTTGGAATGGGACATTTGCCAATATGGTGATGCTGACAACCACTATCCAAAGAATGGGAATCATCAGAAGCAACAATAGAACAGCACTTGTGAGTAAATAACTCAATTTAAATGGATTGCTGATGAATTTGTTCGACACTGAAAACATTTATGCTTTCATTTACAATCACTTAATTCCAAATCTATTCTGAAAACAGGCATTACAGTGTTTCAGATAATTTCATGCATTGATTGCTTTAGTGTTTATTAGATACCATATTGCGTAGTAACATTAGGACTTCAGCAGAGTGAAAAGATCTCCCACAAAACCAGATTTCTCTTGTGAGAAGGCAAATACTTCCGTATATTAATATGTATTTCTACTTACTCACAAACTGCAGGGAAGGACAAACCCACAAAGGCACTAGACAGATATTCTGTATACATTTCATTTGCAACTCCTTCCAGGTAGTATTTCTGCCACGTATCCTCCTCAATCTAAAAGAAACAAGAAGCAGAGTTCTGAGTAAAAATCACAGCTTTCTTTAAAATTCACAAACAACTGTTTGAACATGAGTAAGTTTTTAACAAATAAGTCAGTAGACTGTTATGACAATCAACATTGCTTATTCTTACAGGATTTCCTGAAATGACGAAAAAACCCAGAGTCTCTGTACTCAGAAAATCCTATGTAAAAATGATACACTTAATTCTTGTCAAGCACATGTAGCAAGGGATTAAGGAAAAAAGTTTCTCAATTTTCTCTTTTTGAAAATCATAGAATCATAGAATGTTAAGGGTTGGAAAGGGCCTTAAAGACCATCTGGTCCTGACCTCCCTGCCATGGGCAGGGATGCCTCCCACTAGATCAGGTTGCTCAAGGCCTTGTTTAATCTGTCCTCAAACTCTGCCAAGACTGGGACATCCACAACCTCCCTGGGCAACCTGTTGCACCATCTCACCACTCTCACAGTATAGAACATCCAGCCTAAATTTCCCCTCTTTCTGTTTTTACCCATTACTCCTTGTCCTATCACTACAGCTCCTATGGAAGAGTCCCTCTCCAGCTTCCCTGTAGGCCCCGTTCAGATATTGGAAGGCTGCTATGAGGTCTCCACACAACCTTCTCTTATGCAAGCTGGACAGCTCCAACTTTCACAGTCTGTCTTTGTAGGGGAGGTGCTCCAGTCCCCTTATTAACTTTGTGGCCCCCTCTGGACTTGCTCCAGAGGTTGCATCATATTGTTATTTGGGTCTCTAACAATGTCTCAATTATTTTCACATCGTTTAGAACTTATCAACTGTCAAATCTGTTTAATTTTTTTCTTCTCTCCATCTATAACTAAAAAGGAAGTATGAGAAACATACATTGAAACAATCATTTCAATGTTCATCAGTGCTTTAGGACAGCTACTGAAAAAAACCTCTACTTCTAAATTCAGAGGTCTTTTACTGCCAAAGGTACAAAGCAAAACAAGTTGAAGGTACTACAGGACTACCATAAAAACTCTATGTATTTGCCTAAGCAGAAGTTTCTAGTGACATTTGAGACATGCATGCAGTCCCACATAGCTCCCAGCTGCTGCCCTGGGGTCCATGGATGCCATGTCATATCTATAAAACTTATGTCTCAGACACTCCACAAAGTCTTTCAATTAGCATCAAACACCTATATTAAGGTAACTGGTTCAAGCCACTGAGCATCCATCATTGGGAATAGCACTATATTCCAAAGAGCAAGTACAAAGTCAGCTGATGTGACTGGATATATGTCATATGCTGAAGTTGTTCACTGTTGAAATTCCAGTTCTCTATATCATAATTGGTGCCCTCATACAAAGTTTGTTTGAGGTTTGACTGTCATTCACAAAGAGACCTCTCTAGAAAATCTATGGAAACCATCACAAACACACACCATGAAATACCTAGGGAGTCCTAACAGTTGCTTCCCTACATATTATATCACATTAAAACAAAGCAAAAATTTCAACCACAATGGGACATTCCTGTGTGTAATTATCTCTTTGGCTTTATTCACTAACTGTGCCACGTAAATTGCGCTAACAGAGAAATTCATATTTGCAAGAATTATACACAGCAGCAAAAAAATATGTATGATAATACAGTATAGATAAAATTAGAGAGAAAGATGTCAATTATATCAGAGTAGCAAAATAATGTAACATATTTCTTTTCTTACATTTTACATTACTACATTTTCATTAACCAGAGTCTGACTACATAGTAAATAGGAAAGAAATAAAAAGAGAGATTGAGAGATTAAGGATTTTAATTTTCTCAAATAAGGCAGAATATTTTGTGTAGTTTTGGTCACCACAATATAGAAAAGATATAAAGATATTAAAGAGCATCCAAAGAAAGCCTACAAAGATGGTGAAGGGTCTGGAGGGGAAGCCACAAGAGGAGTGGCTGAGGTCACTTGGTCTGTTCAGCCTGAATAAGAGGAGGTTAAGGAGAGATGTCATTGCAGTCTACAGCCTTCCTACAGGCTGAGTACTAATCTGGGATTCACCAGTTTTTTACCCATGTTAAACTAATCAAAAGGCACTCTTTCAAAAAAATGTTCTAAAGAACAGAAGGATTGGAAACTTTTTAAGAAACAGGTGAAATATAAGTTACAATGATTTTTTTCCTTTTTCTTTTTTTTTTTTTTTTTAGTTCCTTTCTCCTGTTGATAGGTTGCAAAGTAACCAGTACTTTAGTTCTGGAGATGTAAACAACTGCAAGAATAAATTGCAACGTGGAGACATTCCAAATCATATATTCCCTGACAAGTGGGCTGCAAATAATCAAGAAAAATTTCTTCCATAGAAATTGTTTCACCATCCAGAGACCGTGTGGGATGGTAAAAGGGAGTTGCATTGTGTTATTCTCCACCACACACAGAGAGCTCATATCACATTTTTTATAACTCTTTTATTTATGGGAAACTTGCAAATGTTGCTGATCAGTAACTCAATATACAGAAAACAGATAAAGTGCAGGCTTGATAAAAAAATAAGAGTAATGATAGGAAGGGCATGTTTGTAACTTATGGTCTATTTTGTGGCTTTTTCTTAGATTGACACCACCTGGGGTTGGAAAAAAACCCCAAATACATTATATGTTTTCCTTTCTACTTTCTTCTTCCCTTTCTTTCTTTTCTTTAGGCAGATGGTTTTGATTTGGAGGAAGGATCAGACCTATAGTCAAGTATTCATCCCCTGTCAAGAACCAAGAAAGGACTGCAAAAAACCCCAACTCATTCACAAATCAGTGATCAAGCTTCATAGATACCAGTTAGTGTTAAATTAACCTTCATGAAGTGATTGGAGTCTTTAAGACATGTTCTATTAGGATACCATGAATTGTTGATGAATGAATTTAAAGAATAGTTGATATTTGGGATGCTATAAAACGTTATTATAAGATCATTATAATGCTGGACTAAAGATGATCATTCCATTTTATCTCCATTTGAATCACGATGTTTTCCCTGGGATTTCAAAAAGACAAATGGTCACCTGCCTGGTATCTTTTGAAAGGCAGTACCAGCTGGACTGTAATCTCAAGAACTGAATCCCAAAATAAATCTGATTCTTTATAATGTGTGATCATTTTCCATTAAAATACTTAACCATGATTTAAATTACTGTTGTCCGGTCCATCTCCGGGCCTATTGATGACACTTATCTATTATTTGTCCACACTTATCTCTACATTAAGGGTAAGTTGCACAAACATAACTGTTAATATAGAGATGAAATAATCTGTCCCATATGCACTTACAAAATGGATGTTTCCCATGTCAGTTGCCTGACAACAAAGGGGAATAGTTAAATTTTATGTAAACCTCACAGAAACAAAAAGAGCTGAATTTGAGGTGAGTTCAGTTCAAGATGCTACCAATTAATGTTACCACAAATGTAAAAATGTAAAAATAAGAATGGTATTTACCTAGTTAGTGAAAGACAAACGACCTTGATTTTAACTTGCAAAACAAAGAAAAGCCTACAGTAGTTTCAATTTTACAATTATTAAGACAATTTTGTCACTTCAAATAATTACTAGTCTTTCAGGTGCTGACAGCAGTGTCTGAATACTTGTACCTTCTACCTTTGTACAGTATGAATTAACACAGTTGAGACAAAGAGAGTAGATTTCATTTCAGTGAAAAGATTTTTATGGTAAAGCTTTGCTTGTTGGCCGAACAAACACATTCCAGAAGAAAGCATAAATTTATATCAATTAAGTATTGTGGGTTCCAGGAAGCCAAATATGCTAGTTTAGTTCTGATATCAGTGTGACAGCAAGCTTTACCTAATGCTCATCATTATTTCTGTGGATAGCTGTCAGTTTGAGAAGTCAGGAATTCTGATCATAGAATCACATAATGGTTTGGGTTGGAAAGGACTTTTAAAGATGAAATAGTTCCAACCCCCCTGCCACGGGCAGGAACACCTTTACTAGATCAGGCTGCTCAAAGCACCATCCGACCTGGTCTTGAAGACTTCCAGGGATGGGGCATGCCACCATCAGATAATTTATTGTTTACTGAAAAATACTGACTTGGCATTAAGAATTGGTGGATAATTAAGCTGTCAAATACGGATTTGGAATGAGGACATGTGTCTTTGCTGGCAGAGCAATTAAAGCAAAATTTCATGCCAAACAATATGTAGAATAGAATAAAACGTTGCAGTGAGGAACAACACAAGAGCAGCAACAGACATGAGGTGCACAAATACAACAACAGTGAACCACTTCAGCGGGAGAAAAATAGCCAACAAAACCGCCAATCATATATTTGGTCCTGCTATCATTTCTTCTTTTCCCTCTTCTCATTTCTTGCATGGTATTTCCATTTTCATTTTCCCTCAAACATAGGCCTCAATGGACCTTCTATGAGGTGTAACTGTTGAATGAAGACATGTTTTTGACCTCAAGCGTATTACCAACCAGTGACAAAAGGCTCTCCTATATGCCTTTCCTTACAGAAAATGAGCACTGGCCTTTAGGAGAGACCTTCTCCTGCATAATCCTAAGGAGTAGGCTTTGCAGATCATTCTGTTATTTCTATCCCTGAAGCCAAATAACTAAAATAGTTCAAGTTGACACTGCAGCAACATGAGTAAAAGTAACATTCTGGAAAGATAACAAGACAGCACAATTAGTAGTTGATGCAGCAACAAGGAATCATTCACTATCTTATACTGGTGACCACACCATAAATTATTAAGACTAAGTACATGGCATTTTCCTTTGACTTTGATGTTAAATCATAGAAAAATGTTATCACAGGATGCTGTGTTGGTGTGAAGAGTAAGTAGCCATTTTTTACTTTAGAAACAGTATAAACCCTAGAGGAAATTTTAAAAATACTAAGAAATATTTAAGTTACTTCAATCACAACTTGGAAAAAAGGTAAAGAGAGTTTAGGTAACCATTGGACCTGACACTCAATGGGCCACACCACCACAACGACTTGTAACTATATCTTCCAAATTCCTCTCTAGTACTGCAAATACATGATTATCTTTCCCTGACTGCATTACACTGCAATTCTGTCTCCTGGATAACCACAAAACAAATGACCCACTGATTCAATAGCCTATATGAAGAATAGCTGGAAGATTACATAGTGCATCCCAAGAGAAGAAATGTAATTTTCATCTGTATCTTTTTTAAGTTACAATACTCCTCTTCTCTCCTCTGGCTGTATAGAGATACAATATTGTTATCAGCAAATATTTTTACATAATACAATCAATTTCTAGTCAGACATGGTGACAGAGATATATAAAAATTACGTTCATCTTGCAAGCACAACCATTAGTATTGCAGGAGAAAACCAAAACCCTTAATACACCCAGCCCTACACATTGGCAGTGTAATTATTGGGAGCTCTGTAGCTGCACATGATCTATCTTGTTTGTAGCATTCACTTTTCAGCATAATGATATAAATAGTTACATGAAAGAAATTTTGTGTATCTGAACCTGATAATGCTATATAATCTCTTCTATCAAGATCTAAGTATCATTATCAAGACAGAGAACAAATGCTAGAGTTGCAGTGTGACCTAGGATCTTTTATTGCATTTTACAAGGGAAAGGATGGTGGGGTGTCTTTATAAATAGTAAGGAAGTGACACAATGAAAATTCCTTTCCAGCCCAATGAAAGCACATGTAAAGTTTTCTCCCCAGCATTGAATAAGATCAGCTCATCACCACCACAGAAAGAGCATAAAATAGTACAAAGCCTTTGAGAACGCTTCCAGGGCTTCCTGATGTTTAATGTATTTTTCTAACAAATAGATGAGAATAAAAAGAAAGTACACACGAAATCAGAATGGTTTGGGTTGGAAGGGACCTTAAAGACCATCTAGTTCCAATCTTCCTGCCTTGGACGGGGACACTTTCCACTAGACCAGGTTGCTGAGAACCCCATTCAACTGGCCCTGAACACCTTCAGGTATGGGGGAACCACAACTTCTCTGGGCAACCTGTTCCAGTGCCTCACCCCGCTCACAGCAAAGAATTTCATCCTAATATCTAATCTAATCCTACCCTCTGTTAGTTTAAAGCCATTAGCCCTTGTCCTAACACAATACACTCTTGAATATTCTTGATTGGTAATTGAAAAAGTACTGAAAGCAAGGTAGTCTAAACATATCCTCATGTTCACCTATAATGCCCTTTCAATTGCACAAATTGCTTGAGTGAATGTCTTGTTTTATTATGTCTTTAGACATGGATATCTAAATCTGACAGATAAATAATTAGCTGAAAGCAGTTCTTATAGTCCTATCTAAGAGTGAAGCTTCTTAGATTTACAGTCTTATAATTGAATTTCTTCAAGTATTATAAGTTATCAACTACCTCTTTACTCAATTTCATTGTCTGCTTAAATGAAACCTAACAAATACCTTTAGTACTATGAAAACTACAATCTCAGTCAATTATTTCCACAGCTTTCTGTATGCAAGAATGTTTTTCAAAATCGGTATAAAACAGCACCTGTGCTAATTAGGATTAACTAATTTCAAATGAAAGATTTATGTATTTTTTCATTGTTCATAATAATGCAGAATCTTGCAGTGAGTCAAGGCAGAGAGTATTCTTGAAATATTATGACATCTAATCCTTTTTTAGATGCTGCCCTTGATGGGTTTGAACTGAAAGGCACTAGGCTCTAATTCTAATACTTTGAAATTTAAAAACCAAGACAGTATTTCTATCCAACCATGATGCAAAATATAGATTGGTGTCGATCTGTTCTAATGACTGACTGAAAATGGTAGACTTCAGCCCAAGGCAAATATACTGTGATCACAAGGACTGATACTATTTCTAAATAGCAAACAGTTTTAAACCACAACAAGTGTTAATTCCTAAACTCAATGATTAAAAACATTACATTCAGGAAGATCTTTCAGAGAATGAATGTCTCTGGTAACAGACTACATTAATATTTGGTTAAATCCCATGAGGAGGATCACATAATCAGTTTATTCTGCAGTCTCCTGAAGAACCTCACAATGAATCAAGAAAGTGCATTTCCTCCCCAACCCTCCTTTAAAGTTCTCCTACATTTGAAGGAATTCATTGTGCATACCTTAGTTTCACACAATAAGGCTGCCTAAGTGGCCAATAATAAATAGCGAACAAGTTGATGTGTTTCATCAGTTTAGGTAAGCACCCAACTGATGTAAATCTGTGTGGCTTTATTATGTCTCACTTTCACCTTGGACTAGAAAAGAATGTAAAGTAGGCATTGCACAGGGTGTGCAAAAGCTGCCAGAGGAGCTCACAGAGCATTCGTGCTCTCAAAATAGCTTAGAGGATAACACAGATAGCTCCAGATAATTTTTCAGATCTGGAATGAAGTGTACTGACTGCCTTACCAATAGAGCAAAGATAAAACTAATTTGGTTGTGGACTTGTGTTACACTCAAGTGCCACATTCCACATTTTATTAATTTACACAACAATACTAACTCATATTGGCTTGTATGATTTTATAGAGGGACAGAATTTGACCACCTCTGCCTATTATTCCATTTACCTGCTTTTTGCAATGTTTTTCATATGGGTAGACTTCTGGTACACATTTGCTAGTCCAAACAATACAGAAATTGCAGTACATTATAGCATTTCCATCTTTTTCTGAGACTTTTCAAGTTAATAAATAGTCTCTATCCCTTTATTAATACAACAATAACAGTCTGTGCTATAAGAAAACTGGACTATTGAAATATAGTTTACAGGTGTAAAGTTTAGGGGTTCTTGTCCTTAACATATAATTTGTTGTGCAATCTATCTGTCTTTAAGTTTTTACAGAACCTTAATCTTTTTGAGCTGATTTCCTTTTTGTTCAGTTTGGTGCCAAAAAGAATATAAAAGATTCCATATGAAATTACACAGCGAAAACCAAAAGGAAAATATTAGGAACAAATATAACATTTTGAAGTTTCTTAGTTTGTTTTATTTTTAATACTGAGCAGACTGTTTACACAAATCATTTTGCTGTAAAGTAACACATAATGAGTTAAATGTGTGCAGTGTCACCATCAATCAGATTCATTTGTGTTTGACTGACCAAACATTTATTGCACATTAAATCACTTTCTAATCACGTTATGAAGGAGGCGGAACAAACACACATTTTAAGCTTTCATTAAAAAATACAGAAGTTTCAGTACATTTTCCTGGCAACCTCCTGACTTGTGGGAGACTCCACTAATTGTATTTTCCCAAGGAATTTATGAAGGCCTGACAATACTTTCAATGTTCTTAATGAAAAGGGGTGAAAGTTCTCTTAGGGAATGGGAATATTTCTCTTCAATATAGTCCTCTTTAGCAATTCTAATCAATGTAGCTGCTCTGCTACAATCTGATTCACAGCCACCACTCAGTAAGGTTTCTTTTTCAAGTTTTCAGAGTGAGATAGACATGAGAAAGAACATCCTTTCAGCTAAATAAACAAACTTCTCGTTATCACCAATAAGGTTGGATTCTCATAAATATGTCACAGTTCTTTAAATTAGTCAGAGATCTTTGGAAGTGATGATGTGCATTTTATATGCCTAGAAAATTCCTTCTTGGTTTTGTCTTGCACACTTCTCTGTTTATAACTATATAATCACAGATACAAGAGCAAAATTGACATTGATAGCTTTCTCCCAATCTAATGCATTGCTATTTTTATGCTTATTCTGTGTATATAGAAATATAATCTGAGTAATGCATTGCAAAGTTGAGCCTACATCTTAAAACTGGTCATCACGGAGATAGTCTAATCTATTACTGCACTGGAATTATTATAAGAATATCTTATAAGAAAACATAGGATTTAAGGTGCATAAGATAATAGCAGAAGTGGTTAGATATATTTTCTGGAAACATGCTACCTTTACATTTCCAGTTTTTGACTTGTTTAAATGTTTTAGCTGCAAATCCAGGCCATAAATATGTGTTTCTCTAATACAGTCCCCCCCACAGTCAGAGATTTGTACACTTTATCATTTTGTGAATCTCTCCATTTTCTCACTGCAAATTTAAAACCAGTATTAAAGTAACTTGAATTAAGACTGAGGAGAAGCAAATATATGAATGATGTTGTGGGAAATTCAGGCTTTGGCTCTAACACATTTTCTTTATTTACTCACAAGTCAGAAGCTCTTTAGCCATTTGATGTAAAAGACCAAAATGATCAGTCCCTTTTTCTGGGCACTTTGTTGCTACATGGGACTTATATAAATCATATTTTTGCTTTAGCAGCAGTGACTTTTCTCATAGATAAACATGTGGTTTGTCCAAAATCAAGCAAAAACACCAAACACCAGAAATATCTCCCTAGTAATGGATGCTGCTATAGAAAATCATTTAAAGGCCAGATGCTTGCTGAATAAAAATAGAAACATAACTTGACAGAACCTGGTTTACTGCCTAATTTGCAGCAGAAAACTTTTGCATGGGAAGTGTGTGCTGTTTTTTTCAGTCTTACAAAATCTATTAGTGTCTTCCTATCCGCTTCACATTTGAGTCATGTTCTCTACTCAACTCTCTCACAACCTGAATTGCGGACTAATACATTCTAATGAGACAAGACATTACCTTTATGAACGACCTCATGGAGAAGAGGTTGGCTAACATTGTTGAAAGGCCTGGTGCCAGGCAGCTCTGGGCTATGAAACCCAGCTTGAGCTCAGCAAGACAGATTGCATCATCCCCTTCTTTCCAGTTCCAGCTTGGGATATTTAGCAGATGGGCCTGGAAAACAAACAAACAAACAAACAAAATATCCCCCAGCTGAGTAACCAGAAATACTTCCTGAAATCCAAGTATGATATTTAAGAAGATAGCAGTGAATTATTTTTTCTGTTAATGGCTTAATGTTTTCTGAGTAGGCAGAAGCACTTCATGTATTTCAGTGTTGAATTCTATGCTAAGAAGTGTTCCGCTCTTACCTATTACAGACAAAATCTTACATTTCTCAAGACATGTGCTGGCTTTGACACTCTGTCAGGCCCATCCTCACACCTGAACAAACAGAATACTGTAAAGTTTTCTTTCCCTTCTGTATATTCCTTTCACAGCACTTTGACCTACAGTCTGACTGATAAGGCATATACCCAGTCAATACTCCAGTTCAGCACTTTGATAAAAGCTATTTTTGAAGACACATTCACTGGAATAACAAACGAAAACTGCACTATTTAAAAGACCTCTCCCTCTGAACCTGTTTAAAGCAGAGAAACACTTTGCTTTTATTCTATAAAAAGACAGGCTTCTTCCATAACATACAGGAAGAGGACATAACAAGCAACAGTAATTGCTCTTGGTATAGCTAAAGGTTACAGGTGTAAGGAGTTGTTAGCAAACCTTCTTACTACGAGATTTATTGTGTATTTCATTGAATGAAGGTCTACCCAGTCAAGCTTCTTCTCAAACACTGGGCAGTGTTTGATGCTTTAAGAAATAATAAAAGAAGCAGGTCACATATGAGTAGTCTATTCTCTGCCAACTTCCTAACCCTGATAATCAGCTGTTTATGGACTTCCTCATCTCAGGATTGAATAAATTGACTTCACTGTTTTCAAAGACCACAAATTTGCATCAAAAATTTTTCCAAATTATTTTCCAAAGTGGATTTATAATTTTGAACTCTATAGTATTTATAACAGCAAATTTCACAACTGAGCTATGTTTTATTTGAATCTATATTATAGTAACGCATATGAATGTAATAGTATTTATTTTGTGCCTGCTGTTTGGCAATTTCAGGTCTACCTTGTCATGCTATAATCAAAAAATGACAATAATCTCCTATAAGACAATAATAACTACTTGGTTTTTTGCTTTGTTTTGTTTTGGTTTTTTTAATTATGAACAAAGAACCAATTTCATATTAATTGCCTAGAGGCCACCAATCCATCCAGGGTAATTCTAGCATAATAAACTATGCAAAACTTATAGAAGATAGGCTGTTAAAAGCTAATCTGGAATCAATAGGACATCAATACATATATTGTCCATCAATATGGACACTGTAGCTTTGAGAATTAGATCCTAGGCAACTAATAAATGTCAGGATTTTGATAAAGTCCCTTGCATATATAAATAAAACTGAATTGCTTTGTAACTAGATTACAAAGATTACATGACAAGGCTTATTAGAATGTTTTACATTGGAAAGAAAAACGCTTACTATTAGTGGAACTAGAAAAATTATGTAGGAGTGAATGTAATGTAGCAAAAAACTGAAGAGAAACATTGTTGGTCATCATGTTACCTTATTGTGATACTGCAACATCTGAGTGATAATTCTTATCTTCGGATGATAATTCTTTATTGAAATAACTCTAAAAAGAAGAGGAAAAACTAATAAAGTACCTTTTAACTCACAGGATATTTAGATAATGCATCCAAATAACTACTTTACTGTGTTGCAAGTCCCACAATTAAAATTGTACCGTCATATCTATCTGGCTGTAAAGCATATTGATTTAAGTCAGAACTATGCAATATTTACACCTAGTCAAATTGAGTTAATAACCAGTGGCTAATAATAGAGAAAAACAAACTTCAGGAAATATTCAGTTGAATGGTTTGCTCTTATGAAGTTTGCAGGAAAAGAGACTTCTTTTAGCAAATCCATTCACATACTCCATTTATTCTCTTAGGAAAATAATACACTTGGAATATTATGTCATCTTCAGTGATTATCTTCATGTCTTTGTATCAACATAATTGATCAAGTTTTCCAGTGATAAATGTCTGAAAAAATCCCTTTCTTTCTTCCCCATCACATACTATTTATTTATAGCTGCTAGATATTCATCATATCTAAATACCTCAAATAATGATTTTACATATGCAAATTCATCTTAATTTTTATGGACTATTCCAAAGCTCAATATCAAAATTGATATCTGAACACTGAATTTATAAAATATGGGACTACTTTCATAATCTGCAGCTTCTCTGCATTCTTAATTACTTCATGAGCGTAAGATAACTGTGTATAGATTTTAAGTGGATGGAAAAAAATTGAGAAATAATTGGATTGATAATGTGCTACAAAAAAGCATTGAAAAAAATTAGAGAGACGAACAGGCCAAAAAAATCAGGTTTTTAGTTACAAACTAAAGGTAGAGAAAGAAGATAAAATAATTAAAAAAAAAATCTCACTTATTATGGAACCATCAGTCTCATAAGACTGAATGCCATAAGTGTTTACACTTTGAAGCATATCAAAGCTAGAACGGGAAACATAAAAAAATTGCATTACTTTAACAAGTCTTCTTTCTAATTTTCCATTTCTTGCTGAGTTGTTTAATTAAACATTCAATTTTTTGAATTATATTGTGAGAAAACTCAAGAAAATTCCACTCTCGAATTACATTTCTGCATTTTATTACATTAAATGTATTAAATCTATTAAGAATTCACTAGTCTCCAACTGGAGTATTTTTAATGTATTTATGCAATCAAAGTCAAAATAAAGTTTCTCACATTGCAACTCACATGAAGCTTGTAGAATGAAATTAGGCATATTTGAGCCCTGCATCTTCCCCAGACAGCCACTTCTCTTGCACGCAGTGGAAGTTTTCCAGAGGAGCAATTTCATAACTACTTTTTTATTTCTACCCTTCCTTCAATACACAGCATGCACACACTGGACAAGTCAGTCAAATTTGTTCATAACACAGGCCAATCCAATGATAGAGAACTTCTAATGAATCAATCTCATTAAAACAAGAGTTGGATGAACCACAGAACGTGTAATGGCATAGGTTTGTTGTAACTCTAGCTGCCATCTACTGACTGACTGTTTCATCTCCTTCCTTCAGAGACTTCAAGGAAGAAAGCAGGAGATCTAGCGGTCCCTATCGTGGTAAATGGCTTGTCAATCAAAAGAAGCAATGATTGGTCATCAGCGTAAAAAAAGCAGGATGGAGATAGGAGAGCACTCTACTGTATACTTTGCTATCCCCTGAGCAGCAGGATATACCAGGATAGGAGCAGATATACCAGGGAGAAATGAGATGTGAAGTGATGAAGTGTCCTTCTGTCCCATCATTAACAGCAGCCCATGCAGTACCTGCACTCTCATAACATATTGTTGCAGCAATGTAACTGCATTCCCCTCCCTCTCTCCATTCACCTATGAATACTCAACCCGAGATCCTGCAAAATTTCTAAGAGTACTAAAGCTTGTGCTCCAAGTGTCTCTTCTGACACACAATAAAGCAGCTAAATCAAACAGTTTAGGTAGGAATGGAGGGTGTTCTCACCTCTGAACTATAGTGTTCTTTAAGTGCAACAGATCAGAAAATTATCTAATCAGAGTTAAGAACCAAAAAGCTATTAAAAACTCCAGAGTTTACCTCATAATATTGGAGGCATCTTCAGCATCTGGGTCAGCGCAGTATTTATTGGCAAGGATTAGGCACGCATCTGCTGACTCTATCTGAGACACCAAAGAAAAAGCAAACATATATAGCAACACCTCTTTTCCAGCTCTTCTTTCATCATAAAGTATCAGGGAATCCAGCACTGCCATGGTGAGTGTGAGTGGCAGTTCTCAATATTGCTAATCAAAATGTTACTAGGTTACTGTGAGTTAATGGGATTATAACTGCTCTCGCACACACATGGCAATTTTTTGAAACTTGATTATGATGATCAGAGCAGGTTAGTAGTTCAATTGTAGACTCTTACTTTGTATCAGCTGAGCCATGAAGGTGTTAACATTAATCTTTTGTAACCAGATATTGGAATTTAGATCCCTCAATCCATACGAAGTTCCTGTTACATCAGAACAGTGATCCCACAAGTCCTGCAGCTTTTTTTGGGAATTTAAGTACCTTCCTATTATAGACAGGAAGAGGAGGCTGAACTGATGATTTAGAATATGAGTACTAGATTTAGAAAGTAAGAGGAAGACAATTGATATGTTCATAGCATCTCTAGATTCAGAAAAAACTTAGCTTACTCAAAGCATATGAAAAAAGTATTTTTCAGTGTATGCGACCAACTATCAACACAAATAAGGGTGGAATACAGAATACAAAATACGAACACACAATTTTATGGTCATAATTAGAAAATGTTCTGATGAACTGAAATTGTGTGCATTGGGCTACAAAAGGTTAAGCAATTTCTGCTGCCAAAACGGACAAAAGACATGATTAGAACTCCAGAAAGGATTAACAACACTGTGCTAAAATATTCTTGGCTTAAGTAGACAGTCTACATTCCACTGGGATTTAAAAAAAAAGAAGTAAAAAAGTTAATGATGTATCTGACAACTTGGTTTTTCCTTAATTTTTTTTTAAGATTCATGCTTTGCTTTAAGAGTACAAAAAATTTACCATTTAGAATTCTAGACAATAAAACTATCTAATTTTAGCTTAATTATCAAAAAATCTTAAAATGCATTTTTCTTTCAGTATTCTAGACAATATAAAAAGGTTCAGCAGGTGAAAAAATATTTTTAATTGTTCTGATAAGACAATAGTATTTTAAGCAGTTACTGTAAGACAATGTTCTGCTATATCAAACATTAATGTAAAATAGACTCTTGAAACCTCAATGAAACATTCATAAAGAGTTTAATCGAATGGCAGACAATGTGTCTTAAGTCACTGTTACTGTAGCTTTGAAGGTCTGAAGATATGGGGCAAAAAAGGTTTACAAGGATGGACATAATAATTTATTAGTTAAGCTAATAGAGATGGAAAACATGAGGTTACATGAAGAAGGGCTTTACTGGTTTTTTTCCAAATAAGTCAATTAGCAGGAGAACAGAACAACAGAGCTCTTACCTTCACTCTCGCCAGGTCATGGGGATTAAGGACTGAACCCTGATAAAATTCCACCTGAGTGAAGTGTCTTTTAAAAAGAGCTTCCAGCTCAAGGTTAGGGGAGATACTGCATTGGGAAGAGGAAGAAAAGAGCAGATGAGAAATCAGCTTCCATAATTGCCCCATCTCCTTCATTTACAAACCCATCCATTTATTACTTCTGCTGATGTTTTTCTCTGATGTGGCAATAATGTGCAATACTTAAACACTCTATTGCTTTTACTTCCTTATTTCTGTCCACAGTGCTTCTGGCTCACTTCATTGTGCTGCTCTACACGTTCATCGTTTGTCAATTTCTTACAAATATGAATCCAGAAGTTTGGGTGCAAACATCTGAAAACATCCTCTCACAGCATTCTCTCCAGAATTTATCTAGTAACACAATCATCCTCTGCATGTCCCCACCATTCTCAAAATGGCAGACTGCATTGAATAAAAGCTCAATGCAAAAGTCACTACAAACCCAAAAAAGAAACTCTATAGGAACCCTGTGGCCTTTGTGAGCTGCAAATAAAACAAATGTAATGATGCTGTGACCTTCTGTCTCATTTAATTTTGCCAAAAACAAAAGAAAAATTAAATGGATCACAGTCAGTTACATAATGTGGCACCAACCTTGTAAATATCTGTTCTGATGCCACCCATTAAAACAGAAAGGATTTAATAGCTTCACAGTAAGTGCATGAGATCTTTGCCATGACAAATGCTAAATTTAATAAGAAAATAAAACAGATACATGCAAGTATTTGTCTGTGAAGGTACAGAAGAGAGCAGGCACAAACAAGTAGCAAGGTTTTTAGACTCCTTTCACATGAATGTGCAGTTTCCTGGTTCCTATCACCACGTATTTTCACCGTGGAAATGAGGATCTTCAATTTCCCCTCACAGTCACTTCTTGTTATTACAGAGAGAGGGGATGCAAACAAATGATGAAGTTACTTGAGGATATAGTTTCCACTTCAATTTGAAAGAACTAGATGATAAAATTGTGCAAATGCTGCTGACTCATTGTTTTCATCTTCCATTCTTAATTCATGACATATGATTCCTTAACTTTGTAATCATTTGCTTTGACAAAAAGTGCGGAACATGCTCTGAATGCAAAAATATCACTCATTCATAGCTAGCAACACTTCTAAGCAGA
Source organism: Cephalopterus ornatus (assembly GCA_013396775.1). Classification (NCBI taxonomy): domain Eukaryota; kingdom Metazoa; phylum Chordata; class Aves; order Passeriformes; family Cotingidae; genus Cephalopterus; species Cephalopterus ornatus. The sequence continues at coordinate 106,397 of VZRE01005376.1, read as the reverse complement.
TGCCATTCCAGACCAGAAAAGACCTTTTCATACTGTCTCATATCACATAGCTTTTTCTAGCAACTACTCCCCTAAGCATTCCTATTTGATATTGTATTACACATACTGTAGAGCCTGCAAGAGGAAACAACTACCTTCAGACACCTTTCCAAATTCTGTATCAGAAAAAGGCAAGAGACAATGTGTGTGTAGGTATGTATATATGGGTAAAAGAGCAGTATTGATTATCACTGTGATAAGAATGTAATATCTTCAACATATCTGTAATTTATCTCATTTATATAAAAATTAAATCCACACCTACATTTTTCTTTTTACAAAGACATTGCAATATGAAACAAACATTTTTCCTAGACAAATCCAAGGTGAAAATGTACTAGTATAAGTTCATATGACATACAGTGTTTTTCTTTAGTTTTACTTATGTTAATAATTTAGACAGTTTCTCCATAAATATTTACCACTAAAAAGAATTCTCTCATATATTTATTAGCATTTCAATATTTTTTATTTCATAACTCCACTCCCACTTCAACTATGCGTTTAGCTATCTACCTCACAAATAACACAACTGGGTTTGAAGTCTATCTGTTTGAAACACATATACTTAGCAATGGGTTATCAAAAATGCAGAAAACAACTATTTTTCAAAACATATTGTTAATAACAGTAACTGAAAACATTAATTTTATGGTTATTTGGAGCTTGAAAGATTCTCTGTCTTCCCATAAGATCAGGCTTAATTTAATGAGTTTTAGTAACTGATAATAAGATTAATCTTGAAAGATTACTCACTTATGCAGAAAGACGATTTCTACGTTGACATCATCCCTATCCTTGTGCAGGAAGTCCTTCAGGAAGTTGGACACACTTTCAAGTGTTATGTGACCACAGACAACTATGTGCCTGGTACAGAAAAATCAGAGTTAATCTTGCAAAGAAGGTAATACAAGCAAGAAAGAAAGCAGAAACGGAAATGATCATTTATTGGAGAAAAAAAAAAAAGTATTAGTCTCTTCTTGAAGTTTCTCTAGATTGAATTCCATGAAGTCAGAGAAGAAAAATAGCACTTCCAAAAGGTATTTTGCTATTGCAAATATATATCCACTCTCACCTGCAAAGCCATTTGGACGTGTTGTATTACACATTTAACAATAAGTTTGTTATATATAAGTTTATATATATGTATATAGTTATATATAAGTTATACATAAGTTTACACGCCATATTAACCAGTCTTTTTCAAAGGCATATTTCTTTATTTTATACATCTCTCTCCACATTTTTACCTCCTCTAATGAGATTTACTGTTCAAATTTTTGGTTTATGACAGCAAATCTCCCTAAGATGATTTGATATTTTTCTATAGTTGAAGCAGATATTTATGCCAATGAAGGCAGTGAAAAGCTTGCCAATTATAGGTCCTAAGCAGCAAAAAAGAAATATTTTTCCTAACATAACTCCTAGAAGGAAAGTACTTTACAATAAGAAGTCATTACTTATGTCACCATTGCAACAGATTGCTTAGAAAATCAAAGTTTGCATAGATTGTGATGTCACAAAGGTTTCTACTGCTCCACATTTTCATTACTAGATGTAGCTGACCATGGAAGATGGAAGCACAACATATACCTATATACACATTCTTGAATTCTACTTCTTAAATTCTGAAAGGCTGAAGGAAAGGCCTAGGAAATTGCACTCTTCCTGACTTAAGGTATCTTTGCTCCTTTATTATTGTAAAAAAAAAGTCCAAAAATTTATGATTAGAATATCCCAAAATGTCTCACAACTTCCTTCATGGAAAAAAATCAAATCCAGCTCCTATTACTGTTGTGGGTTTAAGACAGATAGTGATTTCTAATACGCCTATTGCTAACACTTACAATAACCACACTGCTCACAGAAGTCACAAAGAGGGAAAAGGTGGTATAGATACCATTTTTAAAGTAACAGAAAATCACCTTCATTACCATCATATAGTGTATGCACAAACACTACAAACACACTATTCTGCACTTGTTTGGCACTCAAACTACTAAATGGGAAGCAAAGTAATTTCAAGGATAAGAAGGAGACCACCCAAGCCTCAGCTACTTCATAATTCTTCTGTGGAAAACTCAGTAGCACAGAAACCTCATTGTCAGGAAATAACAAATATGTAGCAGCAACGATTACCTATGTAATGGACTATAACAGGAGTCTTTCCTTACTTCATAATTTGATCCTTGATAAAATGTGTGTGAAAAGTACACTGAACTCATTGGAAAAGGAATAACTATGCAGAACAAATCAATAGTAATAATATGCACCATGCAGTGAATACTATCACTGTTACTTTTGCAGTGTCTCAGACAGTGACTAGAAAAGCAAAACACAATAAACTGTTATACCAGTCCAGCAGACCTTGTGATACTGTTTACTATCATCACTTTTCTGGCATCGCACAGTGTTAAACATTTATATAGAAATACGGCAACATTCCTTTTGCATGAACTCTTAATGACAGCACCAGGACTCAAATGCCATTTTAGAAATAGCAGTAGTCTAAAACTTCCATTCATTCTATTTAATAGGTAAGAAATCGATGTCTATAGGGGACTCTGATCATGCTGGTTTGTATTTAACCTAGGACTCAACACTATGAATGTTTATTGCTAAACTAGCTAATAGTGTCTGCTTTGTTTTTTTTTTAACAGAAGTTTTAAGCGCATTAAGTGCACAAAGCACAAAGTCCTTCTACTGCAAACACTTAAAAACACAAAACCCCCTGAGTTTAAGCTTTCCTGTTTTATGAGATGGTAAACACAGTATCAGAAGACAAGATGTAAAACATATCAGGTCATCCTTTCTTCTTGGTGCAACAGGTCCATAAGAGGTTTCTTCTGGGAGCTTTGCAAACTGGCAGTTACCAGTAGGCTCTGTATTGCCTCTATTACCCCTACCAGAAGCACTCTGTTTCCCTAATGGTCAGCTGTCTGAGTTGCCAGAGATGAGCATTCATGTGTGTTATTGCACTACGGGTATGATTAATATATCAATGTAAATGGAAAACCTCAGGAAACTTCAGATTCTGAAGAAATGTTTAAAACCTTAGTAGTTTACTAGATCTAAATTCTGAACAGATTGTGTTTGACACACTACATTACAGTAACCTACTTGGGAAGCTCTTGCTGCCCAGTGGTACTCAACACTTTTCCTAAGTGTAAACCCATCTAGCACCAAAAACCTCAATGGCCCAAGAAAATGACAAATAGCAGCTAAAAATATTAGTTTGTATTCCCTATACTGAAGACAGATTTTAAACTATGGCTATTGTTTTCTTCAAATGTTTGCAGCTATTACTAATTAAGAAACTGAACTTTCCATTTGCATAGTTGATGCATTGTTTTTGGAAGTAGAAATAATTTCCCATGGTAGGGAACTCGTTTGTACAGAGCCTCTGCTTTAGCAGAGTTTCTTTGTGAATGCTCTTCTGATACACTGCATTCCTGTGCAGAAAATTTTTTTTCTTTCTGGCTGATTTCACTTAATATTGGCTCTTTTCTGTCATTGATTAGAATCCACATTTTTAAAGTATGGCTGTGCAACCCAAAATATTGCATTGCAGAAGAAATCATCACAGTAGCAAAAGATTACAAGATAATTCACGTTATAAAATACCTCCAGAGATTATTTACTACAAAAAACTCCTGCTAAATGCAAATGCAATTGGTACAATCCTGTTATGATTCTCACTGAGTAGGGATTCATAGCAATTCTGCTACAGTGAAAATGAAACATTTGGCTGCCAAAAAGTCTTGCTTTTCGGCATCAGGGCTAATTCCTTTTGAGGTGTTGGAAGGCATCTGCATTATGGTTTCATTTTTTACTCTGATTTAGAGCTGGGCTTGATATATTCATCTCTCCTTTGCTGTTCTTATTTTGCAAAGCAGTGTCCTGAGCAGTGATTGCAAAAAAACCTCCTGGCTTCCAAACGGTATTTTCTGATGAGATATTTGCATTAATTTTTGGTTGAAAACCCTCAACAAAAAAACCTTTCCTTAACATAAATTATATTTTTTGCTTAGAAGTAGAAGATATTGAAAACAGATTTTCTACTTGCCCACAGAGAGTTTTTAGGTACATTATTTAAGAAAACTTGGAGAGCTTATATTGTTCCAATCTGTCCTGTATATGATTTTAAGATTTATAACTTCCTCTGTTTGTTTCAATCACCATTCCCTTCCCCCTTTTTTTTTTTTTTATCACTTGTTTTTTTCCATGCACTGAGACTTCAAGTAAAGCCAACATACTGGATAACTTTCATAGTGAAAAAGAGTTGGTTAGTAGAAAAACATTTTATGAAAAATACTGGGTCAAACGAAATGTCTAACATCTGCATTAAGCCTTTTCTTATTACAAGGTTCAAAAGTAATACTTTATTGTGCTTTCAAAATTTTTTTTATTCTTTAAAAACAAAATTTAGACATTTTCTTACCATACTGAAAAACATGATTTAGGAATTTAGACATTTTTAATACTGATATATATTTAGGAGGACTAAGGTTTCTGTTAAGTAAAAGTTGTCATTGGTATCATGTATTAAAGGTGAAACTGGTTTAATATATCAATAGGAGTCCATATTACCAGACTGTGATGCTGCAAAAGAAATCTTTTACAAAGAATCAAAAGCCTTTCAGGAATGATATTCTATCAGCAAAGATGGACTAATCCACTCTTTCCCATATATATTTATCATCCTCAAAATTAATTTGAGAAATATGAAAAAAGAAAATATTTCAAATACAAAAAATTAACACAGTTATACACAATTTTGTACACAGTTATACACCACTGTGATTCTACACAGTTGAAATTCCCTACAGTACCTTATTTTTTTCCTACTCAAGTACTGACATAATGATACTTTTGCTAAAAATACTCTAGGTTCTTATAAAGTAAACAAACATGATGATATAAGATCCCAAGCTACCATAGATACAAACCATTTCAGTAAGAAAAAAAAAATGAAATAAGCAAAAGCTAAAACATCTAGATTTCTGACATGAGATAATTGAGAGCATACACTTAATCCATGTAAATAGCACTGTAAATGAAAACAGATCCACTGTGAATGAGATTCTTTACAAAGGATCTTCGCATGCTTCTTCCTTCAGAGGATACAATACAAAAGGCAAATCTTTTGCCTGTTTATTTTGAAAGAAATTACATCCATTTTATTGGAACAAGTATAAAGAACTTGAAAAAATTTGCTCCAACTAGTCTGTCACAATAAATCAAGGATAATAAATACAACATTCTGTTCAGTTGAATACTTGGTGTTCACTTGTCAAGTAACTAGAAGAAGTGTGATGCATATTGATCTAGATGTCTCTATAAAATTATATTTATATCAAATACATATGTTCAGATCTCTTCCTGGTCTTTCTGCTTCGCATTCTGATCATTCCTTCATCTATTGACCATCTAAATTATTTGTGTATATACCAGTAGCAGACTGCTGCAGTTGAAGTAAACAGGTTCTTGTAAAGTCTAACAGGCTTTGCTCAAAAAAGGATGGGTCTCAGTCTCATCTTCTTATTAAAAAAAAAAAA
>VZRE01005376.1:0-100794 GCA_013396775.1 Cephalopterus ornatus | reverse complement strand
AAAAAAAAAAAAAAAAAAAAAAGGTAATAAATATTAACAGAGACTGTGTATATGCTCTGGTTGTTTATCTCTTAGTGGTATGCGTTCTTAGACATAACAGTTTACATTGTTTCCAGCCCCTTGTGCTTTTCATGGTTTACCTAACATTACTCAAGATTCTGATAATTCAGTTCAAAACTTTATGCATGTGCTTATGTGTCTTCCTCTTATTTCAATATAAACTCTTCTCTCAGATTAAAACTGTTACAGTAATAAGTGCTGTGCAGCCACAATTTGAAGTTTTTCTCTTTTTTTCACAGAAGACTTGAACCCAAGGATGATGGGCCTCTAAGGATCAATTATTTAGCCAATGTGTATAGTTAGCCAGAATAATATAAAATTATAACCATTAAAGAAACTTGCCTATGTATTGCATATACAACAAAAGCAAAGGCTGAGAGCCTCTCATTTAGAATCGACACTTCTGGACCAGCAGAAGACATGGGGATTAATCTTTAAAAAATAACTCCAGAGGACAGGAAATTACAATGTGTTACTACTGACACTTTTTGTGTTAGTCATTTGTATCTGTGAAGAGAGAGCATAAAATACTCTGAAATCAAGACATGGTAGTTGTAAAAAAAAAATTCAACTCTAACCTTCTTTCTCATTCTGATTGTCCCATTAGGCTCTATAAATTTTCTAGTACAAAGGAGATAAACGTAGAAAATATTAAAGGATATAGCACATTGACTGCCAAGTGTATAAAATCCCAGCAACTTTAACATTTCTTCTCCTACAACTGTTTGTTTCATTATTCTCTTTACTTCTGAAGGATTAAAAATTTCAGAAGTGTTGAAGTCACAAAGAAGTCAAAAGCATTGACTTTCAAATATGTATCAACATTTAAAGTATATAAGCATCTGACCAGACTGTCACAGGAGATGTGACTGCAGTATGTGAGAACATGTTTGAGGTACCTTTAATTTCTTTAAACTGGACCTGATAGCTTCAGCTGTAAACTATTTAGGAACCAGAGTGAACTCATGCAGCCTACACTGGAGCTGCTGTGATTAATTCTAACAGAAACTACTGTCTTTTCCAACAGGTACCATGTCTTTGGATTCTCTTAAACGGTGAATAAAGAAAAAAGGATTAGTTAATACCAGGAAACACTCAAACAGCTACACTGAGTATGTGGTATACAGTATAGATCAGTGGAACAGCACTGGGTCATACAAAACATTAACGCAAATGGGAAATCTAATGTCAGGCATTTGAAAGTCACTTCTGATGCAAATATTAAGTTACTCTGTGACCAATATAAGTGTGCGAAATTAAGAATCAGAAAGGAATCCTTTCAAATTGTCTTAAACATAATGAGCTATGACTTATTACAGCTATGATACTATATAAAGTGTACTTATACAAATCAAGGTATCAGTCTTGCTCAGTGAATACCAGTGGAGTGTCACTGGCAACCTTTAAATATCAGAAACTGTTTGTGAAGCACATAGAAATAGTATAGAAGAATTCACTTACATGGGGCCTCAAATATTTTATGGTGACCTAAGTGAGATTTCTCCTAGAGAACAGGCTGACAGAGTGCATTTCAGATACTTTAATCCCAGATAAATAGCACACTCCTTTGTTTAAACTGTACATTAGAGCTTGCATCTAAGTCTGTTTGTAATGGCATGCTATCATGTGATTCACTCTAGGCCACTTTGCTTATTTAAACTCCTTTGCTCAGCTACAGCTAAATGAGTTTATCTTACGTTTTCATGATATTTTGATATTGCATGAATTGCACCGTGTTTGTCTATAAAGCAAATTAAAAGTTAATCTTCTTTGTTTGATGCATACCTCTGAATCTGCAATAGTAAGATGAAAGAACAGTGATTTGTTTCTTCCAGGGTCTGGAATAGTTAAGTGGCTTCCACTGTAGCTCAAAGTAAAGGATGAATATTCATCCTTTCATTCAGTCTTCATGGCAATATTATTTAGAGTATTTCTGATTTCATGAAAAATACCACAGCATTTAGGCTCAGAAAGAAATAAGTGAATAGTTCAATATAAATACAAGTAAAAACTCATAAATAGCATGCATAAGGAGTCCATACTGGAAAGCTTACAGTAAAATGCAGGAGTAATCTACACTTCCAGCATTAGCATCTCAGTTACAAACAGGCCTTAATTTAGTGTTCTAATCCCTCCAAACCCTGGACTTCATTCTTGTAATATTTTGTGTGGTAGATATCATACACACAAAATACCTTGTTATTTTGAAAACAAATCAAAGTATTTTCTGTTAAACACATTGCTTTCTCCAACCATTACTCATTTTCAAACCACCTTACATGTTTTTTATGTGCTCAAAGAGTCAAAAAATAATTAAATCCTTTGTAAACAAAGCGGGAATTAGGAATGGTTTTTAAGATTTTTGAGCATTTCATCCATTACCAGAGCATTTCTATCCCCAGAAATCAACTCAAAATGTCATGACTCATTTTCTGCAACAGAACCTGAGTGAAAGGAAAAAAACCTCTAAAATTTGCTGATCAATTAATGACTTCTGCCATCTCATATTACACTCATTGGAACGTACACACTTAGTCACGGACTGTGTAGTTTGTAGAATATGGTAGGTCAGCAGATTTATAAGCCAGATTCAGTCTTTCTTGGATCAAAATTTGGACAGCAACAACTGCTATTTGATGCCAAATCCAAAACGGGTTTTTTTTAAGTTTAGGAAGAGACAAAGAATTTTTACAACTTTAACTAGAAATATAAAATAAGTGATGTCATTGTGACCTAAAATATACATTTTTATGTCATAATAATGTTATATGTCACTTCTCACATTTCCTTTCTTACTTTCACAAGAATGGATATAGTTTAATAAGCATGTGAAATTGAAAAAAAGTTTGTCCTATTTCTTCTATCTCTCAGTCTATTTAACACTCATCAGATTTTCTTTATCACTAAGTGAAACTTCATTTGAAACAGTGGGATTAGAAGAATGGCTAGCAGATGGGAAATAGAGACACCCCTGGGGATCATAATATAATCCATGTCACATTCTCTTATTACATTCTCATACCACTGAAAAAATAATATCTTACATATTGTATCAAATTATTTAATAAAATAATCTAATGTCACTTTCTTTGGAGCTATGCCTCTCATTACTGCAGCAAATGGACCTTTACTTTGGATAAGCCTTAATTTTTTTTTCTAATTTTTAATGAAATTCAAATGCCTAATGAGTTCAAGATGGCCTGTCAACTTAAATTATCTGTTTGTCTTTCTGTTTACCATATCTATCTGTCTACAGTTTTTATTTTTCTCTGTGAAGTTTAGTTATTGGATCCCATGTTTCCTTCTGGAAGGAATTTCTAACAGATGATTATTCCTGCTGAAATGTTGATGATTTGCTAATATATGGCTTGTAAATATAAGAAATCTGAAGAAATCTCTGGGAAGCAGAGCAGATCACGAGAGAAGAGAAATGACGTTTTACTAGCTTATACAGTAAAGTACTGTGATCTCATTAAAATACAGTTTTTAATCCTACATACTAACTACAATAATGTGTCTAGATTTTTTTTTTTAGGTTTTTTTTTTTTTTTTTAGATTTTTGAATATGTAACAGAGTCGAGCATAAACATTTACTATTGTGCCAAGGCAAGAAGTTTATATATACATGGACAGAATCATAGAACGGTTAAGGCTGGAAGGGACCACAGGAGGTCATCAGTCCAACCTCCCTGCTCAAGCACGTCATCCGTCTCTCTGTCAATATGGGAAACCATGTTTTACTTTCTGCCTTCATAGAGGGCAGAATTTGATAGCAGTTTTGCATGAAAAAGGCAAAAATAATTTAGTCCATTGAATTAAAAGTCATTAATTCAATGCAAAAACTGAAAAAAAAATCAGTAAGTTATCCAGTGTCTCTGAGTTCATCAGTTTACAAATGCTCTTTCCATATGCTTTCCAGAGCTCTGTGCAGGCTGATCTATAAGCTAATATCTTCAACTGGAAAATACTTCACAGAATTAAAATCCAGTCTGATCATGTGAACACATAATACAGAAATGAGACAAGAACAGTCTTGATTCTCAGGTAAAGTAGTAAATACAGAAGAAAATTTTAATTATAAACTAGTAGAGGTAAAACAAATCTGGATCTTTAACTGAATTTCATACTGCACCTCACTAATATGAATATTATAAACAAATAATCAAATCAACTTGATTTTATTTTTTTTCTTACAAGAAATAACACAGATGATCTTGTAAGTACTATTTTTGCTGGAACTGAACGTATAAGTTCCAAATATCAAAAAAAGAGTGCTATAGCATAAATCTACTTATCCAAACCCAAGACTTTCTTGAAGAAAAGCCCTGTCTCATAAGACTTATAGCCTGAACTTTATAGCTAAGAGCTTAGTTGGAGCACTTCAGCAAATCATCCAAAGAGAAAATGATCACTGCTCCTTCCAGTCTTCCAGACGTATGAATGCATGAACAAACCTGCAGGCTTATTGCTATATTCTAAACCCAGTAGTCTTTCAGCTATGGTGATGGTGGCAGATACCTTTCCATCCTTTTATGGTACTTCACTTTAGAACATCACTTTAAAATGATCTCTTGAATACTAACTCATTAATTCCTTCGATAGTTTACAGAAAGAGCTTAAATAAAGTCAAGTCCAAAGCTTTAAAAAGAGAAGAGCTAAGTACAGATAGGGTGTAAGTATAGATAGGGTGTAAGGAAACACTTGCTGGTCTCAAACTTTTTAAGAAAAATGGCTAAGAGGAAATATCATTGTAAAGAATATTATGTGCAATACCTACTTCATAAAAAGTATTTCCCAAAATGTAAAATCATGTACTGCAGAATTCATCCAGGGAAAAGAACAGGAAGGAGAAACAGTAGTGACTGAATTGCTCGTCAGAGAGAACAGAAAAGCTACGTAGCACTCCATGTGGAAAATACTGGAAGACACATCACTGTTATCCTAAGATACCTCTTAGCTTTATTACAAAATAATATTTCTTACAAGTCTGATTGCTTCTTACATCTGAATTTCATTTCCCAGTTGTGACTTAGTTTTTTATATATGTATATTTATTATCAACTATTTTCTGTCTTGTAACTACAGACTGGTTTTCTCTGTATCATTTGTATTTAGTGATGACTATAGCAAGAAGCAATTGTTTGTCTGTTCCATGTATAACCAAACTGAGAGGGCCAGTTTTGCTTGTCTACTGATCATCTGGTTCTGGTATATCAGGGCACACAGTAAAAACATTACACAGGCTTCTGATGAGCTGAAGAAGAAAAACAGTAAAAAAGCAGCTGTACAGCAGCAATATCATTGCCTACAGAGCGACTCTTATTGCTTATAAATTTGTAATTCAAGACAAGAATTGTTATCTTGTTTTTTGGTAATTTTTTTTTGTTTTGTTCTGGTTTGTAATTGTGCCTAACTCATTACCCTCATTACTTGTCCTTAAAGGTGTATGTTTAGTCTGAGTCAAATTTTGTACAGACATATTGGTATGAAATTTTGGTATATACGCAACAGTGAGCACTGCTGTTTATTTAACAGGTGAAACTTCAATCAAAGACTATAAAAAAATTCCTGTTGTGTATTTTATGAGACTCTAGAAATCTCACTACAGTAATACTACGAAGCAGAAATTATAACTTAAATTTAAAATTTAAAAAATTCTCTGTGGACTTTCATAACATAACTAACCTAATATCTAATAAATTTAACCAGTGATAACGGCATACTGCCCACAAACTACTTCTGTTTCCAAAGTCTGTATGTATGTGTCTCATCTTAGAGAGAAGTAAGATTCTTTATTGTGCCAAATGCATCCTACATTGTTTATGAGACCTTTGGGGACTTTACTGGCTGAAAAGCAAAACGAAATGTGCGATCAAACTCATTGGTGTGTTGGTTATTTCTCTTCTTTACTAAGTGGAGTTTGTATCAAGATTTCTTATGCATGCATTCTATCTTCTTTGACAGATACAATTCCACAGCAAGGCTCTCCTCAGTATAAAAGTCATGCAGTGCAATCCTCAAAATACACATAATCATGTGTTGATTTTCACTTACAACTTAAATGTTTAATAACCATATAGAAACATGTTATTCCACACACATAGAGTTTACAAGGCAGCATGTATAAACACATATATAAATGCTACAAAGCAGATTCCATGTATTTTTCTATTTTGTAGAAAGTTAAATAGTATACACATTTGCTATTTTAAGGGCTGAAACTATATCTTTCACCAAAATTCAGCAGTTTTCATATTATACATGTATTTAATTTTATCTGGAAACTTTCTGATGATAGAAATTGAAAAACTGCAGTTTCTCATTATGTTTACTGCCAGAATCTACGCTTGGTTGCTCAACTAAAGACCAAAAATTGCTAATTACTACCACATGCCCGTATCCCAGGCAAAGGAAAACTTATTGGTTCTGACAATCCAACCTCTCAACACTGAATTCCAAATGAAAACTTAAATTTTGGCCAAACATAACATTTCATCAATCTTGTTCTACTGACTGCAAAAGCAACATCAAACAAGGAGTGCTAATGGCTTTTTACTGTGCAGTTCCCAAGCTTAGATTCTTTGATGAAAGACCCACATGAGCAAAGGACATCTTTAAACTACTTCATAATTAACAACTGAACTGGAAAACAATGCATAAAGTAAATTGAACAGTTTGTATGCTGCTGACAGAGCTGAGTTTCAAACAACAAATTATATGAGCAGTACAGATCAGCAGAGAAAGCACTGACAACAGAGTGAGCTAAAAACAGATAGTGCAAATAAAGAAAGACAAAAACAAAAGGTGAAAAAATAAAATTAAGCACGCCCCAAAGCTAGCAGAAGCCTATAATCTGATGCTGAGATTTTCAGGATGTGGGGTTCTGACTGAAGATCAGGTCAAAATTTAGAGACATCTGAGCAATGCTGGGTACTAGTGACAAGGTAGAAGGGGAGAGACTAAAACTGTATGTAAAATAGTGTTTAACCATATACCCCTTTGCTATAACTCCTTTGGAGCTTCAAAAACAGATGTATATGTTCTGTATTTGAAAAACCTACTCTTTGAGAAACCAAGTAAGAATACAACTATGAAACTGAGTCTATGAAACTATGTCACAAAAAACCATTTTTGGACATTCATTATACTATTCTTTCCAGAAATAAATCAAAGCATTTTGTTAGTCTAGGTAAGTGATGGAAGTTTCCAACACTGGTGTTTACAGTTTACTGTAGACATTTGAGGGTATCTCAAAAAATGCAAATATTGAAGTTTACTGTCTAATTGCCTGAATATTACTGAACAGACAATAGTATTATAATTTTTTGATTTACCTACCCAGTGATGTACAACAGTACTCTAGAATTATCTCTGCGGGACATTTACAGTCTCTGCTATGCAGAGAGGAGAAACAACTTGATTAAACCATAATCCTCTTTAATGAAATATTGCAGGGTGATGATTTGAAAGGAATAAAGTAAAAAATTTCCTTAAAGTAAGGAGAGGGAAAATTAATTAGATGCATTTCTTGCAGTATCTTCTTTATTTTATACGAAAAGGGCCCTCTGTATGAGTAGGCTTTCAGGGCAAATATATCTCTACCACTGAATGTCACAATGATATGTAATGAAATGAAAGATGGCAACATTAAAGGTGATATTGTGCTAGATCACACTATATCACCAAGTATATCTAGTTCAGTAATGGCTATATCCCAGCAGGTCTAGATGCTGGGAATGCCAGAAAGCGCTGGTTTTAACTTGGTCATGAAAACAAAGAGGCTTTCAATAGAAATGTAATGAGCTAATGTGGTTCAATAAAATTTAACCTTTGCCACCAGGTAAAAATAGTGGGGTTTATGGGTTTGGTTTTTTACCATACCATGTTGATATTAAGGCTACTGTCTGCTTTTTTATGCTACGTTTTTTTACAGTGTGTGGAAGAGAATTGCTTTAAAATCCCTGGTCATAGATCCTAAAATCATGAGTGTTTGCAATATCCATAGGAAGACAAACGAACATGCATGCGAATCTGCTGATGGAATACTGAGAAACAGGGCTATTAGACTTCTTACATAGTCAGTCCAACAGAATAAACCAGTCAACTTAAATGTCCTATTTTACACTCCAGTAAAACCAAGTCTTCTAAAGAACTGAGTTGTCTGAAAATCATGTGAATTATCGTTGTCACTTAGTTAAGGGATAAACCACATGATAATCTGATGCCCAAAACAGTTAAATGACAACTCAACCTTGTTCCAGAAGCCAACTGCGTACGTAACAGCAGCACTTTTCACAAGATATGTTAGTGCAGTCTTAGTGGTATCCAGGTTCTCTGGAAGCAGGGACAAAATGTTGTGACTTGTACCATAGCATAGCCCAGGTCTCTAATTACAGTGTGACAACTCTCCAGTGGTAACATCTGATGTCAAAGAATACAGCCTTATAAGCTGTGAGTCAGCTATTACCACCTTCAGGGGCTCTTTAAAGTCACACAACCACACCTGGTCTTTTTTGACTTACTTTCTGCCTCGAGTTGAGTTAAAAGTTCCGCCGTATTTCTTCCGATTAAGGATGAGAGCAGCAATTTCTGGCACGTAGCGAGCAAACATTGCCTACATGCATGAAACAAAAACACAAAAAAAAAAAGAAAATGGCATGCAGAGAGTGTTCTACTGCAGCAGAGGCAGCAGAGCCTCTTGGGATACTTACTTTCTTCCACTAACCGCACTATAGGAACCACCATATTTCTTGCGGTTTCCTATTAACTCTATGATTTCAGGGACGTAGCTGGCAAACATGGCCTAAGAAGAAGATAGGAGACAGAAGAAAAGACTAAAAAGAGAGGCCAAAGAAAGGGGGATGATGAATATTTTCAGAAGATATATATTTTTAAGATCTGAAAATCCAAAAGAATTAGATCTATGCAGTTGTTTAAAAAGAAAATTTAAAAAAATGTAAAAGTTCTTATCAATCAAAACAAGAGGGTTCAATGTAAAATTGGTCTTGGAGAAGGTGCACACCTTATAAATAAAGAAAATGGTCAAAAGAGGAAAAATAGACACACAAAACAAAACAAGAACAAAATTAATTCAAACTGGTATCTAATCACAAAAAGCAGTTATGTCTATTTCTTCCTGAAGAAGGGAGGGGGAAAAACCTATCCAAGCCCCACTGCAAAAAAAATCCAAAACCAAGTATTATCATCAGTGTTACATTTCTGTTTTAAAACACAGACTTTTCCCCCCAGTATTAGAATTCAAAAGAAGACAAAACCAAGATGGAATCAGGGGTTATTTCCCCATCAAGAAATAAAAAAAATCTCCCCCGCCCCCCCTAAAAAAAACTTTTCCAAAACTTTTCCAAAAGTTGTTGGGTTTAGAAGGATTGGAATAACACGTGATAGAAAAAAGGTTTTGAGGAGAAAATAAAAAATATTCTGCCATGTTTTGTCCAACAAACATCTTCCTTGTGGCTGGATACTTCAAAGAGCTACTGCATTTGACATGATCTTTGCCTTCGAATGTCAATGATCAGAGATGGGAATGCATATATTTAATGCTCATATATATGTATCTGTGTGTCTCATATATGGCATTCATAACGCTATTTATATACATATCACTTTTGTAAGATGTATGTATATGTGAAATCAATATATGAGGGTAAGGTAACAATATATGTATGTAAGTATGTATGTGCACAATCTATATTATAGTCATCCATAAAGCACTTACCTTGAAATGTGTAAATATTAAAATAAACTTTGCTGTTTTAGAGAACAACATTGCTACAGGTCCTATAATATTACTAGCGCTGACAAATAATAGTAAAGCTGACATAATACAATTAGTAACTATTTACATACAGGACAAAGAACACAAGAATCCTATAAAAGGATCCTTATTATTATCATATGATAAATTGTGAGTTAAAATTGCACTACATGACATGAAAAGATGTTTGAAATTAAAGAGAATGTGGTTTGCCATCATCTAGATCAGGCAAGCTGCTCTTTAAGGCAGTCCAAAGCCACAGTGTTTGTTGGAATTCTGGGAAGGAACACAGAAGGGTGGGTAGGACATCTGAAACCGCAAAGTGCCTTTAAATATCAATATCAGCCTCCAAAAAAATGCACTACAGTCAGTCACTAAAACATAGAGGACTACAAATAACATTATAGGTTGAAATATTAAGGCACTTCATGTATTCACATGCATTACTCACTTAAAGGAATTAGAAAAATTCCATCTAAACTGAACTAATTTGACAAGCTCTGCCAAAATATTTATCTACATGAAAAAAAGGGCATATTAAACATATTTGAATGTTTTACAATTAATTTTAGTTTTACTAAATTACAACATTGAGGTATACCAGATCAAGTATTAAGGTAGCTGGAATAATAGGAAGATTTAAAAACAAAGAGTTTTTACCAATCCCCCAAGGATGAAGAAGACCATGAAAAGGCGACCAAGGGTTGTTTTTGCATAAACATCTCCATAGCCAACAGTGGACATTGTAACCATCAGTAAATAAACACATTCCCAATATGTTAGCGGTTGATTATTTTGGAAGTTTTCCCATGGATCCCCTGAGTTCTCCACCTAAATGTAAAAGAAAACATATAATGTATTAATAGAGTTGTACCCTAAATCTAACCATATATGCATGTGCATGTGTGTATATATATATATAATATAGCATGTAATATAAACTCTGAATCCCTTTCTGTAATTTATTTTGAACAAATACAGAACCTGACCCTGTCCCAAATATAGCACTACAATTCTTCTGCCAACATGCATAGCCTTTACACTCATGCTATATATGGAAAGTATCTTTTCCATTTAACACTAAATAACTTACTAATGTGGTTAGGTGAGTTCATTTTATAAAAATTTCTTTAGAACATTTTCAGAGTGAAACTTATGTGTAATGGAATTATATCCCTTAATGTTTTTGTTTTAAAGGACTATGTAGCTATGTAGCTAGGTATTACTGACCTGTTTAGTGATACACTATTACTTTTTCAAAAAGCCAGCTGCTGTTGTGTCAAAATTATAAATTTATCACTGGGAAAAGAGCATGCCCTCTAAAATTTGTTCCACAGTAAAAAGTTGAAGTTTGAGTATTCCTACAGTAGAATAGAAAAAATTACGCTGAAAAGCAAAGCGGGGGAAAAAAAATCCAAATCCTAGAAAATAGCATTCCCTCAGTCTTGATGTAATTTTTAAAAGGGTGGTGGGGTTTTTTTTGGTATTATTTAAAAAAAAAAAAAGGAAAAGCTGTTGTTTCTATGATAGAAATGCTATATTTGCTCAGAGGAGTGTAAAAATATGGTCCTATGTGAATGAGAAATACATCATAAATGAAAACATCCAAAATCTTGGTGCATCTTTATAAGAGTGAAAATTAAATGACAGATATATCAAGAAAATAAATATTTTTAATTTAATCTTACACAGCTGGATGCAGCTCAAGTTAATTCAAGTGAAGTCAACGAAATTGCTCCAGACTGACATAAATATCATTAAATTTTATTAGTAGTCCAAAACATTCCTTTATAACTTATTGCTACTAGCAGCCCAAAATTTTCCTTATTCTAAGTTGATCATAAAATGTACTTAAAGGACAACCACTTAATCATATTTTATTATATTTACCAAACAAATCAGTAAAAGCTATCTGTTTAAAACACACACTTGACATATACATATCATTCATATGCATATTCACATTTATGAACTCATGTACTTCTATACTATTTTACATTTTTCAGGTATTGTTAAGTGTAGAATAGAAATCTACCACAAAAAAACCTGTGTTATCTGTGACTGAAAGCTACACCTAAAAAATTTGAAATTTAAAAACAAAAGACAAGGAAATAATCTCTAAACAAATTGCTATCCAGAATGTTAGCAATCCCATTACTTCTCGTGGAAATACAGAACTGTGTGCCTCTGACACAACCACGGATTTCCCAGGACCTCTGTCTCGCTCCAACTCTGCCTACCGCTCCCAGGAAGCACTCACAGGAGTTCTTTGGGAAGCACTGCCACCTCCTGGTAAATCATCATCGTTTTACAGGTTGCACCAACTTCAAGTCTCCTGCTTTATTGCTGAGGTTAATGATGTCTGTCTTACTACTACGAACTAGTTTTGAGTAGAAGCTTAAAATTTGGGAAGCTGTGATGCCTTTTTATTGTCCTCTGTCGATGTGTTAAGGGATTATACAGAGCAAGGCAACTACAAGAAATAAAGTATCTCAGAGAGCAGATGATCCACGAGAAAAAGTCAATGAAGTACTTTCAAATATACTTACCAAATGTATGAACCCAGCTGCTGTCAGCCACGTGCTGATAAATATAGAGCACAGATTCACTAGCTTGATGGAATTACTGAAAGCAAACAAAACAAATAGGAACTTAGACTAGAATTTGTCACACATTTTCTGCACGTACCTGTATAAAACTGCATACTTTAGACTAAAGAATACGATGATTATTTCCAAAGAGAAACAGACTCCCTAAAAAACTTAATCAAAAGTTCACACAAAATATGTATTATTTTGTCTTTGCAGAGTTCACATTTTCATCATTTAGATAGCTTGAAAGGAAAGTTCCATGTATGAGAGCAGAAGGTATGGCTACTTCTGTACTCATAAACAAACTAATAGAAATAATCCTTTTTCACAGATAATTTGTTTGCCTCTCAGTACACTCACCTCCTTATTTTTTATTGCTATACACCTCCAAGTTATTCACATATTAATACATAAAAACACATGAGAAATTTATGATTCCCAAATTAAATATCTACAGTATTTTACAGTTCTCATGTAAAGTCCTAAGTAATTTTCATATTATTCTGCTGGTATGAACTCCTATGGACTACTTCATGGACATTCACACTAAATTAGAGCATTTCATCGTTCACATTCATATTTCTCTTTTTTCATTGTTTAAATTTTACTTTCATTTTTAAAAAGTGGTATTTGAACCTATCAATCAAACTCTGCAAATATCTTTTAGCCCCATTGAGTAGTATGTTCCCTATTGTAGCCAAAAGTGATTTTGAAGCAAGGACCTTATTCAGTTCAGGAGGAAAATATCATACTTAAAATCTTATGGAAGAAATATAAATAAAACTTGCTCCCTCTCTTCTCACAAAAATCACTACCCTAAGCAGGATATTCAACATATCCACAAGGAACTGCAGTCCATGTATGATTGTGCTTAAACAATCTTACCCATCCATGGAATTGTATTGGAAATAGCTCTCCTGTGGTTTTGAATACATTTATAAGAGGGTATAATACCTCAGAAAAAACCCTCAATTACCTTTAAGCAATAAATTCAAAAAAGATAAAAACTGGAAAACAATCACTATCAATGTTAGCAGTAGTAGTTTTTCAGTAGAATTAATTTATATTTCTATTTATAACTACTTTAGGGACAATAAAAGTGCGTTATTTTCTTTAAAATATTGAGAAGAACTTGGAAAATTAATCAGACCAACTTCATTAAAAATAATTTAAAGAGTTACAGTTAGTGAAGTGGGCATCTTGGGGCACAAGGACAAGAATACGACTAGTTAATATGAAATATGTGGTAATAAATATAATGTTCAAAAATAATATACCAGCTATCCTGCTATTAATCAGTTCACCTACATCAATACATATTACCTGTCTCTCTCTTTCTTAAGGTATGGTTGATTGAAGTCCCTATTTTGCTGGTGTTAACATTCAGTTATAGCACAGGACTCAAACCAGTAGGTTTGTAGATTAAACAAAATCATAGGAGTCATGCTAATGCAAAGCTCCATTATGAAAGGCCAAAACCCATCCTTCACCTGAACTTAGAACAGGAGATGTTTCTAATAAAATAATGTGTCAGTCCACATATTACTGCAATACAAGTAAATGACAGCACCCATTAATAACTACATTACTTGTTTGGTACATTTATTTCTGCAGATTTATTAAACACTGTACCTTGTCTCTCCTCTATGAAATACTCCCTGTGCTTCCGCCAGAGTCTAAATATAGATGAAGGATTAGTCACAAACATTTTCCCCCTCTTTAAGCTCTTTCCAACATCTGTGCAAAATCCCTTACTGTGAGCCCTGCCTAAGCCTCTGGTTTTTTTTGCTAAAAAATAATATTAGAAAACAATGAAGGAGAGAAATTTTCAACCGAAAATTGCACAAATCAATTTCATCAAACATGAGAACAAAAAATATTGAGTAAAAGACATTTTATTTCAAACTAGGGAAACAAACAGGTCCCTGGCAGGGTATGGTGTTCTAATACGACATTGTAAACTTTTGTTTTATCTTACTGAATTTTTTCAAACATATTTATCAATTTTTCAGAGAGTCTAATCATTACCTAACACTTTGCTACTGCTTCAATTTCTGCATTGTTTAGCTTCTTCCTTTGGATTTCAGTTTTTGGAGTGGGTTTTCTGCTCATTGTGTAAATAATACATGTTCCTTTAATCCACATATCTCAGTCACTAATTCTAGAAGTAATTTTAATTTATAGGTTAGAATATAGGTTTTTCTTTACTGGGGAAAAGTGGGAAAGGAGGAGAGAATTTCTTCTCCAATTGCACTAAATATCAAAAACACAGCAGTACCCATTATACCCTAGCAGTTTCTCATCTTTTGAGTAGTTACATGTTATTAATGTCAAATACATTAAAATGCCTCTAGTTGAATTTGTTCCATATTTTTTCATATAAATACATATCGCCTCAAACAGAAAACTACTATCCTTTGCAGAATTTAAAAACATAAAAAGCAATAGGGGTTTTTTTTCCCTATACTATAACTTCAGAGCTAGTAATGATATACCGAATTTGCTATTCCAGTTCAACAAGTCAAATTCTATCATTAATCCTTGGTCTTTATGCTCACAAACAAATTAGAATATTGAAAATGTCATTAAAACCTTAAAAGTGGATTGGAAAAAATGTTACATCCCTGAAAAAAATAATGTTGCAGTAGCTGGACAAAAACATGAAATACAGTATAAGATTTTAAATTAATAATAATGGTTTAAGGCCACGGTACGTAATTGAAATCACTGCTTGAATTTAGGGAAGTAAATTTTATTTAAATAAAATTAGATTTGTTGAGACTACTAGTTTAACTGCCCTAACTCTTGGAAAATTACTAAAGATTCTCCATTAACCACAAAGGCTCAGCACGCCTTTTTTCAGGTGTAAATAAAAAGTTTTCTAAAACAAATGACATTCTGTTCATTTGTTTTAACTTGACATACCCATTTTACAAAAATATGTTTTGTGGACATGAAGAGCATTCCAAATTATTAAGGTAATTTCAGGTTATTAGGTAAAATACAGAAAAGAATAGACATGACTTTCTATTGCAGAACCAGGAAAAATAAAAAACTGTTTTAAGGAAGTGACAATTTTTAAGTTAAATAAATAGTGCTAATGATGAATTGCTAAGGATTAGTTAGTTGACTGAACTAAAACACTCATATAAGAAAACTTTCCTTTATAGTCTTTCAATAATCAACTTTTGAGTTTTACAGATATTTGGACAGTCACATAAATAATTACAGAGAATATGTTATCTATGTCTAATAGGAGACATAGACATATCTATGTCTAAATTTTGCACCATAAAAATGCTATTTCAATGAAAAGGTCAATCTTGAATAAACCAGCTCTGAATACACTGAATGTGATTAATGCAGTATCTCTTCATTTACGGATCTGGAATTTCACAAATCCCCAGCTGCTGAAGGGGCTATTAGCTTTTATCCCAAATCCTTTGAGTTTATGGGGCTTCTCCATTGACTGCCATTTCTTATGGCAAGGTTGCTTTGCGCGTTAAATGTAAACTCATTGGATATTCTCCTGCACAAATTGTTCTCCTTTACCATCTCAGTAGTATTCTAAGCTATGGGAATTCACTGTACATTCTTTGATGTCTTTATTTGACCAGAAGTGGATTCCTTACAGTAACACAGATAAAGAGAGATACTGTGAGAGTTTTGCAGCAAAGAGAATAGTTTCAAGGTTAAGGGTTGAAGAAACAGCTGTTTATTATGACTGTGTACAAATCTCAGGACCTACTTAATCACCACTATTAATTATCATAGCAGGAAATGGAGTTACCTGCACATAAAACCCTCACACATCAATATCAACTGGTGCAGAGAGCAGAGGATTTCAGAATGGAGCTGAATTTAGAGTAATTACTGCAAGCTGGGTTCAATACTTCCCCTGGGGCATTTCAGAAAATGATGAAAAGCAACATGTTCTCCAACTGCAAGGCATGGGAAGGCTTCTTTTTATTTCCTTCAAAGTGATCTTTTGTCCAAAACTGTGATTCTTCTGTACAACTTTCTTGTATTAATAGGCCAAAGAACCAGTAAATCAGAAGATTAATTGGACTATTTTAATTATTATTTGAAAGAAATACTAAGGACAATGAATACAATAAAGAAAGCTCAGTGTAATTTTTGATATGTTTTTGATGTGAAAAAGCATGCTCAGTTAAAAAAAACTGAAATAGAGTCACAATGATAATTTGTCAAGATACTTTTTAACTGTATTCTGTTGAACAAATTTTGATTTCTGTTTTTCCAGGACAGCAGAACATGGACTGATTATATGGAAAGAGGCAATGTTTAATCAGTGCAAAGCTATGTAATTCATTCTGTTTCTAATTTATCAATACACAACCTTGTTTGATATTTCAAATATAACAACACATCAAAATCTACTGATCACACAGCAAAAGATGCTTTCACTGATAAATCATTCATTGGCAATAAAAGGTTTAAATAACAGATAACAACTGGTTTTTTTCCCCAGGAAACAAAATCATATATTATTAGGATCCCAAATTTAAGCCACTTACAGTCTGTTACCAACACAATTAACTCAGTACGCAAGAAAAAAATCTTACCTTGTTTTAAGTATATTCAGAAACTGCAAAATTTCTGAAAACTGTATCAGTCTAAGGGCTCTTAAAAATCTTAAACCTGCAGTAAAGGAAAAAAAAAAAGCTACAGTAAAGAATAATTCAAATTATAACAACATATCACAACAACAGTGATCAATTAAATCAACATTGGTAGCATACAAAATGTCAAATACCTTTGAAATGCTCTTCCATATTTAATTGTTTCAAGATCCTTAACAGGTCTTTTTCAAATTGTTTTAAATTTATTTTCCTAATAACTGATGTATCCTACCAGAAAACCTTAGTATATGTAGGAAGTCATGGGTGGAGACACACAGACTGAAAGCTAAAGCAAAACAACCTCACTGAGGTTGCTGGTAATTCCAGTGCAAATGTCCTTCTCTTCCAGGCTGTCAAAGATACATGTGGATGTGAAACGCCTCGGTCCTTCAAGCTCCCACGTTGCTTAGTGAAAAATAAGAGATTATGGGCAAGAGATCTGATAACCGGGATAAAGTAGACTGTATATGCCTGATTAAATTGGTAAATCTTAATGACGTAAAATCTTTTATTGTAATAATGCTCCTTATCTCCACCCTAATTTCAAAAAATTCGAGCAGAACAGAAAAATGACACATTTTCTCTTAAAAATGGCAAATTAACTATATTTCTTTCCATCAGCCTATAACTGTAGGAGTACATTGCAGTTCAATATGAAAGAAGCAACTATTTTACAAAGAAGCAACTATTTTTAAAAAGAAATTTCATTTTTATGTAGAAATGAGGTTGCGTGCATAGCAATTCCCAGACAACTACAAAGTTGGCAAGACAGATACAAAGTGAGTTTGTGCAGGAGAAAATATTATAGGAGATTAAGGGATTAAATTATTAAAATAGTTCTTATGCTGATAGTAAATGATTTGGCTGCAGATCTTTGGCATATGAATAAAAGTACATTGTGTATTATACATATGCATAGCTTATAAAATTAAAATAAAGCTTGGAGGATAATTTTTATCAGAGAGCACAGCCAGGAGTTACATAAAAGTTGTGTAACATGGTATTGCAACTGCTACAGTGAGGTCCAGGGCAGCTTCTTCTCGTGCATTCTCTTTATTGACATTTATTTTACCCACTTCCAGTGGGAAAAACCATTTTTTGTTTCTAGAAACTTAAGAAACCGGTCCTAATAAACATATAAAGCTGGTCACAACTTTTATCATCTCACTTGAACAGGAGATTCCCCTCAAGAGCAAAGATGCGCATGGAAAGATGTGTTTAAATCATGATGTTTTTCCCCGCAGTATTCTTAGCAAGTTGCTAAATAAAATTTTTACTCTTGCTAACGCTTATAAGTAGCCCTGCTAAGTAGCCTTGTTAAGACTCATAAGTAGTCCTAAAGTACACTCCTGTCTATGACATGGATATAAAGTTTCTTTTTAATTACTGATTGTGGGGAACTCTGAAAATTAATCACAACTTACTAAATGGATTTAGGGATCAAGATGAAAAGTAATAAAATGAAGCTTAATAATTATAAATGTCAGATCTATTTGCAATTGGAAGATGATAATTTTAGATCATATTGCTGAAACATAGAGACATGTTCCTCTGTTCCACTTCCAGTAGTTCCCACAGTTGCTGATCCTATCCAAAGAGAAGCAGTTGGACAGGGAAGGAGAGGATCTTTCTCAGCTCCATTCCATCCAGCTACCTTCCTCACTCCACTCCCTATGAACTTCTTTGAAAAATGGCTAGCGGAAGAAAAACATTCCCTCACTACTCCATCTGAGGTTAAGGAGATGACCAAGTTACCCATTGCCATGTTTCAAAAAGAAACCTGAGAAACATCAAAGTTAGCAATAACACCTCTATCTCCAAACCAATATAATGGTTAAGATACGTCTAAGTTGCTAAGACATCAAATAATACAACAAAAATACTATGGCTTCAACGTATTTTCTGTGAAGGAAGAAAATCATTAAGGATGAAGTTCTGCATTTGCTACAGGTCACACCATTTTAAAGAATTCCTTTCAGAGAATAAAACTTTAAAAAAAAAAAAAAAGTGGAAAGTTTGCTTGAACAGTTTAGCTACAAAATAGAACTGGCTTTCAATTGTAAAAGCTAAAGGAATTATTACATGGAAAGGATCAAATAATAATATTCAGAAACCTCAGTGCACTGATCTGCTTTGTGTGGTTCAAAAACAAAACAAAACAAAAACCCATAAAAATTAAATGAAAATGACAGTTTTCCCTATCGTGATGGCAAATTAATTCTTTTCAGTATTCTACAGTTTTCAAGACACAAATAGATCTGCTATTAAATTCCTATATGCATGTCATTTTATGTGATTTCCATAGAATTATACAATAGTTCGGGTTTGGAGGAATCTTTTAAGGTCATCTTGCCCAACCTTCACTGCAATTAGAAGTGACATTTTCAGATAGATTGGGTTGTTTAACCTGATCTTGAACTCTCTTAGCCTTTCCTAATAGCAAATGTGTTGCACCCCTCTGATCCCTTTTGTAGCCCTTCTTGGGACCCACTCCAACAGGCTCGTGTCCGTTTTCTGCTGAGGACCCCAGAGCTGGATGCAGTACTCCAGGTGGAATCTCACAAGAACGGATTAGAAGGTAAAATCTCCTCCCATGCTGCTTTTGATGTAGCCCAGGATATGACTGGCCTTCTGAGCTGTGAGTGTACATTGCTAGCTCATGTCCAGCTTTTCATCCCTCAGCATCAAGTCTTTTGCTGCAGGGATGCTCTCAATCCCTTCCTTCCCAAGCCTGTATTGACACTGGGGGTTGCCCCAGCCCTGGTGCAGGACTCTGCACTTGGCCTTGTTGAGCATCAGAAGGTTCCCACAGGTTCATTTCTCGAGCTTGTCCAGGTCCCTCCGAATGGCATCCCATCCTTTAGGCATGTCAGCTGCCCTGCTCAGCTGCACACTTGCTGAGGGTGCACTCAATCCCTTTGTCTATGTCATTAATGAAGATATTCAACAGTGCTGATCTCAATATGGATCCCATGAGGGACACTATTTGTCATCTATCTCCACCTGTACTTCAAGCTACTGACCACTACTCTCTGGGTGCAATCCAACCAATTCCTCGTCCTCCAAACAGTCCACCCATCAAATCCTCTCTCCAGAAGGAGAAGGATATTGTGGGTGACTGTGTCAAAGG
The DNA here is from genome assembly GCA_013396775.1 of Cephalopterus ornatus. Taxonomy (NCBI): domain Eukaryota; kingdom Metazoa; phylum Chordata; class Aves; order Passeriformes; family Cotingidae; genus Cephalopterus; species Cephalopterus ornatus. The sequence goes on along the minus strand of VZRE01005376.1, from coordinate 80,595 downwards.
TCTTACAAAAGTCCATATATGATACATCCATGGCTCTTCCCTTGTCCACTGATGTAGCCACTACATCACAGAAGCCCACTTGTTTGGTCAGGTGAGACTTGCCCTCGGTGAGGCCATGCTGACTGTCTTGGATCACCTCCCTGTTCTTCATGTGCCTTAGCATAGCTTAGAGGAGGATGTGTTCCATGAACTTCCCATGCACAGAGGTGAGGCTGACAGATTGGTAGTTCCAAGGGTCCTCCTTTCTACCCTTTTTTAAGATGGGTATAATGTTTTGCTTTTTCAAGTCACTGGAGTCTTCATCTGGCTGCCAACAGAGGAGTATTCCAGAATAGTTTAAAAAAAGAGCTCTGAAAAGTGATCTGAATAAAACACATAAAAGGCCTGGACAATGACAGGGCTGCAGCTGGTAGGTTTGCATAACCTTATTTCCAGGCACTCACAATATCTTGCTTTCAGGGGCTGAGCATACAACCATCATTTAGTTCACTGTTTGCAAGTGAAAACCACTATTCCTGCCGTTTCCATAAAACTATTAATATAAATAGTCAGTCTGCCAAAACAACTCTACATAGTAAGGAGAAATCACAGTGCACAATGCACCAGTGTGCACACCTCCCCAGCAGGTGATACATGCAAAGATTTTGTGTGGTCTATTGGTAACATCCACTAATACTAGATGAACCAAAGCAGATGGTAAAGGGAATTCACATTCTTTAATAATTATTTCTAAAACTTGTCTGTCAAAGTGAAAAGAGGTGCTGTCTTTGAATGCATCTGTTTGGTTCAAGCATTGACTGCTTGATCCTCTAGATCCACTTCAAAATGATGTGCATTTTGAAGGACTGCAGCTAATTTGTAGGTTTCAGCCTTACAAAAAGCTGCGGCTGAGAATGAACTGCAAGGATAAAACTCAGATGAAATGAGTTTGCCCCTAAAGGTATGATTATTTTTATCACCTTAAACTTCACAAGGAGATGATGTATCAACTAAATAACTCCAAGAGAAAAAGTACACAAAGCACTTTTTCTAGTGCTAGTACTAATGACCTGTGGAAGTATGCTTGCAATCATACCTGCATCCATAAACTGATGACACAGTAATCCTCACAGCAATAACTTTGTTTCAATGAGACTGCTGTCAAACTAAAAACAGCCTAAATTATTCAGTAGGTAGTTTATTATGAATCCACATAAGGTCAATATTAAAATTGGTTAAACAGAAAAGATTTTCATCAGTCTAACTTAAGAATAATTATCGACAAAGTGTCTGTAAAAAATAGCCTGTCTATTACTATTTACATGTAATCAGTAACACAATGCCCCATCCTACACTTTCTCACTGTTTTCAACTCAAATTTAACTCACAACTAAGATGATGATGTTATCTCTTTCAGGCCTACCAATTCACCAACGTTGAAGTTTATTTATGCATCCAAAATAGCAAGCAAAATTCTGTAACAGGAGCATTCACAAAAATTCCCCCTTTCCCAAAGCTGTTTCAGCTAAATACACAAACGCGTACAGCTCTCTTTCCTTAACAACATTTGGGAACATGTTTTATACATGTTGGGAAGATTCTTTTAATACGAAATACCTACTAAACTGGTTTACAATTAAATTATATAATCCAGAGTTCAGAAAGGATAACTTATTACAGTAAATTCTGTTGTAATTTTGCACATACATGGATCCTGCCTGCTAAAGTTAACAGCAAACTGCTGAACAGGATGCTCAGGAAGCACTTGCTATGTTGTCTCCATCATGTAACTCACCTTTTTCTTGGCAAGAGGTTTTGTATCAGAATTTTCTCATGGGATCTAACTAGAATAGGATATAAGCTTCAATACTAAAATTTATACCAAAAAATAAGCAGCAAAACATTGAATTTACCTAGAAAATCTCTCCAATCAGAGGAAAAATATACAGATAAAATAATCAAAGAACCTCTTGAGTTTGTTAGTTTTCTGCTTCCAAATAGGTGACTAAAATATGACTGGGAACTGGAGTTAATTTCAGCTGCAATGCTGAGGACAAACCTAAGAGATTCACAGATTTCAAGACCACAAAAAAAATTTCCATGATTATCAACCAAATTCCTCTAATAATATGAGATAAAGTGTTTTAGTCAATACTTTCTGCCTCTAGTACAATAATTTGAGTTGTAGGTATGATGATTCAAATAAATCTCCAACTGCACTACAGGGTTATTTTCTTACTGAAAAAGTATTTTTTAGATACCTGTGTTGCCTGTACAGCAAACAGATCATTTTCAAAATACAACGAAAATGTGAAATATGTGTGTAATATTATTTCAGATACTGAGTGGAACCACCCTTCACTAAATGATCACTAAGAGAGTCTGCGTACTGTCAAAAAAATCAGTCTTACAGAAATCAATTATCTGTTCAATTGGAAGCAGTAGACCATGTTGAAACAGAGGACTAGATCTAGAATACAATAGGAGCATTTTTTCCTGACTCTTTACTAAGAACCCAGTAAAATGGATGCTTTAGAACAGAACAGTGACACAAAGATGGCCAATAAACTATGTGCCAGTAGCAATGCAATTACAGTGGAAAATTATTTTATCTATAAAGTTTACAGCAAAGCAAACAACATTATTTTAAGCTTTATTTGACTTCACAGTCTTAAAGATGCTGAAATAGGATATTTTCTTGTCTGTCTGACAGCTCTGCAGTCTCTCTGCTGAACTGATGCTTTCCACTGGATTAATATAGAGCGACAATCAGGATTACCCATAGGTTGCAAACCCCACAAAAAAGGAAATTTACCATTTTAAATCTTTAAAGGTGAAGGCAAGGAAATTATGGCAACCATACTTATTTGATTTTAATGAGATTCTAATACATAGAAACAGGAATTGGAATATTTCTTCATTCAACATGAGAGGTCCATAGACAGGAAAAGCACCAAACATTATATTATTTCTCACCAATCAGATACATAATACCTTTCTAATTGACTTATGTTGCTTATTTTTTTCCTTACTGACAACAGTATATTCAAAATACTGGTTTAAGGATTCAATACACAGAGATTCTCTATACTGTTTCTATTCCTGACCAACTATTCATCCTTTCATCAGAATGGTATCTTCATTAAACCTATCAATGGGTACTTCTACTCTAGATTTACTGAAGATTGGAAAAAAACCCTCAGAATCCATATTTAGGAACCTTTTCTGAGACACATATGATGGAGAGGTAATTTTTAGGATGCAAAATAATCCTATTTTCAATGCCTTCACACAGTGCAGCAGAATTATCTGAGATCCCACTCCCTGTAGACAGGCTTGAAAATGAAAGCTCAAAGGAAAAAGACAAGAAAAAATAGCAGGAAGGAAAAGCATCTACAGTTCCCTGGAAGAAACACAGACAAATATTTTTATACATTTCCTCACCTCTGTTCTGCAACTTTACAAGTGGGGAGAACAACCCGCAGCATGAAAAAAAATCAATGCCCTATCACCAGGATAGTAAAACTAAATCAAATTCAAAATCTACATGGATTTCATACTAATTGCTTTCAAATAACGTTGCATCAAAGATCTATTAATAAATCTCTCTGCCGCACATTTCTTTAACTTACTTTTACACTTTTTGAAACAATGACAGCAGTTTCAAAAATAATTTTTTAATAATGCCAACATTGCAGAAAATTACATTCCATCCTCCAATAAAGATTGAATTACTTGATTCTGGGTGAACACTAAATCCCTTTGATGAGGAAGATACAAGTATATTGCAGCATGTGGGTTTGGGAAGGAATTCTTCCTACAAAGGATCATAAATACTGCAGCTTTTTTTTAAGTTGAAAAATTAAATAGAATTATCCTTTTCAGAAGATTTAGAAGATACTAGCACCAAAGACAGTACAACAAACTACAGTTCTGAAGAAAAAGTTTAGATTTGGACCTTACCCCAGTACAATCCGACCCTATAACAAGACACCAAGGAGCTTCGCAAAGTACGTTGTTCTTCCTTTTCAGGGACATTATGTCCAGCTTTGACACGATATCCATTTTTGAACAATTCTCCATGAGATTTTTTACGCCTTCTAGTAATTTTGTAAGTTTCTGTATGCGTGCCCCCAGAAGGGTTGTGGTAGACTAAAATCTTGCTGGGAATCATGACTATGTATCTTCAGCTTCAGAAGCACTGCACATAAGTATCGTGGTCCAGTCTTCAGTCACGGCATTCACTAATAGCGAAGACAGTCATATATTTACCCTTCTTTTTGCTAATTCAGTATCAAAATGGAGAGACAGCTCAGAGTTCTTTCTTTAACAGAACTTCTCTCTGGGAGCAGATTTGTTTAACTGGACATAGGATAAAGTTCACCTTTACATGTTGTTATCAAAAGATAATTCAGAATAATCTAGTCCATTTCTGTTAGCACGAAACAAACAGGATGAATTCAAATACAAAACTCAGCTTGACAGAACAGACTAAGAGTATCACAAACTGGATGGACAAAACAAATCACAGAAGCAAGCAGGCAGTGCAGATGCTCCTCTGATCCGTGATGTATTAGAGCTTAAAAGCCATCTTCTATCCGGATATTACCACATAAGCTTCTTTCAGATACACCAAAGAACCACACCCATTGATTCAAAACTGACAAACATGATGCTGTTCACTTGGAATGAACAGGCACTCTGATAAAGAATATAGTTCTTATCATTCACGCACAAAAAGAGAATTATTTACTATGTGTTAGTTTCTTTGCCAACTTCACGAATCTGTCTTCCAGTTAAAGCTAGTATGTAGAAGGCAGAGGTCACATAATCAGCCAACTCTTACAGGATTTATCCCAGATGAAATAAAAAAAGAAAAAAAAAACACAACAAAACAACAAATAAATACAACAATCCTTCATCCAATCCCAGTTAATGACAGCTATCTTAGTGAAGGAAGGAAAAGAATGAACACCAAAACAATTAAGCCATCTAGCAAGAGCACGAAGAATAGAGTGCATTAGCTCTCTCAAGCAGACTCACTCTGTGAATATTCATGAAACTGGATTTCTGTTCAGTCAGCTACCATCTATTCAATTGGATAAAGCTCTTTAAATTAAAATGTAAATTGCAAATATTACCTTCCATGACAGATGATATGTTTTCTTGGTGAACTTTCTTGCTTTAAGGATAACATACACACTTCACCTTGAAAAGCTAAAAGCTATCTTCATAGCTATCTTCATTTCGAGGAATATGCTTAGCATTCTTTTTTTTTTTGGCCCCAAAGGACCCACCAAGATACAGAAGCCAAAAATATACCAGTGCCATCTGGAGTACAATGCAAAGCAGACGCAAAAATAGACTGCCCCATGTGCTTATATGAAATGTACAGGATTTCAAAGCATTTTGAAAATTTTATTAAAGGGTGACAATGCCAAATATAGAAAATGGGAGAGTAGTACACATAAATTTCATATATAAGTAATATGCAGAGAGTGAATCAGAAACAAACTACTTTTGTGACACCTTTACATTGTAAGCTCAACACGATGTTCTTACAAACAACCTAGTTAAGCTCTCACTGGTCAAAATATTCAAGTTCCACTGAGTCTGAGTGGGAATGGTTTTTGACACGTTATGCATGCATGCTGATACATATAAATAATATATCTGTGAATCTATGAGCTCTTGAATCATTCCTCTCAAATTGAAGAGATTTGAACAGAGTAGTACTTATCTGTGTTACTGAACACATCTTGTACAGCTCAAACTGAAAGAACATCCTACTTACTTTTTACCATATAAGGCATACTATTTTTCTTTCTTTTCGTATCTCCTCTTGAGTAGTATTATAATCTTGTTATTATCCAATTTTAAACCTATCATTAGTGTACTTGGTACTTAGTACAGCAAATGTTTGGAAGCATGGAACATCTCTAAAGAAAAACAGGACCCAAGTAATAAATAGCAACAGGCAAGCTGTTTAGTTTACATAACCTATTATTTTGGTTTTAGTCATTTGTCAGTATTTCTTTAACTCCCTCAGCTCCCTGGCATAGCCAGATTTTTATCAATTTTCTCCATTTTCTGTCAGGGCACTGCTTACTTTGTTGCATATATCAAAATCTGAAAACATACATTAAATGACAAAAACTGGGAATAAATCTAAAATAAACCTGTTCCACAAATTTAAAATATATATATATATATAAATTTCAGCAGCAGCAGTATGATGGTATATTGTGCTGAGAAGTAGTCCTCAACATCAGACAGAGCCACATGAAGCTGTCGGTATTACTCTCTTGTGCAGATGTGTCTGCTTTCCAATGGAATATTTTTTAGCATTTTGTTGTACAACCTGATTACTCAAAACAGCTTGTTGTTTTCAGTGACATTCCGTTTCTCAACCATCTATAATATCTATCTCTTACTTAGCCAAATTTTCCATATTACAAGTAAAATTACATTACAGAAAACTGTTCTCTATATGCTAGTTTTTTTGTCAGTTGTCAAGAAAACCACCTTTTAGATATCCCATCACCTAGCTCAGATGAGCATCTGAGTGAAGTTCTGGAGTCTAATTAAGCAGATGAAGATGGTGCCATCAGGAAAATAACACTGTTTCCTATCCCTGTGAAGGACAGAGTCATGGCCTGCTGGTCTGAGGTAGAATTAAAATTCCTAAACCCTGGGTTGTCAGGAATACCTGATGTCTGCAGTCTGCCCTGAAGTATTTAATCCAAAGACATCAACATATATTCTAGTACAGAGCTCTAGCATGACTTTAAAAAAACCTACGTTCCTTCAATGCTACTTACAAGTAAAGTTTTCCATATTTTCAACAGAAGCATATCCTTGAAGCGTATCACTCTATGACCCTCACTGAACTTGCCATAAAAATGCATTTATATACTTATGGAAGTATTGCTATAATTAAATGACAACTTGCTTCCAAAGTCCTTCCAAATGTGACACTATTAAACTCATGCAGGAGAAGAAAGCAAGACTTCTCAGCAGCTAAGCTGTGCTTTACTTTTGGCTATGCAGGGACTAGATACTTGCTGTAACATCTTGCAAGAGAGCAAGGAAAGATTAGATCTTTGCCATAGAAAACTAATGTATTGGGTAGAAGAGGGTATCAAGTTATTGTCCTTTAAAATACAGGTTATACAGGGATGACTTATTTGCTGTGCTTTTGTAGGATACTATGTGCTTGCAGTTGTGCTCAAGAGCACAATCTGTAAAACACCCACAAAACACAGAGAAACCTGCCAAGGAGAAACATGTTGCAGAGAAAAATAACTGTTATATCCTCTGACTAATATCTGCTTGAAAATTCATTTTTAATTTACTTTACAGTAAGTGAACACACAATGTTCCATGTGCTATCTTTCCTCTCCTTCACAATGCGACTTCTGAAACTACAGCATAAAGCCGTAGTTGTATTCCATAAACCAAGCAGAGATATACCAGTAATGAATGAATAGCAGATCTTTATATAAAAGCAGAGTGTATTAACTTGTAAGCATCATATATTACAGAGGAAGTATTATTTTTTAATCTTACAGTTGTGTAATCCTTTCCAGATACTGAAGTCCATATTCACACTAGATGCATAATATGCCTTTTTAACTCTTTGATTTGGAGAGAAAAAATTAATTGTAAGCTTTTCTGATGATGCTACTAAAACCAAAATGACCCTTGAAATGAGAGGTTACACCTCAGCAAGCTAACGTTACAGAGACATGGCACTGAAGGTTGGAAACTTGGGATTTGTTTTTTAAGTGACCATTACAACTCAGTATAAAGTAGTTCCCCTTCCTGAAAAATTACAAGTTAGCATCTTATGTAATTTTCCCTGGCATTCACCAGGAACAAATTGCACTAAAATCAGGAATATGCTATTCTGAGAGGCTGTAACCATAGGGCAGAACAAATGATAAGAACAAAGGCAAAGGAAGGACAAAGGCCAGATCTAAAGCCTGACTCATGCTGCAGGACGTTGGTTTAAAAAAAGACTTGCAATGCTGCCTGTCTTTGCTCCTGTGAGTCACAAGGCACAGGCCATAACTGCCAAAGAAACAATGAGCATACTATGAAATAAGACTTGAAAAGGAGTCAAGTATTTCAGTCCTAATCAACTGGTATGATATAATGCATCCTATTAATTGAGCCTTCTTTAGCCTTCGAGATGCACAAAGAAAATACTTAAACAATAGATATGACCAGATGCATACAGATAAGTTAATTATGAGAAATCGGTTATAAAAATGATACATTTATATATAAATTTATATTGTAATAACAATAAACAGAGTACTTCAGTTGTCGGATTAAGAATTTAGGCATAAAATTTCATAGAAATCAAAGATTCTGGTGTTTTAACTTCTTTTAGAAACATAACTGTTGTATAGGTCTCCCTACATCAGGTAGCCGCATCTCGTATTTCACCTTAGCGCAGTACTAAACTCTAGCCTTCACCTCCTCAGTACCATATCATGTTTAAATACAAGGTCTGAGTGTCAATTCATCACTGAGTCAAGAATAAATCCAGTACAGGAAGTAGCATTTACAATTCCTCTCTTCAAATTCATGTCAGACAGAAAGTCTGTCTGTAATCTGCCTACTGAGAAGAAAATTCTCACAGGGTTTCAAGTGCATATAAATGCTTGTCCTAACAGGCCAATGTTAGCCAATCGATAAGAAAAGAAAATTTCTATGCACTGAGTAGATTAGAAACAGTGACTAGTAAAGTAGGTGCCTGATATTTTCCAAGAAGATGCTGTTCCTCCAAATCTATGTATCATTTGCTATTTTCTACCGAATGCGACATACTGCTTATAGGATCTGCCCCGCATGCAATTACATTTCTAATGTCATCTAATTTTCTCTAGATGGATTTCCAAGGTGAGAGTGAACATGAAGGAATTCAGATGAAACTATCCTGGCTTGTTTTTATTTTCTAGATGTCTCTGCTTTTACAGGGTTGGTATCTACACTTGGCCCACAATAGGAATGAAAGTGAAACAACATAGAAAAATCCAAACTTGGTGTTAATATGGAATTTAATAGATAATAAAAGCTGGAATCGCACCATTTTCTTTACAGAATATCCCATCTAATCTGAATTTATACTCAAAATATTTTACATTTATAGACTCAGATGTTCATTGACTGACACACGATCATGATATATATTGCCTGCCAACTAATCACTAGAAAAATAACTTTTTCTTAAGATTAGCATTTAGTCATTAAGAAATACTTCATTAACTATGCTTTAATAAAGTATCTAGGTTTCAAATAATGAAATTACATAAATATATATAAATTACATATCTACAGTATAAATAATATATACTAATAAAAATTATCCAAAAATATTTCATACAATACTTAATCATTTAGGTTCATAATGAAAAAATGAACTTCTAAATAATATCATATCTATTATCTACAGCAGCCATAACATAACAGAACATTGGTAAGAGCCCCTATAAGAGTTTCCGTATCAGCTATGGAAGATGAGTGTTGAATATGAAAGAGTTGCAAAGGTTGAATTTTGAAAAAAACACCGCATATGAACATTGTGAAAGATATTCAAACCATATTAGATTTTATATTTATGCCACTGTGATTATTTCTTCTGCTGCCACAATGCTGAAGGGTCATTACATCTTTGAACTTCACTGGCTCACTTGACTTAACTTCAGAGTCAGAATTAAGTGAGCAAACTGATAAAATGTGAAAATAAAACTGATAAAATGTGAATATAATACTCCGCTATCAGCACATAGTGTCAGTGCTCTGTTTGCCTACTAATATTACATCTACCTCACAGCAAAAAAAGACTTTTCTGCTAGGCTATGGAGGTATGCAAGTCTAGCATCACCTGATAATTACTCTACATTTTCAAGCAAATAACACTTTGACAATCAAGGGGCTGTAGTGTGAATAAATGATATTGGCATTAACTGCTGGATGCACAGAAAGGAACCAGTGTACCTCTGTAGTGCAGCAGGAGCACACCCATACACAAAACTCCCTCAGTTCTGAAGGAGAATGTTCCATACAGTAAGGGGTTGATCAAAGAAAGACATAATCAGCAATTAGGAAGACAGTAAAGCTGATATACAATTTATACTGAGAAGCAGAGTAACTTGGTGATAATGAAGAACTAATGACTGGAGGGTTTTCAGTACCTCAGAAATGCAGTAGACTAAACCGTTTTGCTCATCCCCCCTTACACAGGACTACAAAAATTTATTTTTGATTATGAAGATTATAGTCTCTAGAGACTCTGACTTGCATGCAAAACCTCTGCAAATTGAACGTCACACTTAAGATACTATGCAGCTGATTTTTTTCAGCTAAATATCCACGGTGATACTACAGTATTATTGTTTTGAATAAAAAGAGCAGTCCTTGCAGGGTAACACTTAACAAAAGCTAAGTGTATGTAAGTGCACGTATTAAGTGCTATGTATTAAATCTGTCCATGTACATCACAGTTCCATCTGCCTTACTGCAGGAAAGCTGATTTAAAAAGAAGGCAAAATAACTTCTCTGTATAAATCACCTATAACTGCAACAAGAAAATGGCTTCAGAAAAGAAGTTTTATATACTAAAAATTTACTTATGTAGAAGCCCACATTTTTCTAAGTTTTGTTATTTTTTTAATTAAAATATATATTATTCTGTCTTCTTATCTGACATCTATTATACTTTTACTAGCAACAAATAAAAGAGTTGATAAAGTCAAATAGGCTGCTTTTCCAATATTTCATCTTTTGACTCGAAGTTGCAGCAAGGGAGATAACATAAGAAAACCTACTTCTGGCAATTGCCTGTGCAGCTTGGAAGACAAGTTCAGCTTACATAGTAGAAACCTAAACTACCAAGAAATTTTAAACTCTTCGGCTTCATATCCCTATTTACATACCAAAGCTGACAAGATTACTAGATAGATTTAGAGCAAAATGTTTCATAACTATATACATTACTACATACAATTTACAAACACAATGTACTGCCTTCTTCAAAAATAATGAAAAACTAAATGCCTGAATGAAAAAAAAAAGAGTCACTCCAAAGTTTAGTAGCAGCTTCTTTAACACTGCTCCATATTAAAAAGTTCCCTGAACAGAAGAAACAGGGAAAAGAAGCAGAGAGTTCCCAAAGCATGCACTTATAAAGAACAAGTAAATCCTGCCCTCTGAGCATCATTAGCTTTACTGGCAGACCTTCTGGTGATCCATCAGGTGAGCCACTGCAGTGCAAGAGGCTATGGAGGAGTCCATAAATTCAGAGACATGTCCTTCCATTTACGAACTCCATTATCTCTGCTGCATTTACAATTTTTTTTAGAATTTGAGATAGTTTGATAGAAAACACTGTTGAAGGTGATAACAAGTTTAATGAATGCTAAATGTCTGAGGATTAGCAGTGAATCAAGTAAAAGCCCTGCATAATGTAAGAATGTAAATACGGAAGTATTACAGAATGTTAAACATTAAAAAAATTGATGTGAAACAAGTGGCAAAATGTGACAAACTATGAAGGATACCGTTCTCTTGACTTAAGTCAATATTGTATGAAACTCTGCCAGGTGGTATAAATATCCTGCAGTTCAAAACCTCAGAAAAAGCCTTAAACACTTTAGCTGTAGGAACACTTTTCTCTATATCCCAAATTTTCCTTCTCTATATGCTATCTGAATTTGTATCACAAAACAATGCAATTTCAAAGATAGAACAGTGAATCAAGGAACAGATTATTAGCCATCCAACCATTAATTCTGAAATGTCAGATGAGCAGGAAAGTCAGAATTTTTCTCATATTGGAGCCAAGAAATGAAATCTTATTTTCAACTGGTCTTTCAGCTGACTTTTTAAGATAAGAAACAATTAGTTAGATTAAAAAAAAAAAACAATCTTCTCTCTCATATTATCATTCAGGAAAGCGTATAGATTAGTTACCTGCTGTAGATAGCTTAGGAAAATTTAGAAAGCATTCTGACTAATGATAATGCAATTATTTTAGACAGTACAAAAAGCATTTTTAAATGTCCCTTATTCAAACAAATACAAATGCCAGGACACAGCATTGTATGTGTTCTCTAAGCAGTTCAAGAGAAAGGTTTTCTCCTTTTCCAATACTATTCCACATTCTATTGAACACAAAACTCTACAGTCTGGGTAGTCTTCATTTGAGAAAAAGAACTTAATTACAGAATCTGAAAGACCACTTAAACCAGTAGAGGACCCAAGAGTAGACATAAAGTAATTAAACTGATAATAAAAGGCAGGATAAAAAGAAAAAGTTAGACTGTTTTTTCACATAACATCCATATGTCGAGAACGTATTTTAAGTAGAAAGGAAAGGATATGGAGAGAAGAAAATTATATAATATCTTATAAAAAATGCAAAATGTTTTACTATTAAGAGAAATTGTAGTGATTTATTTTTCAGCATAAATCCCTTACACTTCATACTATCATCCGATTATTATCCTAGAGGGGAGTATGGTTGAATGAAATACGAGCAAAAAAAAGTTAAAATCAGTCATTATAAACTATTTAGAATTTATCTGTCAATCTAAATCAAAATGACATTCTGTGTTTCTGAATTAGTAAATTTGGCAGACTATGATCTTAAATATTTATGGACCAATGTCCAGAAAAACCATGAAACAGAACATTAACCAACGATGACAACAGACAATCTGGGTATATCAGATAACAAAGTCCAGCCGCTTATGTTCCTTTGTATGAAACATGGGAAAAAAAAGTTTGGTTTACAGCATGGAAATGTCTATCTGAAAAATGTATGCTGAAGAACATTAATATACCTTTAGAAGTTCTAAATATTATAACCACAAAAGAATACTAAGACTGTTTCACTGAAGGGAGAGTTGTTTATATGATAAGGAAAAACTTGCTATGGAATTAAAATTTAGGCTACTTCAATAAAAATACTGATTACATTTACTGTTCACAACAAAAAAAAATGTCCAAAATAGTAATATATATTTCCTATTTAAACTCAACAGAATTCAAAAAGAATAAAATTATTATGTACTGTGTTAAGCAGATTTACGGCACTACAAAGACATTTTAATCGTAGCATCTTATGACTAGCATCATGGTGGACATTTCAGTAAATAATGGAGAAAAGGCAGAAGTGTCCCATATATACGTTATTTTATAACTTAGAAAAAGCCAATCATGTAATCACATTTGGTTAATAGAAGTTCCAGAAGTAAGTTAATGTTATTTCCATAAGCCTAAAAGTAACCACGGCACTATTAATCAATCTCAGACAAAACAAAGATTTCCACTGCAAAGTAATTAAGTGGTCAAGGTAAAGAATTATATTTATGTATATATTTTAGAAAAACCTCTTACACCTTAGCTTTTCCATTAAACTTCATGTTTGAATGATAAAGCTATAAATACTGATGTAATTTACTCAGCATTGCTAAGGGTTGACAAGCAGGGGTTGGGATCATGTAAAGAAGGATCACAACAAACTATGTGCATTCGTTATAGGTAACATTTTTTTGTAGGTAACTATAAACTTAAGACTGGATTACTTATTTTTTTCAAATACAGATACATCCTTGTTCAGTCAGGTTTCAAATAAAAGAGATCAAATTAGTCCATCCAGCCTGCTAGATACACTAGGAAGCACTTCCATTTAAAGCAATATAACTGCTGCCAGCTATGATATTAACTTGCAATAGCTCCTCAACATACAGAGACTATGACTACTTTTGGGCTAAGCCCGTCACATATGAAAAATCAAGGTACCCCCTACCTATTGCTCTCCCCATCAGAGCAGAATAGAAAACAGAAAGTTTTGGGGGTGATTTTTCTGTGCAGTGTTAAGTACCACTTAAGTGACAGATTAGGAGTAGAAGATGATTTAAATTATCCAGTCGACTTTGAATTCACAGTTGTAGGGAAGCAAGCACACAGTTTCTATGAATGCCAGTTAGATGACAGACACTAATGACACTTGAAGCCAGTGTTGCCCTTGTGCTTCTCCTCTGCTCGTGTCTTATGAGTAACTTGACTTATTAGTGGAGGAAGGAGAAGGAGAAGCATATTGTCACAAATGAATGCAACAATATCCATAATAAATTGTCAGAAATGTTTACAAATACATATTTGTCATAATCTGCTATTAATATTGTAGAAACTCAAAAGTTTGTTGTGAAGTATCACTTTAACTGGTACCCTGGCAAAACATACATGCTCTGTGAAAACTGAACTGATTAAGTTGCCTAGAAGAAAGCAAAAATGTTGTCTTCAGTACAATGCAAATGTGATACAGTCCATTCAATGACAGATTATTGACAAATCACCTAGCATATTGAGTCTTCAGAACTATTTTCAATGAATTCATTCTGATACCTGCTTGAAGGCATTTGAAATGTAGAAAGAAATGTTACCCCACAGAAAAGTAGTGCATATGCACATATTCATAAAATTCTCCTAAGAAATTTTAGAGAACTTAGCTTCCATTATATATAAAATAATTTATTATCTAAGTAAAATGACAGAAAATACTTCAAAGCTGTATAAAATACCCTAGTTTTGTATGATATATTGTAGAATTTGGATGTGCATTCAAAGATTCCACCAATAGATGGCAGACATGCACAACACCTAACCAACAAAATCATTGCAAATGATTGCAAGTTAAAGGTGCTAAGAAAGGGACCTCTGAGACCTGCAGATGCATCAAAATACACTAAATGACTGCAAAGTTCTTTAGTGCAAAAGTGGTATCCCTACAATTCAGTTATCAGAGGATTTCTTTGTGTCAGTATAACTACACTCCATTAAAATATCTAAGTTTTCCAAAAGGAATAAAGTGTTGTACAGATTCAAATATGGTTTCAGGCTGAGCTATTCCGTAGAGGCTATTGCAAGAAAACCTACAGGGTATTGAAATAAAAATTGTTTTCATGTCACAAATTTTTCACTAAAAGTTTCACCTTGAAGCACACTTGCTGGATGGGCAGGCTGTTTTACATCATCACCCTAACTATCTTAATAAGACACACCACTTTTTCCCCAAAGCCTCTATGGAGGGAAACCGCTTTCAAACTCTGACTCACCAAAACAGCTGAATTTCTATCAGAGTTGTTGGAAACAGTCTTTTCAGATCAGGAATTGATACTGAAACCACAAGTCTCATCCAAAATTAATTGAAATGTCTGTAACAGGACCTCGACAGAATTTGAGCAAACCCTGGAAAAAGAATCCCCTTCCATAACTGTGCTATCACCACATGAAGAGATTTGTTCTCTATGCTTTGCATGTGTCTACATTTACATCTGCTGTCTTCTTGTCCTCACTATATATCTCAAATTGTTTTCTGAAAAAACAGCACAGCATTAAGCAGCAACCTAGACTAAAAGGGATGCAAGGGAAGAAGGATGAAGAAAAAAACTCCCTTATAACAGAATTTACTAGGAATCAGTTTCTATTGCTTGAAATTTTGTTCAGTAGAATAGACGAAGCATATGGTCAGGAAAAGGAAATGGAAATCTTTTCTATCTTTAATTTCTGTGATTCAATAATATGGGGTAGTATCAAATACATACATTAGATTTTATTTCAATCACTGTAGTTCTAGTAGGCTTATTGTTCCTCATTCACATCTCCTTGTAAATGTGAAGCTAAGATCATATTTTTCATGTTTAATCTTCCCCTAACAATACCATCCTGTCAAGGCAATTTATTCCAATACAGTCAGCTCATAAGATCAATATTTCCTTTTTTATAAGCATATAAGTACATGATAAAAGGTATTTCAGTTACTTTGAGTGCCTCTGCTATCACAAAGATAGAATAACAGTTTTAACTGGTATTTAGAGTGTTGGTAAATCATTACTAAATAAAATTGGAAGATGTTCACTTGTTTCAGGGCTCTCCAACTTGACAGACTGCAAGCTATCCAAAGAAAAAAAGATCTGAATCTGAAACTTAGCTAGGATACTCATATCATGATGACTTTGTATTAAAAAATTAAATTTTACCATGTTAGCAAAAAAGATACCCTAGGAATTCTTTCTGAAGGATTTACCAAATCCAAAAATTTTATATTTTGCAGGTTTAAAGTGCTGTTTTGCCTTCAGCTTTACTTTAGACAGTGATCACAAAACCATTTCCTTTTAATGGAAAAGCATAATTTGATCTGTCTTTCAATACTGAATGTTGTTCGCATACTGGAATCTAGGTGAATGATTAGATTTGAAATAACAGCTTTTATGAATATGATTGAAAACTTCATTCATGTACAACATTTCAAGATACAAAAATACATGTTATGACCAACTGAATGCAAAAGAGTAGCAGGGAAAGTAGAAGGCTTCACATACTAAGAGCGACATAATAGCTGAATGGTAGCATTTCTGAACCAGCATAAGAAGAGAAAAAAACCTCTGGCTTTCCACTATAGAACATCAACAGATGATACACTCAGATCATATTTCCTCTGCTGTGCTTCGCATCTTTATATAAGTATTTAGTGCTCTGAAGACAAAGTCTATTTTTTTGTATTTAGGATGGTTTGCTGTTTTTTTTTTAAATCTGCTTAAACTGTGCATTTGTACTTTCACTCAACAGTTAACTAAACCAGGAGAGTTCTCATGAAATTGGGAATTCAGGGAGCCACACTGGTGACTTTGATTCTATCTACTGCTTCAATGAACTCATCACAGCTGACTGACACGAATCAATAATGAAATAAACTGGAAAGACCCTAATCCACGATACCTTCCAGATGTTGTATTGTATTTGGGGTCCTAAAATATCTTGAAATTTAAAGCACACAAAGGAAACCTGCTAAATCAGTAATAAATTTTAAAACATGCAAAGAATTACTGGGATACAGCCAAGTCCAAACCTGTTAAATGATTTTCACGTTGCCTAACATTAAGGACTTCTTATTTACTTGCCTTGCTAAAAGGCAAACCTACCTTCAAATCTTACTTACACACAGGGACAACGGGTGCAGAAACCATAACTTACTTGTTTTGAGTCACCCTCTGCACAAGGATCTCCCTCTCTGAATTACAAAAAATATATAAAAGGAAAACTAGGCATCTATTTGAAATTGTACATAATATGGTCTAATCATCTTCCCTTCCTCTCCAGTCACACACTCAATCCTACCAGTGTATTACCTACAAGTATGTCCAAAGTATTTGAGCTCCACAGACAGTAAATTTTGCCATCTCTTTAAAAGGTGTAAAGGAACACACAATCTTCATTAATACACTTCAGTGTATTTTCTTAAAAATTCTTTCATTGCAGCTTCTCAAAATAATATAACATGATCTAAATTAAAGCTATGTTAGGAACCAAAATAATTCAAATTTTTGACTTAGCGAATTATTTCACTAAGGATGATTTCTCTAAAGTGAAAACCCCTTTGGAAGCAGGTGCAAAGCTAAAACATTGCAAATCAGTCGCTCATAAGCTGACTACATTAAAAAAAGCCTAATTTTTTTGCCTCAGTGGATGACAAATGTCTCAGGAGGACTCCATGAGAAAACAGGTAAAGTGGGACTATAAACAAGAAATAAAAAAACCCTGATATTGGTGTAATTAAGAGATATGGAAATCTTTTCAAACCTATGAATAAATATAAGCAAAATGCTTAGCTCTTCCTGCAAAATGACATAAATCTTGTAAAAAATATCCAGCAGAAATTGCTAAATGTGCAAACTCTCTCATTATCCCTGTCAGTACTGTTAGTTAGATTGCTGTGTCACTATGAGTCAGTCAATTATGCAGTCACTTTCATAAAGGGTATTCATCCCAAATAATTATCTCTTGGCCTCATTTCCCAGAGTTTGTGGTCTTGCTATTTTCTCATTTCATATTCCTTTTCAATGGATGCTGTGATTCTATTTATTCTCTTAGATAGCCTTCATCTCCAAGGTTTTCAATCTCAAAGTTTTAGGAAACTCTGATGTATCACATTCAAGTGTGAAAATTCATCCCTTTAATTCACATAATGAAAAGAACCTGAGATTAAATTATAGCTACTGAAATCAGCAGTTTTCTTTTTAGACATGGCGTCGTTTTTATTTTCATACTTTCTTTTTAAATCTTATTTCCTATTCTAATATGGAACTGTATGACATTTTCTCTTTCAAAAAACCTTACTTAGTTTCCCATACACGACAGAAGCATGTGATAAAGACAGTAATCGTATGAGGATGTCTGGTGGTATTTCTGGCTGGTTTACTGCTTTCTTCTCTGGCATACTAATAACCACTGATATATACAGTATGACCTTTATTGCCATATACACTTATTAATCTTTTTTTCATAAAACTGTAATTCATCAATAATTTTTGTATCTTTAAACTTCTGTATAAAGTTAAAAATATTATAAGACTATTTAAGACCCTCTGTTTTATTTTCTGTTGCATGTGAAACATTTAAGATAACCACTCTTCAGGGACAACAAGTGCCTATATTTCTGGAGAAATGAATTGTTAAACTGTGATGTTTCATACATTGTCTAAAGACATTCACGGAATATGCCATTTTTAGGAAGTTTTCTCTGAATAAAAAAATCCCAAATTTTGACCTTCATTTTACCTAATGAGAGAACATATGCAATTTGTACAAGAAACTTCATATGTCACATTATGGATTTTCTTTAATTGATTTGTCCTCTCTGTTTCATTTTGTATTCTCTTTTATATGCAGCATACTCTTTCTAATGCATTCCTAGCAGTCCAACATAAATGTCAAGTGTCTAAACATATCTCCCGAATTGGCTGCTCCAGTGGATTTAAAATTTAGCTACATTGGCTCAAAAAATGCAATGAAAACTTGTTGATTTCACTGTTGACAATGATTCATGGCAATCCAGTTCAGTGAATGAATGGTCAGGATCACCTGTTCAGGTTGCAAGCTGAGACAACCACACCAAATTCATTGTTTTATAAAACAGACTCATGTTACACAGTACTTCCAAGCGGGAGTTCTACACCACTTAGAGTAGGAGATTTTATTAATGAATTGAGAACAAAATGGACAAGTGCTTTTTCTGACAAAACCCACCTTTCCACTGAAATAGCACATTCACTGCAAAAACAACTTTGGCATATTATTCTTCTGTTTACACAATGACATAAGATGAAAAAATTGTCCATCAAAATGTGCAAAGTTTCAGTAATTTTATAACAGCTATTAAAAGGAAAAATTAATTTACTTACCAAGCCAACTTCTGTTTAAATATACAGACACAAACACTGGAGGGACCGTGAAGAAATCTACCACCGAGTTAACTTCTAGCCAAAACCATAGCTTGTCATTGGCTGCTATAAACTGGAGGGGGGGGG
Organism: Cephalopterus ornatus; assembly: GCA_013396775.1. Taxonomy (NCBI): domain Eukaryota; kingdom Metazoa; phylum Chordata; class Aves; order Passeriformes; family Cotingidae; genus Cephalopterus; species Cephalopterus ornatus. The sequence continues at coordinate 61,234 of VZRE01005376.1, read as the reverse complement.
AAATGGAGGAGAGATGAAAGAATAAGATTATGCTCACTCTGGTTGCAAGTATGTGAAATATATCTGTTCTAAAGTACTAGACTCAAAAGTTAGTGTAGTAATTGATGTTTTAAGTCAGTCCAGACAGAACATGTCTCACTAAAAAGAAGTCTGTATTGTGTATTGCTTGATAATCACATTGGTATTAAAATGAAAAGTCTAACGGAAGAGATAGAGCATATATGTGATCAGTTGTAATATCTGTGCTAAAAAATATTTTTCCACATTTATTAACACTGTATCAGTATTATTAGAGAAGTATAGGCAAGTATAAAATATTTCAAAGTGTATCACTTTTGTTCTAGTACACCAAATGTACTGGTAGTAGTCTCATCATGCATTTGCTGCTCACAGGTTTCTAAATACATAACAGTTTACAAAGAGCCCTATTATCATCTGTCCAGAGGAGATCAACAGGATGACTCCTACAAGGCATAGTTCAGGACTGCACCAGCACTTGAGTCCTTTGAACTGCGCCATAAACCTGGTCGTTCCTCTCTCCTGACTATGAAATCAGCCTAGGGAAAGCGGTAAACTTAGATGCCAAGCACATCATAGATAAAACTTGACTCTGTGCTTATATAAGGTCAAACTATTATTCCCATTTGAGTAATAATTAAAACATAATTAAAACATTTGCTTTATAAAAATATGAAATTTAAATATGCACTAAAATTTTATATTTATTTGTATCATGAAGACATTTACAAGAGCAGTTTTACTCATTTAAGTGTTGAAATTTTGACTAACACATTTAAAAACAGTGTATGTATTTTTTGAGTTAAAGAGAATATTCATTGTGTTTCTTTCAAAGTAAACACAGACAATCTCTACTTCATTCACTTTATTTCCCTGTCTTAGAAATACTTTAAAACTTTGACAGAATAAGTTTATGGTGCATACCAACTTTGCTGGAATACCAGATTAAATATTGGAAAGGGGACTGTACTGATGTCAAAAATGTTGAAATCATATTTAAAAATAAGACCAACAACACGAGAAGCATTTGCTTCAGAGAATACTCAAAAGGGAAAACAAATTGATATTTTGCTATTCTGTATTACTCAATATCAGTGCTCCACCATGAAAACAGAACAAAAATATCCAGTTTCAGCAGAAGATTTCTATTGCCTTCTGTTAAATTTAGAAGTAGTCAGAATATTTGAAAGTAAAAGCTTTTTAAGATGTCAGATCAATATTTTTGTAACTTACAATATATGTTCCAACCATCATTTTAAAACCGATATATGTGTGAACACAAATATCTTCTATAACTGAAGATATGGCAATATTTACGTGATTCTGAGTTGCAACATCATTTCGAGGAGAACAGATGGAAAAGGATGAGATTCTAAAATATTTCTTCAAAATCTTTTGCCAGTGAGTCCTCACAGGAGACATTTATCAGAGAAAAAAAACCCTAAGCTACTAAAATACCTAAAGTTATAAGGTATTTATTACATAAGTAGCAAATTCATTATTGATCCAATTCTTGAGTCCACACAACCAAATATCACCTTTTCCTCAGAAACCACTGTTTAGTTCATCAGGACTTCTTGGAGATCTGAAGGTACACCTGTGTTAGCATTTCAACTTAGATAAGAAATGCCAATCTGAAGTGAATTCTTATCATTCCCACTTACCATAGCCTCAGTTTGCATCACAAAACAATTTTGGATAACACAACAATTTATTTTGCTTGAAACTGGATGTGCAGACAGTGATGAGTACAGTCTAAGGTTCTGTGTTTCATTGACTAGTATTTATAGCTTCTGCAAAGCACTCATTAGCAGTCTGTGGAAGTGGATGTGTATAAAACTGAATACAGCAGCTCTAGTAGCTGTTATCTCAACCTCTGACTGCCAAAGACATATCTAACAGCAGAGGAATAGAATAACTCTTCACCAGTTTTGCTGAAGCAGTTATCACACCACTGAGAACACTAAAATTAAATTCGATGTCACTGACCAGCACTGTACTGTTATAGTTTTCACTTTCTATCACATGAGAACATTCTGGAACAGCTTCACTTATAAACTATTGGTCTCCTTAGTGATCTTAAATTCTTCTTATTACCTAAATGTTCCAAATAAAATGCTTTGATCCTGCATTTTAGAAATTAGCTTAATTCTGTGCAGCCATCAGAGTCAAGCTGCATTCAAAGACTCTCCCTATCTAACAACTATATTCCCTCCCTGCCTCATGCTATCAAAGACACACACACTACTTACACGCAAGCCGAAGTAGAGTAGGAAGAACACATTGAAAGCCATGTCGATCTGTAATGTGAAATCTTTGTAGAAATTCTGGCAGGATTCTATTGGGCTATTTGAAACAAAAAAAAAAATCAGAATAAATTGTCAGTATATGAGTTTCCACTCTGCTGAGAATTTTACGCATTTCATTAAAGACCTTGATTCAGAAATAATTTTTCTGTTTTCCAGTCGTTTACAAGATACAAGCAAGCATTTCAAAGGATTTATTTCATTCATTCAGTTAGTCATTCATCCAGTGTTTATGTTCACCTATTCAGGTAATATCTGAGAGTTAACATGCAGATACCCTTAGGAAAGGACAAGCAGGAGAATACCTCAGGATTCCTTAACCCCACATTAACCCTTAAAGAACTGACTTCTTTCTAAAGGAGACACACCTATGATACTTTAGGACAAAAACCTAACAAGCACACAGCTACAGTGAAACATTACATACTTTTAATTAATGTCATAATATAAAACCTTTAACAAAAAAATAGTTGCTTAGGAATACATTACCCATCAGCAACCTGGAATATTTAGTCTTGTAGAATCCCTTGTTTATAAGAAGTTGGTTGGGTTTTTTTTTTCTTTTTCTCACTTTGTTTTGTTTGGGTTTTTTTTGTATGGCTATTTAATGTACTTTATGTACAGTACTATGAACTGAGTAGAAAAGCAGCATAGCCCACTGGTGAAATTAAATAACAAAATAAATTGAAGAATTTGAAGCAGTACTCTAAGGGTTAATTTCTGCATGCAGGCTATTTAAAATACCCTTCTGTGTGTCAAGCAGCCATTGCAAATTGTAGCTTATTATATTATGCTTTATTTAAGAGTGGGACAGATCCAAAGCTTACTCTATACAAACTGGTACTTTATAGTTATAATTTTATCTAAGGAAGGCGATAACTTCCACAAGTATCATTAGTGATTTATTTGTGAAGTTTCTAAAATAGGTTGTTGAAACCACAGTCCAATACTGTAGTCACAGACCAACATGAAAGTCATGTCCCAATATATGCTGATGTGTATACTATATATACATAATGTCCCACCATATATACATATATATACATGCATATATTGCAAATGATCATGTGTTCATCATAGCTAGAATAAAACAGGAAACTAGAACGCAGATCATTTGATCATTTGGAGCCCGAGAAAATATCCTTTTAGAAAAGCAGAAATTTGTTGGCGTTCCAGGTCAAATAAATCACTGAACATGAATGTAATACCAGTTAGTATAGCAGTAGCTCTGCAAATATAATGCTAGACTGCTCAACAAGCAAGATTCTATGCATTATGAATGTTAGTTACCTAATTAAAGGCATAAAGGATATTGTCTGGACTACCAGGTCGTTACACATGCAGCCAAATTTTCCATTCCTTGTATACATTACAGGTCAAACAAGTTAAGTACAGCATGCCCTCTCCTGTCTTTAGATGCATGAATGTATACAGCAAAATTCTCATTGACGTATAATAGCTTTATATTTTAAGAAGCTTCGGTGCTATAGGAAGTTTTATTAAAATTGTTTTTCAAAGCCTATTTGCAAAGACATCGAACTTATGAGACATTTCTCTTACACTTCAAATAAAACTGATTTCTACAAGCAGGCAGAAGGGAATAGAAGCCAAATGTCAACATATAGCACAGCAGACAGTACCTCACACTTTACAAATATAGCTTTAGCTACAAAAACAGTGGATGTAATCTGAGAACCCAACTGGATCATTTTCCTTATGGCATTATTGAGAGCAAAGGATTTTGTCGAAATAAGGCAGGTTACACACTGAGTCACTACGCACCCTACCAAAAGAAATCACAGGAAGTACAGCGGAAGCAGAATCAACAGCCTTGCACCAACACAGAGGCTTGGACTCTTAATTCCAGGTTAGGTTCCTCCAAAAGATGTAGAAATTTTCTGAAACTACTGGAATTGCAGAGACTTATAATCAGGATAGAGAGCTCTTCTTTTCCACAGTTATTTGGTACTTTCCATGACTGTCAGATAAGGTCAGCTAAGGTTGCAGCTAACAGCTGTACTCTTGTGTCATTGCCCTTTACAAAAACCTACAAGACTTGACAAATTAGCTAATGCATAATACATTTTCATCTTGTTTGTAAAACACTTAGCACACTGGACCACAATTCTGATTTGGGACTCTTGTTTACCTAAAACCAGAACTGCTATTTCTACTAGTCATATAAAATCTTCCCTCATGTCAGAGATCATGACTCTCTCAATTTTTAAGTTATCAATTTCAAAGACAAACACAACATCCTTTCCTTTTTACTTTAAATGATGATTTTGTCAGAAAGGCATGCCACTAAAGAAATTATTCTTCAGTTTAGATTTTTTTTTGTTTTCATCAGTAGCTGACATTTGAGCTGAGATAAAAATATGGCCACTGTTGCTTATCCTTGCACCATTCAGTCTGCTGCAGACAGGAAGCCAATTTGAAACTGTTTTTATACCAAGTTTCCCAAACCAGAAGTGCTATAGTTCCAGACAGTAGTCTACCGGGCTCTCCAAGACTAATAATATATTCTATGTTTCATATTAAAATCACATAGCATGTCCTATGGGATTTGAACCCTTTAGAGCAGCAGAGGTTTCGGCTTTAAGAAGGCAACGGACTGCTAGAAATGTTTTAATTCTTCTTCCATGTAAGCATGGTTTCACACATTTATACCATTAAAAAACAGGAGAAACTACGATAAAATCAGTGAAATAGCATACTAGCAATGACAAGAAAGATTTAATATAACTGGATAAAAATAATAGTAGTGATGTAACTCTAAATTCAGTGGTCTTCTCCCCCCAAAAACGTGGCAGGATCAATAGTCCAACAACTATTGGACAGCGGGTGAATTAGGCAGCTAGGGATGGCACCTCACCAGACCTGTTTTTCGGAACAGAGAAGGACTGGTGGGTGATGAAATGGCTGGAGTTCATCTTGGGCAAAGCAATCACAAAAGATAGTTTCTGATTCTTGGAGAAGTAAGGAAGGGAGTCAGCAGAACTGCTACCTTGGACTCCCATAGGGCAGATGTTGGCCTGTTTAGGACACTGGTTGAGAGAGATCCTTAGCAGGCAGTTCTGATGGGCAGAGGAAAGCTAGATACACTTTAAGAAGAAATTTTAAATGTGCAGAAGCAGGCCATTCCCATATGCTAAGAGACACTCTCTACAACTCCTTAAAGGGAGGTTGTCACAAGGTGGGGGTCAGCCTCTTCTATCAACTATAAGCAAAAGGACAAGAGGAAATGGCTTCATGTTGTTCCAGGAGAGGTTTAGATTTGATATTAGGAAAAAAAATTCACTGAAAGGTTGTCAAGCGTTGGAACAGGCCGCCAAGGAAAGTGGTTGAGTCACCATACCTGGAGGTCTTTAGAAGATGTGTGGATGTGGCACTCAGGGAAATGGTTTAGTGGTGGACTTCAAGGTCATTTCTAACATAAATGATAATGATTCTATTATTCTCTAATATTTATGTGCACTTTGAAAGAGAATCTTTAATTGGCACAAATTTTACAACAAAACTAGTAGTTACAAAGCCCAGTTATTACAAGTATCATGGGCATAAACTACTTCAGTGAGCAAGAGTGACTAGAAGATAAGTAACAAAATGATTCCAGTTTAAATTCATACAGATGGGGCAAAAAATTGACAAGGTGTTCCCAGAATCCTTAAACATTTGTTGGAACTGACACTGAAGCCAACATCTTACATGACACTTTTGCTGCAGAATGCACCACTTGTCACTTCAATGGAAAAGAAATAACTGCTGATTAAATAACTACTTTTGTCACAAGTTTACATCATGTATTTATTTATTATTCTCACTTATTTCTGGTTCATTTAAAATGCTTCTAATGCATTGAAATGGTTCTACTGGAATTATTCTTTGAATAGTCATAGAATGAGTGGGAGAGGGAAAAATAGTATGCCTTTTAGCATTTTCTGAAATTAATTGTAAGTATATTAATATGAAACTTCCCACAGAAGAAGTCTTCATAGAATATTTCCAATTTTTACAATTGCAACAGGGTTGAAAATATCTTGAGTGTTTTTTACTGTATCATTTCACCTGTTGACAGGAGCTGCAAAGCTGTAAACCAGATCAATCCTTGGCATGAGATAACAATCTATGTCACAGTGCAGTCACTGCCATTATGATCACACAGAAGTGAGGAGAAGGGGTTCTATCTTCATTCGGACTTTAGACCAGCTTTGCAGTCATAGTGACATCTATCTGGATGATTTTACAGAAAATGTTCCCCACAATAACAGGAAAGGTTTTGTACACCCAATTCAGCACTTGGAATAACTATCCAATATGCAATTTATAGTTCTCTATTCTTCTTAGGTAAGGAAGTGGACTCTTGTATTCTTGGCGCATCATGTCAGTCTGCTCCTAATAGTTTTTGCCATTCTTTTATCTTTTTAATGGCAAGGCCTGCAAAGATGAAGATAGATGCCAATTTTTATCTATGTATAACTTTAAAACAAAATGGAACATTTTAATTTTAAGACATATTGATCTAGTTAAATTTTTCCAAGTGTTCCATGTAAAACTTTCATAAACCACCAAAGAAGAAATTTGCTTCTACTGTAAATTCAGGAAAATATTTAATTAATGTTAATATTACCACAGCTGCTACAGCTTTCGATCTTTAAGAAGCTATTAAAACTTTTAAAAATTCAAAAAGTTTTTCTAATTTACAATTTTAATTTTTGGAAGTAAGCAAATTTGTTTTCTGAATGGTGGAGGAAAAGCCAAATCCATTATTGAAAGTAGATAAAAATATATTTTAGTTCTTAATTTCAATGAAATAAAATATAAAACTTAAAAATTGATAATATGAAACATTAGGAAGATTTTATTTTCCTTGTTCATGACAGTTTTTAGACTGCACAACAGTACACATTATACAAAAAACCTGTAAAATGTGCAGTTTCTATCAGAAGGAATGTCCATTGATGAAAGTGAATTTTAAAATTAAATTACAGCTATGTATGGAAATACCAGTTGATGCTGCGAAAATACAAACCACACAAATGAATAAATGAGAGAAATCACTCAATATTTAGAAGCTCATTAGTATCTCATCATTTGAAGACATTTCATTTACCTCGAACTTTCAAATTGTATTTCAATGCAATTAACCTGTAAATTTTCTTTGTTCATAAAACTGTTTATAGTGGTCCTTTTTCTCAAAACTATTTTGTTTTACTGGAAGTTCCTCTGTAATATTGAATTCCCTCAAATTTATTTCTAGAACAAACACAACTTTTTGAATTCTAGAGTAAAAAAATAAATATGGCATAAATTTGATATGACAGTCTCCATTTATATTCCTTTAATACATATTTTTAACAGTACAGCAAAAAGAAAATCAAGGCGGTTAGGTTAGGCTTTTAAACTGTGTTTCAGTGATGTAGTACTAAAGTAAAACTATGGAAAAGCCACATCCATCATTTAGTAAAAGCCATTTTCATTCAATGCAGAAGAGTTTCTTCCTTTAACTATGGTTTTCTTGTACAGCTCAGAAAGGAATAAGCAGTTAAAAATCTTCTTTACTGAAACTGGCAAGAACATACAGCAAAATTATTAACACAGATGCCCATCAAATGTATACCTAGGGAAACAAATACCACCATAAAAACAAATCATCAAGACTAAATAAGAATCAAATATGTCAAACATCTCAAAGTGATGCATAATTTTTCTTACTTCAAATGGTTTTCATTTCTTAACCAATTGAGTCTCACAGTAAAAAAAAAAAATTCTTGCAGTAAGTATATTCATCTTCTAAATGCAAGATGCCTTCTCATTTTAGAAGGCCTTTCTTTGAGACATAGCACCAATAAAGTTTTTGATGGCAAATAACTTCTAAATTACTTCACTCTCCCTTGACATGATGTGATGTGCCACCCGGGAACTTTTTGCTATTAGCATTTTCAGTGAATGCTGCAGGATATGCAGGAAAAGTTTAGTTGGTTTCTTCCTAAAAAGGAAGGACAGCCAGCTGGATCAGAACAAGGCATTAGTGAAGGCGAAGACTCACTTTGGCCAGAGGAGAAGTGCCATGTAATCTGCTGTCATAGCATTAAGTCTTAGGTCCATAAAACTATGGAACCATTACATTGCTAGTGATAGACATGTCTGAGGTTTTGTGTATCTGGTGATAGTGAGTGAAAGAGTAACAACCTCTTTCTCACTGAATTTTGCAGACGGTTATGACCTGATAGCCAAGGATGATGATGTGACCATTTCTTGTATCTTCTTGTATTATTGTTGTTAAAGATGCATTTAAATCCTATTCGAGCACTTAACCTCCTACATCTAAATCCTTAGCTAACTGTTTCTCCTATGCACCCCCCCCCCGATAACTTACTGCTCCTAACATGTTTCAGTGTCATATCCTGGAGCTTCTTGGGGCTTTGCCAAGTACTTTTCTTTCAATTGTCTATTCTGACTCTCCTTTGCTTAATTCTTTTTGAAAATGCTTTCATGATCTTAGGCTCATACACACTAAGCTGTCTTTGAATTACATCAACAATCAGAATCCTCTTTGTTCAATTTTAAAGTTAATAAGCAAAATATAAATTTGATCAAAATAAAACATGAACTGCCATATAAAGTGAAATAAAGCTATCTTTCAAGATTTCATAGACTATTGTTTAAACTCCGCCTTACAAAAATAAAAACACCAAGAATAATGCAAGTGTCTATCTTTATTTCCCTTTCCTAATTTCTATCACAACATCTTCTGTTATTCTTTAAAGTCAGACAGATCACAAGCTGGCATTAGAATATTACCCTTCTATTTCTAACCTAATTAAAAAAAAATACATCATGACTCATCTGTTCTGCAGATGCAATGAAGTACTTCTGTATAATCTCCCTAGCACACTGGAGAACCTGGACAAGCTTTTAGACTAATTTGGGGTAATATGAACAGGTTCCCTTATCCTTCTTCAAAAAAAAATTCCAATATCAGAAGAAACAAGCAAGAACAAAAACAGACCAATCAGTATTGAATTAAAATATATTAAATATATTAAACACATAATTAAAACAGTATCATTTAGTAAAGATTTTCCTCTTATGATTCTTTCACGTTTCTCGATCACGTCATAAAGAATGGAGTTTAAAAGTTCAGGTTGTATTTATTTTCCCCCTTGAATGTTAACTTATTTTAAATTTAAGATGTATTTAAATGCTGTGACTTAGCAGTTTTTAATGCAAAATTAATTCAGTTTAGAAACAAAGATAGAGAAGGATTTCCATTGGGAAAGAAAGAGAAGCTCCTAATTTTAACTTCTGTCCCATTCATGTACAAAATTAGAATGCATATTTAGTTGGTATGACTGAACAACAAAGCTATACTTTTTTCCTGATGCTCATCTAAGATTTTCAAGATTTTGCCTGGCATAACACTACTGACTTTTACAGAGCTATTTGCAACTGAGAATATACAAAGTGACAGAGTCAAGCAACATCACTAGTAGTTATTTTACCTAAATGAACTAATACAACTTGGTAAAATTCAGTATAATGCTATCAGTTTTCATCTTTCTTTCTTAAGTTTTCCATGAATTTTAAGTATATCATGCTTCTTAACAGACTCCCTAGTAAAACTTAAGCCAACCTACTACAGCACTCAAGTAAAATCAAATTCTTATCTTTCTCAGCTCAAACACAAACTTATATACAAGCATGTTAACAAGAAACTTTTATTTATATTTTATATTGAATTGTTGGGATTTACAGAAAAAATGCACATTAAAATTGCTCACTCCAGAAACAGAATATCACTTGATTTCATCAGGGTTTGTGTACATTCACCACTGCCTGTAGCATACATTTTCTCTAACTTCACAAACAAAAGTCAAAGGAAGATCCCTGCAGAACAGCTAAATACCCAGGAACTGAGTGCTAAAACAGGCATAAGCGAATGGGCCAGAGTCCATCTCCATAATTTCTAAATTCTTTCAGAAGAGTACAGAAGACAGAGCACGTGCTTTCTTGCAAAATACACCAGTAAGATCTTCATTTAAGATTTATTTAAGATAACTGCATTTGGAAAGGTTTGCTGAGAACCACATAGATAAGTAGGAAGAGCATATTATTTTATTTTATGTTAGATTTCTTAATTGTTTACCATAAGCTAAGAACACTGGCAACTGCAAATAGCATTACATTACCTTGACAAAACAATCTCCCTGATGACAAATCAATTCTAGGAAAATCACAGAGCAACAATGCCAGAGATCACATTTTTAAACAAAGGATTTTTTGTGAGACTACTAACATCCTAAAGAAAAAAACATGAGCATAGTGGTTCAACTAACAATACTTTTTTTGACAAATTTAATAAGCCACTTCAGTTATATCTAGTATGCTGATTGCGTTGTGGAAAGGTTTGGTTGAACTGCATACCCTATTTACTAAAGTTGACAGTCTTGCATGTCTCTACTGTAATGACCCCTTTCTGTTACTTCTCGTCTAATTCTTATCTAATGATAATCAAAGTTTAAAAAGGAGTAATAAAGTGTTGTAGCTGTTTACCCCAGAAAAGACAAAGCAATTGGTGACATGAAAATGAAAACAAGTCACATGATCATGCAAAAAGAAGACTAATCCCTTTTCCATGCTGACATTGAACTGAACAAATGGAAATGGATAAAGTTACTAAGAAGCATATCAGAAGCATAAAACTTTTCCAGTTAAAACATATAGCTAAACACTAGAGTAGGTTCTCTGGGGAGAACAGTGAATATCAGATTTTTAAAACAGTAAATACTTTTCAGCCTGGTTCATACAGACCACTTAAAAGTCCTCGCATTTGCATTTGTCAACACAATGATCTAAATATGTGATATTTCTATAATTTCCTCCTTCTGTAGGAGAGGGCCTACAAACCATTGAACTCCTAAATAAATGTCTAAATAAATTTATGTATAGCCACTCTTACCTTGCAGCAGAAGAGTGAATTCCTGAGAATCCTTCTTGGTCTATTTGATGATTCTGTTTTGCAGCTGCTATCTCTTAAAGTTACCCAGCAATGCTTTTCAATTTGCTATCCACTTTCCTCAAACTGAGTTTTTACCATCCCGTCATCATTTTCTATTTCCAGCTCCAACTACTCCTCCATCTCAACGCCCTTTATTATCCTTCTATTCTGTTGATACTGTTGTCCAACTTTTAAAATTCTCCCTCATCTGATTGAACTCCTTGAAAAAATACATACAATGACTAAAAATAAGAATGTTCTCCACCTATCATACTTGACTCCAAACCAAAACTAATTTTTCTTTTGTACATCAAAGAATTGAGCTCTAATTTTCTGCTTAATGTGTATAACAGATTCTTACAGATGATTTTGAATATATTTTCCATACATTTCTTTTTTGCTAGCATACTTTAACTTAAAAAAAAGAATGTTGTCCTATGAAATTCAGTCTAAATTCAACTACTCTAACTGAAAATGACAAGAGTACTGGACAAACTGAAATGTTAAAATACTTCCAGTTTATTAATCTGACTGTCTTTTCCGGAATTCCCTCCTGTGACACTTTGATGAAAAATATCTTGCTACTATCTAGTTTTTACTGAGTAGTAATAAACTTGTACCTAAGGTATATTATTTTAACAACTATGAATAATGTAAATGAGCAAAGGAAGCCAAAAGTATTGCAAAGTGGTAGAAACCTGACATTACATTACTGGATCAGCTTCTTTGATCAGGCTTTTTAGTGGCATGATCCAAATCTGTTACTAAAAAACTATTCATATTGTATTAATAGCAGCACTAATATTTAATTACACTAGGGAGGATATGTTGTTGCCTATTTCAAATGAAGGCATAACATGAGCCACATACATTCCTTCAAAAAATCTACATAAAACTAGAAGATATATTAGTCCCAAACAAGTTTTCATAACTTCAGATTCTCCCTCTCATTCCATATAAGCATCTATCAGCCTTATCCACCCATCAGCATAAGGGTCCTCTTAAGCACCTTAGTCAATTAAAACCTAAGATACATTTAGGGTGCCAAAGGTCAAGCAACCCAACTACTCCCAATCCAAACTATGAGGCATCTAGTGTGTGTATATATATATATAGTGTGTGTATATATATATATAGTATATATATACCTGTAAACTATGCCAAGGAAGTCTGTATTTGTATACGTTACACTTTACTGGGACTAATGGACAGGCAAGCTGAAGTAAAAAAGCTTTCAGCTATCAAGAGTAACCATTTAAGATTTTGACTATATCCTGAGCATCACAGTATATCTGTGATATATATTCCTCTGCCTCAAACCAACTATAGGAATAATCCAGGTCACACTCATTTCCAGTACACATTAAGACTTATGAGAATTCCTTCTACCAGTTTCTCCTTTTTTTAATCTAAACTCCTGAAGAGTCTTTATTGCACATACCTGTTTCAAGTGAAACACATGTACACAGTTTCTCTACCCATAAGCTCCTCTGCTGTGGCTTAATTTGCATATGCATATAACTTCAATCTAGTAAATTTTCCTTCTTGGAAATGTTCATATCACAGCTATTCCAGCTGTAGGACCTGATTATTTACCACCACTATCCTTAGTGCAAATTACCATATTCTTAAGGCAAAGTGCTGATTCTATGAAAGACTCACTGAATAGTCTCATTTACTTTGCAAAAGAATAGAAAAGGTTTAAATAAACAAAGAAGAAATTAAGAAAATACTTGAACTTTTCAGACCAGAAAATTAGCTTGGAACCTAGTAACAGTCTCACTCAGTGTTTTTTCTAAATTGGAAAAGCAAAGTCTTTTTCAGACAGATTAATAACACTATGCCTTTCTTTTTTAGCAGTAACTTTATCTCCATTAATGAATGGAATAAGGAATTGCCTACAGCTGTAGCAGTTGCTCAAATCAATTATCACAAGCCCAATATAAAAGTACTTTACATCAGTGTAAGAAGAGGACTATAATAATGTTAAAAATTAACATATAGTGGCCCTTTTTTTCTAACACTATCTCAAAATGGCTTGCACTGTAGGTTGGAGAAGAGAAAAAGGTTCTTTACCCGGAGGGTGGTTGAACACTGGAACAGGCTGCCCAGGGAAGTGGTCACAGCACCAAGTCTGACAGAGTTCAAGAAGCATTTGCATGATACTCTCAGGCACGTGAGACTCCTGGGAATGGTTCTGTGCAGGGCTAAGAGCTAGACTCAATGATCCTTGTGTCCCTTACAACTCAGCATGTTTTGTGTAATTCTGCGTTTGTGATCTATCACCTTTTTACCTTGGCTGCTGTGCATGTGAGAATGGGCACGTAGTTAAGCTTACATACTGAGCTACTGGAAAGTCAACAGGACTGGTATAATAATTTGTTTTGTACTGATATCAGGAAGAAGAAATTCATGTTGCTGTATAGATATGTCTTATCAGTTTTACAGTACTAAAAGAATTTTGCTTCATTGTAAGAAAAACCCCCAAAGCAGCGCAACTGTTGTAAGCGGACTACAGGAACAATATTAAAAAAATAAAATCCTAAGTAATCCTAAGTAATACATATTCTCAGGGCAGCACAGTATCACCATGTGGGTGGCGTGACAAGACTTGTGGAAATTACTTTCCTTTTTTACTGTTTTGAATACATATTGCATGTTTTTAGTTACCTGCTTAAAAGTACACACTAAGAGCATAATTTCACTTTATATATATCTGTTTTCTATCACCATTTTTCAAACATGATAACATTTTATATTACAGGCCCTCAAAGTTTAACGTATGAGATAAATAATACTTATTCACCAACTTGAATATTAATTTGAAATCTGTTGACACCAAAAAGCTCACAAAGCATAATGTCTGAACACATAAAAATGAACACTTGCACTGATCAACAGCACAACAAAATTGTGTTCAGACATGTTTCAAGTCACTTCCCAAAGTGCCGTTTCACCATTTTATAAGTAAAAAAACAGATTAGTATTAAATTATATCTTATACTGTGCTGATGAAAGGTTCTTCTGAATACATTTAAGAACATATGAATGATTGCTTAGGATGGTCACAACGTCATTTGTAAAAGAAATTTCAAGCAGTGTTACAATTCTTCATATGGAATTTCATTCTGTGTTTTGTAAATCATCACATTTTAAATTATTTTGCAGGCTATTTAACATCATTTAAAACAAACAAACAAACAAAACCCCCCACTCTGTTGCACTTCAAATTCTTCCCAAATTCTGAATTTTAATAAATGATTATTTATAGTCTTACCTCTTTTCACTGTCACCTGCTGTTGAAGTTGACAGCAGGGAAAGGTTTATTTCTCTGATACTACTGGCACCATTCAGCCATTGTCACAACAGGATAGTTAGTACACTCTTTCTTCCCCTCATCTTGACAACATTGAAATTGTGCATCTAGTCAAGAAACTACTGTAATATCTGGAAATTTTAAATAAATAGACCTGATACGTATTATGTCCTATTCATTCTATAAAAGCTTAAGTTATTGCTAAGCATAATTTACATTTGCTGGAAATTTCTAATTTTATGTTATTCTTTTAAATTGCATTTCATGCACTTAATGCTCTAGACTGCATTCAGAGTATACACCATTATGGTAAGCACATTGGCATGCACAGGCAATACAAGAATAGATTATAATTAATCCCATAAAAAAAGGTGAAGTTGCATCATGCAATGAAACCACAGCTTGGCCTGGGCTGCCATGCAGAAAAAAACCTACATCAATGAGTCTGCTGTACGGCTCCTAGGTAAGAGTTGATATGAAAGAGGTGAGTTATTTCAGCAATGAAGTCACCAGCTGAAAATGTTTATACTACTGTAAACAAAATACTGTACATAGCACCAGTATTATTCAGGGATGGGGAAGAAGATGCTTGTAAAGGAGGACAAAAAGGATGAGAAAGAGAAGAAGGGGGAGGAGTAATTACAAATTACAGTAACAAGTCTGAAATCCAATCGGTTCTTTTAAATAAGCAGTTATTTCATTTATATAATTTTATTTGAGCTTTCAAAAACCTGAGTTTTCAATGTATTTGGGGGGAAAAAGGCAAACAAAGAAAGACAAAAGAGGATGAAATAATGAGATACAGGGCAATTTCAAAATGTCAAAAGTGTTCAACAACTGATGAATAACTGAAAGCTGATAAACACACAGATATGTTGAGGTGAATTATTCAATGCAGTGCACAGGACCTAAATCACAGAAGTTTCACTGATTTGAATGCATGATCAACCAAACTAGAAGAAGATGGATAATATAAGGGATGCATTGATATGAGTGATTTCTTCAGTCACTTTCTGCTGCTCTTCTAGTAAAAGACATCTCTGCTGAATAAAGCAGGGGTTTTTTTTCAGAACATGTGGTGATTGTGAATTGCCTTTACCTTACTCACCTGCACAGTTGCACTGAACATAACAATGGGACCTGAATTATATGGTGACCACCTAGCCTGTTTAAAGGATGTAGATTAGGCCCATTACTTCATAGCTTGATTCCAGGGAGTTCAGAAAGACATAGTTGACCAGGTAATTTATTTTAATGCAACACTCACATAAGAGATGATACCTTGAGATGATAAAAGTATGATTTTCTAACATTATAATATTTTATTATCTGTGTTCCATTACAAAAGGAATAGGTATCCATTTTTCAATTAATTTTTCTTAATTACCATTAACTGTACATGATCACTATAGTTTTAGCACAGTTCTCAAACACATAAACTAATTATGTAGGGCAGCAATTCACAGAATACAAAAAAACAGCTTTACCAAGAAAACTAAATTTCACTTACTGTGTACGATTTTTAATAGAATTTGTTTCCAGTTGCAGAACAATTACTTTTGGTATCTTTGTTTTTATACACTAATAGCTTTTTGAAATATTAATCTTTTAATTTAGTAAATTGCCACAGAAATTTAGATCAAACTAAAATCAGCTTAATTGACAGCAGATACCATTTTCTGGCCCCTTGAAATTTCTCAGATTAGCAGAAAAACCTGTCAGCATCTTTTGACTTTGATAGGTAAAAAAAAAAAAATAAAAATTGCACATTCCAGGTATGAAACCTCCTCTTACATAGTGAAATACATATTCTTTTTCCATCTAAACACTTGCAACCTTCTCACAGGGACATAACTTGCAGTCATGATTCATACCACTTTTGGCCACTATGTGCCATCTAACAAGGCTAGCAGAATGTTTCATTAATCATATACTAAAGATGTGAATATTTTCTTGGATGTACTTACAAACTGCTGCACAGTGCATGCAAATGTTATTACCTATGAAAAAGGTTATTGAGTCAAGATAGATTAAAGCCCTGCTGACAAAGCCAGAAGCCCAGTAAATTGTTTAAGGCAAGCAGATGACGAGGCCAAAAATTTAGAAACTGAACTTGCAGACTTCCAAAGTGTACCATTCAAAAAGGTACTGTACAATTATTAATTGGAATTATGGCATACTCAGTATGTACTACAACATATATGTATGTATCACAACACAAATTATACATATTATGTATGTATACTTCCCCATTGTTGTGGAAATAAACCAATCTATCTTATCTTACTTGACAAACATTGATTTAGCAAAAGATGAAAAGCAGTCCTTAAATTTATTCTTACTAAATAATATACACCAGTAATTCTTCATCTAGTTATGACAGAAAGGTCCTCAGGATTCAGACAGAACACAGAGCTGGTCTTAGTTCTACAATCTCGTCAGTCTCAATATGAACATAACAATGTAAAAACAAACTTGAAAAAATCATATCCTTTGGTATCTGCTACTAATGGAGCAGAGCACGATAGAATCTACAAATGTAAGGACCTCTAAATATCAGGTTAAATTACAGCTTACCATACCTCTACACAAAGTTTATTTACACAGTTTACTGTCCTGCAAACCGATTTTTTTGCTATAAAACCAGCTAGTCTTCAGAGATACAAGTATTAGGTTCAAGAAGAGATTCAGTCAGGACATTGCTATGAATCAACCTCGTGTTAGAAAAGTTTCCCTGCTCCAGCTGCAGAGAAGCTATCAAACTCATTCATTTCCTAATGATCTAAAATGGCAGAAGTTTCTCCCTTTTGGTGTAGCCAAAAACCATAACAAACTTTACATACTTCACACAAGTCTGTTGCAAATAATAAACTCTAATCACTATGAAGGATTCTGTACTGTTGAAACTAAATGACCAGAGCTATGAAATTTAGCTAAATTTCTGGGATACTCTGCCCCGGAGTTAATTCTTTCCGATCCTTGCATATAAAATTTCTTTTAATAAATCAACTCCTGGCAAAGTTTAGTCTGGAAAAACAGGGCATCCAACTCTATCTTTCTGTTTCTTCTTAGGCATACTGTGATGCACAGCAAAGAAATCAGATGGGTCAAACTACAGTCTCAACATTGTAAATATTTCTGCTGCTATGGATTTCAGCTAGATGATTCACATACAGAGTTATGCACATTGGATGGAGCCTTCCGTAAATAGTGACCAAAAATACTATAAAAATCTTCAACTGGCAGGAACATCATAAAATTAATTGGCAGAAACTTCATAAATATAATTAATTCACTGAAGAAAGCTCAATTGTATTCAGACCCCTTTTGTCTAACCTTTTCTGAATACTTTCATGAACAGAGATTTCAAGCTACTAGGTCTCAATGCTTCACTGGCCTTACAAGCAGAGAAAAGCCTAATCATTCTAGTATCAATAATGAATAACAAACTTTAAACTTTATTCTTCTTACTGCTTGTCTATATGGAAGAAAATATTTATGGCAACAAGAATTTTTCCCTCTGAATTCAGCAGGAACCTTCTAACATGTTAATATCCTTGTCTTCCACTTAATTTCAGTACATCTAAGCTTCCAGAATCTAAAGAGAACACTGCATTAGTAAGTTGTCATTTTTTTGCTCAAATTAAACATAATTCACCATTCACCCTTATTCTCCTAAACCTACAAAGACAAAAGACACTACAGTTCAAGGGCACTGCATTTAAAATTACAGATTTTTATCTAAGAGATTGATATTTACTAGGTAAGGTGGTACATATTGCTTCAAAAGGAATTTGACAAAACACACCCGTAGTTTAACTAAAACTATAAATCATTCGGAAAAGTAAAGAGATAATTTAATTGACTTTTCACCAGTATTCACTGAAAATTAGCTTACTCATAAAACAATGTGAGAAAAAAAATGGCAGACTATGGACAATCTAGTTTTTCCTATGGTGGCAGCACTTAAGCCTGACAATTAAAATGAAGATTCGAAACAATAGTATAATAAGCAACCTGTATGCTTAACATAAATAAACATCCATCAACAACTATTATTGCATTTTCATCATATCATGTGGTATAACAGAAACAAAATTAATGTTGAACATATTTGTCACATAAGTTTTTGATTTGGAAAACAAGAAGCAAACAGAGGAGGTCACTATCTGTCATCTCTATATTCCGTAAGACAGAGTAGATGTATAGCTTTCAATTAGAATCTCTCAAACCATTCTGTTTAGTAAAAAGCTAAATTTATGTTAAAATTATTAAAATAATTTAAGAGAGTAGGGTGAGATGCTTATTCAAAACATAAAGATCTAATTTTTATTCTGTTATTCTACATTATCTGAATAAAATTCCATTTTCTAGAATTCGGTATCTACTCATGTATGCTATAGAATTTTTTATATATATATATACATATATATATATTCTATATCTACAATCCAGTTCTGAGGCTTTGCAAATAAAAATATTAAAATACAGAAAGAATTTATCCTTTGATCATACAGGAAACAGTATTTAACACTAGACCCAGAAAAATAAGTTACAATTATATACAGCAGATTAAAGCTGGGAAAAAAAAGAAAAATTAAAAACGTGCAGATATGAACTTACAGATGTAGAGATTTCACTCAACAGATAATACACTAAAAAGACTAACAAGAACAATCTGATCTCTGAAGTTTGAACTTTGAAGCAGAATGTACACTGAAGAAAATAATTGGAAAAAAAATTAGAATAAGCCACCTAAGAAGCCTTGATGACATGTGTTTAATGTAATAAGTATCACATAAAAATGTCAAGTCAGATAAGTAAATAAAAGTGATAGGAGAAACAGTCTGCAAAGCTGTATGCTAACATATTTGTTACTGTTTGTTTGATTCCTTTAAGTCTTTGGACTTGATTTCACTTGACCAGGTAAATGAGTTAATAAATTTAACACTTCTGAATTACTTGACTGAAGATAGCCATAAGCAACCCACTGAAACAACAGGGTGACTGGATTCATATCCATGAACATTTGAACATTTATACTGCCACTGTGTTTTGGGTACAAAATCAAATGCATTGGAGTTTGAAATTTTCCCTAGGCAGCAAAGCTTATTCAGCTCTCATCAGACATTTGTGCTCAGGACAGAATGCTGGTCTAGAAAAAAAGCTTTCTTTCCCATAAACTAAGAGTGCCTTGAGACAAGCCTTGAGACATTGCACTAAGAGTTCTCAGTGCATGTGCCCAGTTATCCTTTCACAGACAAGGGTAGAATAACACCACTGTCCTGATTGCTGTAGCTGTTTATTTCACTTCTTTCCCCACCTCACGTGAGCCCATTACTTTTCCTTTCCAGAATTCATTCACTTCCCAGCCAATGTCTCTCACATATTAAAAAATTATAATTAAAAAAAAAAAACAAACCAACAAAAAACCCCTGCAAAGTCCACCATGTCCCTAATGCCCTTATTCTTCCTATAAACACCATTTAAGGACCACACTACAGTTTGCCCGTCTGCACAGGATTTTCTCTCTAGTACATGATTCTACACTTGCAGCAGTTTCCATGTAAATGAATCAGCACAATAAATATGACCAGCTGCTATGCTCAAGCACAGGCATAAACCTCTGGCTTTGCATAATGTGTGTTTGGGATGAGATGTAAAACCACTGCACACATGTTGATTTTATAATTTATGACATAGGGTACAGAAAAAAAATAGAGATGAAAAATTTTCTCTAAGTCAACGTCACAAAAGGCAATTTAAAAAATAAAATAAAATTAAATAAAAAATAAAATTAAATTAAATTAAAAAAAAAAGGCACATATCTGCACAAATACACTTGGCAAGGTAGACCATGGATAGAATCTGGAAGCTTTGAGATACCAAAGGGCAGAAAAAGACACAGCAAGTGACATCAGAACCCAACAGCTTGGATTCCAAATCTGTATCTTAGTCAAGAACTTCGGGAAGCTCAGAAAAAAGAACAGGTGAGAATTGTAAGCTACCACTTATTCACATTTACTTTCTACTAGAACATGATTTAGAAGGATTCCATGTTGCTGACTGGAAATACCATGAAGATTTATTAGAATACTCAAAACACTTTTAATCCCAAAGGGCTACTCTGTACAGAAACAAGAAGAAACTAAGTGAAATATATTGGAGAACTAAGAAGAGCAGAGTCCCAGGACTTCCAGGAGAAGCAAGTATGGAAAATGCAGTAAGGACTGAAATATACACTTAAAAATCTACCCCTGATGAGGACTGTAAAGAACATAAATAACTGCTTATTACACAAGTATACTGCAAAGACCATTATCCACTAAATGGACTAATATGATGGAAGATATGTCAGGATTGTGCTTTATAAAACAGTTGGATCCTGAAGAATTCTTTCTAACGTTAAGGCATTAGATCACAGACTTTAAGTTACAAACCATGTTTGACAAACTTATGCACAGGATTATTGATTAGCATGCTTGCACATCTACCATCCTATCACTATTTCAAAATCCTAGACCTACTGGTCTAGATGTAAAGCATCTTTATAAAAATTTGTGTGGGTAGATCTATTTTCATTATGAGACTGCACAAGGATGTTTTTTAACAAAGGTATAAGACTGACAGGCCAAACTGTGTTACCCACAGAATCATCAACCCATCAGTACTCTAAGTCTTGACATGCACTGAACAAAAGTAACTAGACTGACCTTAGGAATTCTTGACAGTCTTCTCTCCCTTTTTGCTACTTGTTCACATGTAACACAGACTACTAGAACCAACATTTTGTAGTTAATTCAACCTCAAACTATACTAGCTCTATTCAAGCAGTGTTTTTGTTTTATGTATATGTCTTCCCTTTCCCAAAATACATTATTATTACTAATGTAGTTCTGGACCAAAAAACCCCAAAAACGTAAGTATCTTAAAGTCTCTGATCAATCTTCTGAGAAAAACTGAGAAAAGTTTTCACGCCAGCATTACTATTCTGTATGTGCATCAAGGATCACTGCAGTTAAAAATGTCTAAGAATTAAATATTATGTAAATGCGTAAATGAAGAGCCATAGATACTTAAATACATGCACTGCTAAAATAATCTATGCACCTGCAAAGTATGTAAACTTTTCATTTACTAGAGTGGCATAATGATTTTGGTTTGATAAAGGCTGGCCATATGCCATAATTATTTATGTCTTTCTCTCTTACAGATAACATGAGCAGTTATAATGAGCAGCATAATTTTGTTATGTTAAAGTGTATATCGTACAGCAATTAAGAATCAAAATATTGTTGGTTTTTCTTATAAATTTGTTACTTTACTTTCATCTTGGATGAACAGCAAAGACTAAACACTTAATAATAAAGAAATTACTGTATTTTTTTTGTATTGCAAAATGGTCTCTGCCTTTAGGATCAATGTATTCAAGCATTTCATCCTTTTCTGCCTAGCCATTTATTGTGAGTGTACAGAACGAATATAAAGTTTGTTTTAATAGAAACAAATCAAACACTTAAAGTCAATGTAATTGTGAGGAGAATAAAAGAGTGTATTACTTATACCACTTAAAATATGTTTCAACATTTTTTCTATTCATTACAGTTCAAATTCATATTGTTCCTATAAATTACATTATAGAAATATATATCACCCATGCTCTAAGTCCTGCATTGCCTTCCAACTTATTGTAAGAAACTACAAAATGTTTATGACATGTGCTAATGGATCATCCTTTTTGATATTATCTTAGTATAACATTATGAGATTAGTAATCTAAATGACTGACAATTTTCATGGCCAATATCTTCTGTGAGGGATTTCTCTTATTTTCTTCAAACCACTTGACAAAGTTCAAATCTGTTGAGCTGAAGGTACACACTGGAACACAGTTTTCCTCATTTCTACTTCTTTTACTTTGTGAGGAGACAAATAAAAGGAAAGGAGGCATGATAGTCTGTTGCAGTTTTTAATCACAAGTATACTCCATCCAGATTGATTTGTATGGAAATTTCACAGTTATTAATAAGATCATAAATATATGGATATTAATATTTGTGAAAGCAAATTTATTAATAGAAAACACTTCAACATGTATGGAAAATAAAAATTCTACATGTGATTTAAAATGGATTTTTTTTTCTGAAACACATATTGAAGTAAATTTTAATTACATTAGAACACAGACCATTTTAGTCCTGCCTTTATGCACTACCCTTGCACGATATATATTTGGCACACAACAGACATTTGAGAGACTAAACAAGAGGAAAAGAATTTTAGAAGCTAAATCAGAACAAGAAAACAAAACAAAACATGAGCAGGGCTTATTTTCTATTTGAGTTTGTCCAGCATCAGATTCAAGACACTGATTCTTGTCAAACCTTTATTATTTTAAACAGCCTTTTACTTTCTCCTACAGAAATACTTACTGCAATATACCCAAATCACACATCAATCCTTTCCTCAACAAACCAAAAGCGATTAAACTCTTCATATCTGGTAATCTGAGGAATTTTCTCCATCCACCAAGTTTCCTATGCTCTCCACCATTCACTTTTTGGGTCCCTACAGAGTGACTATCTGCAATCTTCAATGTCTGCTTCCAAAAAATGAAGATAATAAACCAAGCCTTACAGAGCTTTGGGTAGTCAGAGCGATAAAGCAACAAAAATACTCTTCAATAGAAGTTGCTTTTTCTGTGGAAGACATGTGGAAGCATGCTATCAATACCAACGTCAACAGCATGCTTTAGACAGTGTTCATCTCATCTTCTCATATAGTTCTGGAAACTGCAAATACTAGAAAGAACTGCTGCAGATCCTCAGACATACTTTTCAAATCACATGCTCCTAAGCCTTATAAAAATGCTTCCACATATCTATGCAACTTGAAACACTGCAAATTTAATGCCTTGAGCCTTTCCTTTTCCTAAAAAAACACCCAGAGAAATAGGCTTAAAAAAGAGAGAATGCAGACATTCAATTACACAGTATGAATGAATGTACTCAGGGTCATGACAGCTTCACATTCGATAGAATACTGCACTCAATAAATTCCTTGTACAATTAGACTCCTTACCTGGCAGACCTACATCAATCCCTGGGGCTTGAATTAGACTGAAACCGTTCTCTGCGTTTTCTCCTTCTATAACAGTAATGATACAACCAAGTACAAATATCAACTGTTTGATCTGGGGAAAAGATACAGCTTTTATTACCTAGAGTTCAGATCAAATATTCTTTTCCATACTGAGGTATAGGTGAAAAACTAGATGGAATATGCCATTGTATGCAGGTGGTACTTTCTTTTCCATTTAGAAATGTATTGAAGTTACCTGTGGGAGTTTGAATAGCACTTCAATAGCAGAATAGAACTCATTCTATTTTAATTCTTGATTCCATAAGCCTGACTGTACTGTTTTCATTAAGAATTAAACCTAAGTTTAGATGAAAATAATACCCAGATAGTATTAAGACTTGAATATTTAGGAAGGCATTTAGTCACTTGTCTTGTCACAAGAAATTCATGTCTGATATTGTATTTTCTGAACTTTGAAAGTAGTCATAAAGTTATTCTTCCTGCCTCAATAAGGCTAAAATCTTTATTGTTGCAACCATCCATTAGTTTCCAATAGAAAAAGACTGACTGGGTTTTGTATCTGATATCTAATTTGACAACAGTGATTCTAGAGAACAGGAGTCAATAAAACTTCAGAAAGGAAAAACAGAAGTTGAGAAGACAATCAGTGAAGTGTTTCAGGATGTTGCAGCAGTTTGCTGCCATCATCATGCTGTCCTAACTTAAAACTTATATAAGGCTGATCTTCAGTATGAATCGCACGCCTAAAAGCTGACTCCAACTTTCACCAAGTTGCCAATTTCTCAGAAACCTAATATCCAAAAGAAAATCTGATAATAATTTGCCATGTCTCATTTCTGAAGAAGACACTGGTAAAGAAACTAATACGGAAACTCCATTATACACATTTGGTTTTTTGCTTTCTCTGAGCCATCTAAATGATGCAAAGGAATAGATAAGGATAGAGTTCATCAAGAGATATCCTGCATTCATTGGGTAATGTTAAAAACCTTTGAAAAACAGGAGTAAAACACATAAAAATATACTTTTATATATTTTTTTAATGAAGAGACTTTTTGGTCACTTTTCCTGAAAAGGTAGAAAGCTCTCATTACTAGTTAATTCTCCTCCCTTATTCTCCTATCACTATCTTGATTTGTTATACATGCAACAACTTTACTGAAGACTAGCTTGTTTCTAGGATGTCTCTCTTCACTTTGAGTTCCTTCTTTATAGAGTTAAGGGACACAATTTTTCCAATTCATACAGTGAAATCACTCTAAGATTTATTTCGTTCTCAGCTAGACTACATGACTTCTTGGAGGGGAAATGAGTGGCAAGAAGTTAGAAGGAAAATTAGCCTGTATAAAAATGTCCTGATAGGTTGTTTTTTTTTTAAGGCTTTTTTAAAGATAATAAAACCCCAGAGATTGTTGAAACCAATATTAAATCTTGTAATATTTGAATACTAAGATGCCCTTTTTAGAGGAAAAAAAAAAAAAAAAGCCTTTGCAGATAGCATGAGGAAATGTATTTGAACCATCTTTCCAGATAGTTTAAACATTTCCTATTAAGCCTAAATTCTTTCCTCTGATATTTTCTCTGCCAGTTACAAAGAGAGAGGCTGGGTGATCAAGTCCTATAGAGGCCCAAACATAAAGCATACTTTAATCTTAGCTCTTCAATTTAACATGACTCTCATTTTCAAAAACAGACATGAAAGTGAACAAGAAGGTTTAGAACAACCTATAATGAAGGCACTAAGAACACCCGCAAATCCTATTGAACATTCGTTGCCACAATTCCCACACCCTTTGCTTCCTTCCCATCTCATATTTACGTTTCGGCCACCAAACTCTTTGACAAACTCCCAGCTGGGGTACTAGCTTCCCTATATCTGTTGGGAATAGAGACCTAGCTGCATAAGAATTTTGTATAACTACTAGTTGTATTCAGATGGCAGTGCAGACAGTGAGAAAATGAAAATCAGTTCTGCACTCTATTCAGCAGAAGGCTGCTTTCACCATCACTCAAACCAAACTGCTGGGGAGTGCATAAGCTATCTAGAGTCAGAAGAGGTAGAAGATGAACCCAAGTAAATGGCAGAAATACTATAGAACCCTTCCTACTCCCCATAATATTTTCAAGGAAAGATGAGAGCAGGGAGTAGACTGGTTTCATACCTCTCTCTAAATGCAAGAGAAGTTGACTTCTTTCTCCATTTTGTCACACAGGATTCTACTCAGTCTGTGTCATGCTCTCCACAGTGACAGCATGCTGCTGCAAGGGTAATAGTTCCCCGCAGGAAAGCAACAACTCTTTAGGAAATGGAGAGGTGCAGAGAGGGGACATCTGTCTATTAATAGTTCTGCTTGAGCTAGGATTACACTGAGTTTTCAATACTTCTCTTGTGAAACTGGTATCTTGATCAATGTATCAGGATAGTGGTGCCAGCAATTAGCATTTCCCAGCTCCAGGTTCCCACCTGCTGTTTTAATTCTGGTTATATGCTTTAGTTCTTCACCCAAATCAGTAGTTTGAAAGAGAAACAAAGTTTATTTATTTTAACAAACCACCATTGAACTTCTCTCCTCCTCTACTAAAATATCTTTTCAAGAATTTATTATGATTAGGACAAAGATTAAATAAATAGTTATGTACGTGCCTGGAATTTTACAGCCACATGCCGTGAAGTTTATGCCCAGGATATTAATTTGCTTAGCAGGTCTGCTGCCATGTCAAGGTCTGTTTTCATTGTACGTTACCACACTTGATTGCATGGAAATATTTCCATGGATAATTTTTTTTCTATGCAAGTAACTGTTCCTTCATGAAAAGTCTTTTTTAAGTATTATATATGCACTTGTATGTACTTCACAGACTTTTCTTCATACTGTATCACCTACTTGCTCCCCTCTGTCCTTGCCAGAAAGAATGTAACTCCAAAGACTGCTATTCAAAATGTTGTGAAAAAGCAATCTTCAGTGTAATGTCTGCCAATTTTAAGATCTCTCTTTAAATAAATTTTGTCAGTCTGTCAGACATACTCCATTTTTTCCCTCCCATTTCTGTGATATTTCTTTACCACTTAGCTGTAGCTGTCTGTTTGTTCAATAAAATGTTAGGCTTAATTTTCTGTTCTCTTCTTCCTGCAGGCATTCAGTCTTGGGGATGGGGCGGTTGTTTGTGCACAGAAAAGAGAAAAAGACTCCAAATGTTCATCAGGTACCAGCCTTTGAGTAAGGCACATATAATATTAGACTAGTCTCCACAGACTTTGATCTCATGCAGGCAAGTAATTTATTTTCATTTACCTCCTGCCTGAAAGGTTATTCCACTGATTAATCTACACAGGCAGGTTCATTTCTGTCTCTCCAAACCTGATAAAACTGTTAGTGACACTCCTAATCAATACAAAAGAATTCCAATATACTTTTTAATGTTAGTCACTTACAAGCAAAAACTCTGTTTCTCTATAAACTCAAGTTTTGTATATGTAGCAACCAGGGTCAGAAAACTTATTTCTGGTATATTAATCAAACTCACCCACCTATCAACCATTATTGAGCTTTGATGCAAAACTTCCAAAAGGCTGTCAGTATTCTGTTCACTATTGTACCACCGGGTGGCATCATTCTATCCCAATACCTTGTTTCCCATTTACTGATAGATTATTTAGTTGACGAGCACAGACTGTCTACGGTGCAAAATGTTTTGTGCTTGACAGTTCTATTAACTATGATGACTAAGAACAAACAACAAGAACAATCATCTCAACAATTCTTTTAATATAGCTTATCCCTCTCAATAGCAAATGAGACAAACTAGCTCCTAGTAATTGGTGCAAACTTGGCTTTGTGTTTTGCAAATTTTCTGCTGAATTTTCAACAAATATTTGAGAAAGACAATATTTTTAAGGTTTGACATTAATGGTCTTCAGGCAGATTTATAAAGTAATTATAACTTAAAGGAGAATTTTGCCTGATTTCCATGATGCCAGCAGGCATTCACCCCACCACCTTAATTCCACTAACTAATGCACTGGGCAAAATCTCACAGGTAAAGCCACAGGGGGTTTAGGCAGGGGGATGGGGTGAGCTGGGGGTGGAGGGGAGCCTTCTTCTGAACAAGAAAGAAATATGAAGAAACTTTCGTGACTGGAAGTACTAAAATATACCTAGAAAGTTCTATGTATCTGCAAAGAAAACCAGTTCATTAAATATATAAAGTCTCAAAGAAAAAAGATAATGGTTTTAATAATTTCTCAGCCTTTTTCATGGCTTCTGAGAGAATTTTTCAAGAGGAAGTAGAATAAAGAAAGATACACTGGAAACACTCCTGCTAGTATATTATGTCCAGGTGTCACACTCTCAACTTTACAGATATGTAAATTTACTGATTCTTAAAAAGTTTTTTTGCAGTTCAACTTCATAAACTGGGAAGAGAACGAAGCAAATACGTCTAATGCTCTGTGTGATCAGAATTCATTTATTTGACATTCAATATAAGCATCACAAATAATATTTTTATAATTTAAGCAATCTTCTTTTGCAATTTACTGGCTCCGTAATAGCTATAGGGTAGGTCGAAAGTTTAAGTGTTAAGAGGGGCTAAGCCAAGTAAAACACTATAATTTTCTTTAAATATACTTTAAACGTGTTTAAATGCCATTTATGGAACCAATTATAAATTTTGTCAGGAAGCACATCTGTGCGCTGAAAGAAACTGTTGGTCAATCCGCTGGCAAATTTTTTCATATTTCCATCTCACAACATGACTCCTCCCCCTCCCAAAATATTGAGAGATTATTGTTTTAATTGGGTACTAATCAAACATGGTAGTGCTCTGCTGGCAGAGAATCATGGTTTTTGTGCCAGCTCCCAGGACGGCATGCTTATTAGTTATGGCTTTGCAAATTCTCTCACATACAACAGCTGAACAACTTGAGAAGAAATTCCCAGATTTCTCACTGCATGCAAGTACTACAAGCTGAACCTTAAAGGACTGTTGCATAATAAAGATAGAAAAAAAGCAATGCTTCCTAATAGTAGATAAAAATAGCTACAGATTCTTGCAAAAGCAAGACTCCTAACATCATATTATAAACTCACTGGGATTTAGTTATGCCTACATTTCCACTTACCAAGACACAGACTCTTGGAGAAATATAGTGTTGCGTACAGAGAAAATAGACACTAAGAACACTTAATCTTCGTATTTTTGCACTTATGCAAACCCCAAGAATCTTATCATTCACTGATTAACTAGCAGATACTATTAACATCTTAAAACCTGAAACGGAGGCTGGGGTGTTTTTAGCAACAACTGCCTAGAAAAATGCACACGAGTTAGTATACGTCATAACTACCCTGTCTTTTCAAATGTAACTTGTAGTCCCCATGTTCCCATCATACCTGCATCACAGGAATTTTTCCACCTGTTGTTGCTAAAAGGAGAACTTTTTGAAGTTATCAGTCACATGGACACAGATGTGCCCAGCTGGCACAATTTCTTTATAGTCAAATCGTCTATGACCTCAACTTGTAAACTAAGTGCTCAAGCACGCACCATTCTCCTCCCACCCCCCCCAAAAAAAACCAAAAAAAACCAAAAAAACAAAACCAACCAACACCCCAAAAATAAAACATTCAGGAAGATAAAGGATACGGCCTACATTAGAATATTCTGCAGTTCCCATGGCTTAGCAAGAGACAATAGTCTGACCACTGGTCAGGAACAGCAATTCATAGCTTGCAGTCTGTAATGAGCTCATCTTCTGAATAAGAGTCTTAGGCTCATATGAACTAATGAAAATCGCCTTTTTTTTTTTTTACACATACAAAATTACTATAAATGCCAAGCAATTTGTATCTGTTATCATCTAAATTAATTAATTTATCACTATTTCTTTATGTTAATTTTCATTTAGGTATGAAGATCAGTTTTGCCAGCTCAAGGAAAAGCAAAAGCAGAGCAAAAGCACCACCAGAGGATGCCCTTAAAAATCATAGGATGATCCTCATTAATTCTTATTCCAAAACTAGCATCCACACCTGCATACCATCTTTTTTCCTACCCTGTTCACCTGTCCTTCCCAACTCAAGTGTTGCCAGAAGTTAATGAAGAGAGGAAAGAGAAGAACAAACCAAGTCTACTGAAAATACTACTTCAGTTTTGGGGAAAGATGACCTGTAATGTCACACCACTGTTTGATGGTCCCCTCTGCCAACACTGGTGATAAACCTAATTGTTCTCTTGGCAAAATCCAATTTGCCTTTCCCTTCTGCACAAAAAGAAAGAAACTGAGTAAGCTGCTATCAGGAAATACATAGCCTGAGAACAGAAGCTTCTGTTGGTGGCAGGTGAGGCCTGCAACCCACAATTACCAGCTGGAGCTGAAACAGTAATCTCACAGGAAAATCAGCCAGAAATTCCTGAGCTAACAGCAGCTGTTCAAGAGATTGTAAGGAGCTGCCAAAAAGTGACAGAAAATCGTGGGAGTCCCAAATATTTTGAGAAATCTGCCAAGTAAGATAATAATCACTACATGTTAAGAATGAGCTCTTGATCGAAAAAGAAGGTGTGGAATATTGCCCAAAATGAGTAAGTTTAGTGATCTTAATTTATTTTGCATGGGTCAGATGCACCATCACTTGGGAAAGTAGTGAAGAGACATTTTTATTTCTTTCAATTTTTTTCTGCTCGTCTTTATATTGGTTCTGTACACCTACATATTTTTTTACTCTATTTCTGGGTTTGGTAGAGAAGAGATTCCTTTGTCATTTTTTTTATGTAGCACAAAGTACAGAGAGGTTGTGAAGGCTAAGATCCATAGGCCTCAAGCTTACCAGTGCCAATAACAACATCAGTCTTAAAATCCATTAAATATATTTTGAAAACACACGGTTACTGGAATGATCAAAATGATTCATGGATATTGAAAATCTACTGTATTTTCCATCAGACTCTTTTTTCCAAATAACATCAGGAAAAATTAGCTTGCAGAACTGCTGCTGTACTTCTAATATCTTACAAAAGATTACATTTCCTACATTTGCCTGATTAAAAAACTTTTCTTACACGTGTGTGATCAAAATCTGAACTATGAAGAATATAATATTCAACCAAAATTGTAATTTTGCTATGGGAAAGGTAAAACTATCAGGGATAATGCACTTGAGTTTGCCTAATACTAAACAAACAAACAAAATACTAACATGAAACCCTAAAATGGAGCACTGATTCTGTAGGTAAGGCAAAAGGAAAGATTAAAAAGCAAATTGGGTTCTCCTGTCCTCAAATCCTTCTACCTGTGTATCTTTCCTCCAGCTCTAAAATTGAGTTTATCAGTCTGGGGTTCTTTAGGGGGCGGGGGGGGGATTTCCTTCCATTTGTTATGTATCTTACTTTGAGCTCATATGATATTCTGTATATTATCCTGCATTTACTCAAAAGATAATCAACTAGAACCTTGGACTTACAGCGTCTATAGCAACATAAATACAGCACAGAAGGAAAACTATTAGTCTTCTCCCTAAATGACCTAGAAAACTTTGGGATTACATGGAAACCTTCCTATCTTTCAGTGTACAGGTCCTCAATTTCCCAAGTTCACAATCTTACCTTTTCCAATATAAATGCTGTTTTAGTGCAGAAGAAAATTGAAGTAGACTACAGTTTATTTGTAAAATTAATGTAACTCCATGAGATCTTAGTAGAAGTCTGACGTGATATTTTAGCAGGTATCCTACTTGCATGAAATAACATTATTATGATATAAAAATAGTACCTCTATGTCATAATGTGGTTAAAATTACTAATGAGATTCGTGAGGATAAGAAAAACCAACCCAACTCTGTGCCTGGTTGGTAGCCCACATAAAAGCACTGCCTTTAGTTAACATTTTTACCTGCAACTTAAAGGTATGTCTAAAGAAAGAACTAAGACCAAATTGGAGAAGATGACAGACTATGAAATTTACTACAAAGTTTAGATTAACTATTTCAAATTAAGCAATTAATTATTTTAAGATCTCCTTGATTTGTGAATATTCCCAAAATTCATTTTTAACTTCTCTCAGTGATCAAATCTCCACAGATTCTCTAGCACATTTCAGGCAGAGCACTCTGGTGTCTCCACAAGTTTTAAACACCAGATTTTGAAACAGAAGTGCTTTTTTTCTCACCTCTCTCAGCTAAGATGACTGGAAACTGTTGCCAAGCTCTCGGGGAATTCAATCTAGGTTTTATTTTATTTATTTTAACTGTCAATGAGAAGTGACATTCAAAAAGCATGTTTGTGTCACTGCCACTCCACATGAAAGTGGACAAATGCACAGTTTACATTAATACTGTTCTGTGGAAGGCCAGGGCCCCGAGGGCAGCAGCAGGACATCACAGCCAGAGCCAGCCTGGCAGGATACCTTGCCCAGCATCCCAGGAGCGCCATTCCGCCCTGACCACTGGGAACATCCAGGGCAGCTGCTCCCAGGAGCAGCCCAGGGTCATCACCCCAGTGGCTTGGGCCACTGCAGCCAAGCACTGCCAAGAATGGGTCCTGATCCTCAGGGAAAGGCAGGGGGAGGTCTGGGTGGACACAGGAGTCCCAGCTAAAGCTGGGGAATGGGGCTGGGGCAGCACCCTTGCAGCAGAGGAGGCCCCTGGACAGCCTGTCAGGGCCATTAAGGCCTGCAGATACCAAAGTGAAATTTCTTCTAGGCCAGAACCTACCTAGAGAATATTTAACCCTGTGGAAAATTTTAATGGCTGAAAGGCAAAGGGATTTTTTTGATGGAAATTTTGTTGCAGGCTTACATACAGAACGTTGTTCAAGAGCTGCAAGAATAAAAACTGCTGCTTTTACTTTTAGTTAAAAGCTGCAAAGTATTATTTGTGAAATTGATTCCTTAATCTGTCCTCCCCAGTAAATGGACTCTCAAAACTGACTTCCACACTAAAAATTAATTTACAGGGCTTTAAGCAGTGAAAAAAATGAACAACAGAAGCACAACATTATGACTGCTACACTGAGGATATAAACAAGGTGGAACAAACTCAAAATGAGCATTTATCTGCATTACTTTATTTTGTAATCATTTTCTAGTATTATTTTCCTTTAAAGAAAAAAGTAATTACAAAAACATGTAACACTGAGACAGTGCCATTCCTATAACATGTTCTATGCATTCTGAAGGCCCTGGCAAACACACAGCTATCATTTGATCACAGAAGACAATGAGTAGAGCAGAGGGATTTCATTTTCCTGATCCATCTCATAAAGTTACCTTGCTCTATTCCAGAGAAGTCCACAAATACAGCAATGTGATTCTCCTGTAGTTTAGATATGAGCTCATTTTTGCAAAACATATTTGTACAAACATTAGAAAAAGTTATTCCAACATTAAAAGACAATAATAAAATGAAAGGAAAGCAAAGCTGTAAATGGTACTTTGATAACAGAGAAAAGCAATGTGAATACATGTAGCAATAAAATATTCTGAACTCAGTTTACAAAAGTCCTGGAATGACTACTAGACTGCAAAAACTGTCATGGTTTTCTTAGGAGAATACTGACAAAAGGTCATAGGTCCACTGCTTGCTTGCTACACAGAAAAGAACGCTTACTTCATAACAATGCTGATTCTAGAGATTTAAATACTAGAGTCAAACTTAAGAAAGTTAAATTTTGACACCAATACCAAATAGGTGCAGAAATGTATACAGACTTTTAGCCTTTTTTTTTTTTAATTAGTGTCTTAATTTGGGAGTATTGATAGAATCTTATCTAGGTTAACCCCTAAATAGCAAGCATTGGAATGAAACCTATGGAAACCAACTCCTTGGCTATGTTTCCTGAAACACCTGAAGCTTTAAGCCCACCAACAAGTCTGACCTTTAACTACTAATTTTTAGTAGCATAGTCCTACTTTTAGGGTCAAATACATTATTATCAAGATCTGTTAGTAGAAATCAATTACAAAAAAATTATCCAATGATTGGGGCATCTTTTCTTTTTCATCAACTTCTCCCCTCTAACATTTTACATACTAGGATTACCTGAAAGCTTTGAGAGTGATATAACATCACAGTGACAGCTCACTGTAAGTGGAATAACTGAGTTCTCTGTATAATAATATTCTCTGTGTCAGCAAGTGAACTAATGGGAAGCCTGAGAGGTTCCCTGAGAAAGAAAGGACTCATGTCACCATTACTACAGTAGACAGCTTTGCTATAAATCCAAAGCTTTGCAGTTCTCACTGTAAAACATCTGCCCTTAATTTAGCAGTTAAAAATCCTTTGACTCTACACACAAACATCTCAGTTAACCTTGTCAAGTTACCTATATTTTGACACTCTACAGAGCCTAATACAGATTTCCAAGTCTGCCATGTAATACAATCTGAGGTGTTGGCAGTCATAATTGACTTCACATGCCATGTCTTTCTGATCTCTGCTGCTAACAATACTTTGTCAACAGATTTCATGATGTGTAATGCATCAAGAAGAGCAAACACATGTGTTGTTCAGGTGATAGATTTCCTTCCAAAGATATATAGTATGTATATTATGCCACGTCACAGGTCCATTATAGCCCTTCTGACGCTGTTAAGTGCACTACTTGCTCTGTAAGTTTTCTTCAGTGTTCACTTTTAAAACAAACTGATTCAACTTGCTTTTCAAAAGTGGTTTGATTGAAAAAGAGAAAAAAACAAGCCCCTAAAACTGACCACTGTTCCTTCCTACCTGTCCATTAATAGATCCCAATTCTTTGACAGCTGGAGATGGTGACCTCTCATATCCCTAGCTACACTCCTTGGCAGTTTAACTATAGTGTTAACATTAAACCACTGAGGGTCACATGGCAAACTGTGAAATCCACTACGTGCTACACTATAGCACTTGCATACATATAAGTAAATGTTCCAAAATAATTTCCAGATCACAAATAATGAACTTCAGGAGATAGTGGATGTTTGCAGAATAGAAAAATCTGTCTGCCCTACTCACATATCTATCAATTGCATGGAAATTCTGTTTCATTTAAACAAATACGTTCACCTAATCCTGTTACGAATGGAAATAATATCTTCCAATCTATTTTATAATCTTCTGATTATTCTTGGTATTAAATTTGCATACAGGGCAAACAACATGAGCTCAACAAAATATTAACATCAGTGATCACGGTCCGAAACACTCAAGTCAGGAAGCTATTACATTAAACCCATCCAAAATTATAAGAGGCCTTAGTATTGTTTTGAAATGTACACAACTATTTGGCCAACTGCATTCAGATCACTTATGGTCAGCTGTTTTTTCTTTTGAGAAAGTAGCAGTTCTCTGAAGACATTCTATTCACATAAAAGAATAATATTCCTATTAGAGCAAAATTATCCACTATTCCCCCAGAATTATTCCACTCTCCAAAACAATGAAAAGATGAAATTTTTAGAAGCTATATCAGCCAAAAGGAACAATTCACAAATAAACTCCAGTCTACAGTGTGCTATACAATTAATTACTTGCCAATTTTCTGATATAATTTAGAAAAGACAAACAAACAGTTCTGAGAAACTGAAGAATGGTGCTTAGTTTAAAGTGGTAGCTTTTTCACAAGTACTTACCTAAGTAATGAGTTTTCAAGTCTTGACTGACCATTATCATAATGAATTATTGAAAAACAGAGGTTCATCCTACCTATTTTAAACTATTAAGCTCTTAGAGAGCATCCAAAGGAGGGCAACAAAAATGGTGAAGGGCCTTGAGGGGAAGCCGTATGAGGAGCAGCTGAGGTCACTTGGTCTGTTCAGCCTGAAGGAAAGGAGTCTGAGGGGAGACCTCACTACAGTTACAACTTCCTCGTGAAGGGAACAGGAGAGGCAGGTACTGATCTCTTCACTCTCATGACCAGTGACAAGACTCATGGGAATGGCCTGAAGCTGTGTCAGGGAAGGTTTAGGTTGGATATTAGAAAAAGGTTCTTCACCCAGAGGGTGGCTGGGCACTGGAACAGGCTGCCCGGGCAGTGGTCACAGCACCAAACCTGTCAGAGTTCAAGAAGCATTTGCATGATACTCTCAGGCACATGGTGTGACCCTTGGGGATGGTCCTGCGCAGGGCTAAGACTTGGACCTGATCCTTGTGCGTACCTTCCAACTTGGCATACTTTGTAAACTACATAAACTTTACAGAGAAATGTAAACTTTGCATGGCATTGCACTACACTCAAGGAAGAGGACTTAAGGCAACAACTGCCATGTTAAACAATGATTCATTAATGTGCAGTTTAGAAGAGTCATGTTTCCATCAGTGTTGCTTAAAGCAGCAGAGCAAGAACAAAAACTGTGAGAAAACTGAAACATTTAGAAAAAAGTCCTATAAAAAAATGTGAGTTACCTGCCAATTATGTTTATGAATTCTTACTTCATGCATTTGTAAAATTAATGCTATCAAACACTTCGGAAAAAAAGGGACATTTAGCTCAGATTTAGACGGTTACCATCTAGGAAAGGACAAAAAAGAGGCATTAAAAGTAGAACACTTAAAAATACACAGCCTGTAAAATAACACTAAAAAATAAAAAGAACTTGCATAATTACTTTACCCAGCAAGCAGATCTGCAGTACTATGTTCTCAGTATGAATCTGTTCATTAAATATATATATAATTTCCTATGCTGACAGCTGCTATAAAAATTCTTGTAAAAAGCACGTAGGTGTCACAGATTCGACTCCCAACTCCATTGTTATACTGCTTGTATTAGGAAGGGTGAGACAGAAAGTATCACCATGAACTTTAAGGTCTTACAACTCTGAAGAACTTAGGTTCTATTCTTGCTACTTGTGACACCGCTTAAATTGCATATGCCAAAGTGATTACATGTTTTTACTGAATTGCTTTAAGCGGGAATCTCACATATGTGCCAGAATCCACTTAAGGTTTCCATTCCCCTTGCAAGTGACCACATCAAAGCTTTCGTCTCTCTAACCAAGTTTTGTTACTCTGAAATGGTAAATATTCTCCAATATTTAAAAAGCTTTACAGAACTAATTTGATTACTCATGAGTGTATACATTCTGGTTACCAATTAAATGTATTTTGACTGCTTCAAAGATTTCTTCACAAAGCTCCAGAAAGCTTCAAATTAAACTCAGCTGGGAGAAACGGATCACTTTCCTTCAGGTGGGAAGTGGTTGGGAACAGCAGAATATGTTGGGAAAACAGAAAAAGAAATGTCAGAGCATAAGATCAGGGAAGCAATCTGGGAAACACAGTGTGAGAACGGAAGCTCTTAATTGGAAAACACTGGGAGTGTTGGACATTTTGGGCCACTTGACATCCAACCTTGGCCACTACAGC
This sequence comes from Cephalopterus ornatus, assembly GCA_013396775.1. Lineage (NCBI taxonomy): Eukaryota > Metazoa > Chordata > Aves > Passeriformes > Cotingidae > Cephalopterus > Cephalopterus ornatus. The sequence goes on along the minus strand of VZRE01005376.1, from coordinate 24,154 downwards.
CTGCTTCTCTTATCATGTACTCTTACTTAGGCACAAGGACAAGGCTTTTATCTGATTCCTCCACTCTTTTTACCCTTTTTCTTTCATTTTTCCTGTTAAAATGAAAAATCCAAAAGAAAAACAGTGCATTTTTGTTAGCTTTTTTTTTTTCCATCTCACTTGCATCCTAATAGTAATTAATTCTTCACAGTATTAATGAAGAAAATAAAAATTATGCAGTACTTACTACAGTTTTTTGAATGTGATAAGGCCTACTACATGAAAAAGAAATAGAGTTTAAAAGGGGATCTTCTTTAGGTAAGAAACATGTTACATTTATTAAAATGTGAGAGCACAACTTAATAATTTGAGCTGGTAAAGCCCTGAAAATTCTTGTAACAGTCTGACAGCTTAAGGGAAAAAAACTACCATAAACTTCAATTGTTTTTTCACATAAAGTCTCAAAGGAAATCGAAGGTTAAGTATTGTCAATCTCACGTAAGACCAACCAGAACTGCATCAGCTTTTTTAATAACTCTCCATTCTCTTCACAAGCTGTCAGTTAATTCTTTTTCTACATAATGTTTTAAAATGTTTAATCTTACACTTAATGCAAACTACCAGCTAAGGAAGCTATCTATCAAGTACTTCCGCAAATTTTATGCAAAGAACTCGTAAAAAACAAAGGAATCAATCAACTAAATAATTCAGCAAAACAGCTTGTAACAACAAGTATTAGAAAGCCTAGTCTGTATTATACCTATACAGCTTACATTTCCCAATAACCTGCATTTTGGAAGGTTTTGCATCATCATATCACCTGGGGAAAAAAAAGGTCTCTTTTAAAAATGGAACAAAATGTTTCTCTAAAATACCTACAGATCCTTAGGGTCTGAACACTTCTAGCTTATAAAGCCTACAGATCACACTTTCCCCACTCCTCTTCATATCTTCCTAATACAATCTCTTTCCTGTGGTTTGCCACTGATCCTATCCTGCCTGATGTCATGTTCCATCATTTTGGCTAAAGTACTCCAGTAACTAAAGATGAGCCATAATCACAGTTCTGGATCTGGATACTCCACATCCATCAAGAGTGCATATTGAGATCTATGAAGATGACAAATTATCATTGCCCTTGTATAAGTATGTATTCAACATTTCTATAGCAGCAGCACACTGTGGTGTACCCACGGATATGGTAACAACTCTGGGTAGTAAAAGAAGATTACCACAGCTCACTTAACAAGCTTACATAAAATCTGTAGGTCTGCCAAGATTTTTTTTCTTTTGATGATACTACTAGCATAGATAAGTTTTGTGTAGTTTTGCTATTCTGTAAATTCAATTTAGTAAAGATGAGGACAACACTGAAGGGAATGATGAAAAATTGTTTACATCAAAAAATTATTAATTTCAGCTCTGTTCAAAGTCCTTTGAGTTATGAAAATAAACAGCACAGATTTTTGCTTTATACAGTGGTCAATTGACTAGGAAGAACCATGCTGCTTTACATACTTAATCACTATAACTTTAGGAAAAGACTTCTAAAAAGGTTTCTAAATTCCTACTAAGGTAAACCATAGCTATAGCTTCTTGAAAAACTCTTTCTTTGGCTTATAGAGTTTATGAAAACTAATAGGCTGTTAGATTGAGACAAGTAGTCTATTGCTTTAATGTGTGGAACAGGTACAGTGTGACTATAACATCAACAGTGTTTCTAAGAATTGAAGTAAAGGACCTTCTAGAGAATTGTGGTAACTGCAAAAAAAATTAAAATTTTATGACAGAAAATATTCCTCATGAAAGAGCATAAATACCAGTATTTAACGAACTCACTTTAGATATCAGCATGCCAAGCTATCATTGATTTCCTAACCAATCATAATAACAAGTTTCAAGTTGTAAACAAAGAACTAGTGAGGAGGGGTTGCTACTCTTTTCTGGGGTAGCACAAGGAGGTAAAAGGTTTCCCTTCTAACAGTACTGGCAATACATACTTACTCTTCTTAAACTCTGTGATTAATACTATATAAATGTATCCCCTTTTAAAACACATTTTTTTCTCTTTGTAGTCAAACTGTGGATCTGTGTATTTGTCTGAACACAGTGGCCTGAATTTCCTCTTTTCCTCCCTCTGTTTATGTGGGCTTCTGATAGCTTTGCATTTCTCATACGGAATGTGTTGCATCTGCCATGTTTCTGTTGATCTTTCCATTTAATCTTTACCTCTCCTTACAATGCCTTTTCAGACACATGGACTTAAAGAATTTATTTCTGTCTATAATGTGCTTCTACCTTACTTCCTTTGAACTTACTCTGAATTTATGTTAGAGGATCCCTTGTGAGTTACATCATGATCATGTAATGATTACCTCATGATTCCTTCCTCATGTTGTATGAGATCTATTTCAGACTCCACAAGTTCAGGAGGCCTCCCTTCGTGTTAACAGCTATCAGTCTCCTGACTAAGATTAAGGTCCAGATAGAGTATATTTCATTCCATTAGCATTTGATGTAAAAACTGACATCAGACGCCAAGTGGGGGTTGGAAAAGATCTGGCAGCTGGCATGAGTGGGAGTAAGCAGCCTAAGAACAGTGTGCAAAATGCAGCAATGAATGACACTTCCATTTTTATCAGAAACCCAGCTTGGGTTTGCTAAAGAATCTGATCCACTGCTTAAAATTGTATTTCTCACCTGCAATTCTTTCTTATTGCTACTTTCAGCACTGATGTGAATTGAAATTCAGTACAAATGGGGCTCGTTAATACACAGAAAAGGAAGGCAATTTCTCATCCTAAAGTTTCATAATTTGTCCCCTTTTTGATTGAAGTCTGAATCTGATTTAGAGACGAGTAGCTGCAAAGCTTCTTTGCTTTACTTGTCTTCCATGGTTAGCTATAGAATGAGTAAGACTTTAAACATATATATGTGTATGTGTACACTCAAATCTGGAGAAAAGAGGATACCTCTACGTATTACATGCTAAAAAGCTTAGTTTAATATAAATACCCAATGGAAAAAAATAGTATCATAAATATACTATTAGAATCATTAATATATATTTTTTATTTCAAACAATGATACCTTAAGTAGAATAATATACATAGATATTAAAGGACTATTAAATAAGCTTGCTGTAGGGGGAAAAGAATTACCACTAAGCAAAGATCTGTTTATGCAGTATATAGCATACTCTAAGGTACCTATAATCATCAAATGCTATTGATCTGAATAAAATCATAACCACAAAATATTCTTTTTGCATTTCTGGAAGGAGTGTTGGCAGAAAAAATTAATGGTTCTATGTGTTTGATTAATATATACAATTAATTAATGGAATAATATCTTGTAATTCAAAACATTAACACAATTATGATGAGCAGATATTAAAATTATTTGCCCCTTACTACAAGGCCCTCCTGATGACATTTCATTTTGCTTTACAAGGACCTTTAGTAAGTGTCTCTTAAAAACAGAAAGAAACAAATACATTTTGAAAAGCCTAAACATAACTGAATGCAGATCTTGGTTTTGTACACGTGGATCTTATCTGAACAATTTCCAGCTATACTTGTTTTCTCATTATCTTCTGAAAGTAGCAGTCTCCTCAGCTGTTAAAACACGTATCAGGACAGACCTGTTGCAATTTCATACTGAAAGTAATTTTTTAGTATAAAAATCATTTATCAAAGATGTCCCATCTAAAATAATTCCATTTCTATTACTGTAGGAAAAGTGGTAAAAGACAGCAGGTAATCCACAACATGACCACTGGGGGTCATTCATTTTACACAAATATTCCAGTACAGGAAAGTATTTACTGGGTTTTTATAGGAATAATATTTTAATAGAACTAATTTTTTCTGAAGGGAACATCCAGAGATTAATATTCACAGATATTAACCACCTGTGTTCTCTAATTTTAAATGGTAAGAGGGAAAAATGAATACTACATTGCTCAAAGAGCTAGTCACACTAATATCAAGAAACTGAAAAAAAAACCCAGACACCAAACTTAATATGTACAGGGGGAAAAAAAAAATCAAACAACACTATTTCCAGATTTTCTATTATGTGTCCAAAGGGAAAATTGTATCTGCTCTGACATAGATTATGAAAAATGAAGCACTGTGAACTCTGATTTACCTACTATGTTTTACTTCTGCTTTTGCAAATTTTTTTACAGTCCTCCTAAACACTACATAGAAGGCTCAGTGAAAACAGACCTGAATGCTAACAGTGAGAGCAAAACAAACATTAGATTCCTGATATTGCGTGTGCTAAATAAAATGTAACACAATTCTTAGAAGCATAAATCCTATATACTTGGTTTGACAGTCAACAGTAAATATGACTTAAAAATAAAACTACTGTTTAAAAAAAAAACAAACGTAACATGCCTACCAAAGCTTGACGAATTTTAAAGTAAGAAAATACAGATCAGGTATTTGCATCTAGCATTCCATATTTTTAGAACTTAAGGAAGTAGCTCATTTTATCTTACATATAAGCTTTATTTGTATACATATTTCCCTATTTTCAGTTAAGAAAATGAAGCACACTAAAACTGTGGTCTTCAGTAAGAAATTATGAGTCATACATTGACAATGAATGACACTGATCTAATTTTTCCAGTGAAACAGTAAATGTAGTTATTTACCTACTTGTCAAACAAGAACTGTACATGCAAATGGATCACTAGACATACATAGTAAAATTTCATTTTAAAACTTTAAATTCTCTCCAGCATAATAGTTACACCAGATATTTTGACTGCTAATTTCTGATCAAGAAATCATATGCTTACAGAAAGAGACCAAGCCTCCACTTCAGTTTATATTCTGACTCATTACTAGCTCCAATTTATTAGTTTTCATTCTCTCCCAGGCATACCTACTCTTTTTCCCATAGGCACACTCTTATTGCTATTAAGAGTGCATAAACAAATTCTGTGTAAAGATAATAATACACTCCAAAAAATATCGATAAAATGATAGGGTTTCTAAACTATTCTAACAGATTTACTCCCACAGAAGCACAATAAACCTAATAAGCAGTGACACAAACCCAAACCCAAGCCCAATCAACTATATACAACCCACAGCTTTAACACTACTCCTCTATCTCTTCCATCTTCAACATTCCAAAATTATTTTTGCTACAGATTGGGTTGTGGGGTTTTTTTGAGTCATCTGTAAGCCCTGAAATCTCATCAGGCATTTTCGACTTGGCATGATAGCTTTTTCCTTTGCCAAAAGAGGAGGAAGTTCACGCAGTAATACACCCAGACATCAAACATGAATATTGTATAGCAGGAAGAATCACTCCCTGTCTTTCTTTACATCTCCTGGCATGCTCATTTTCATTGGTTTTAGTCAACTAAATTGCGTTGTTCATTTTAGAAGCAATTATTCCTAATTTGCTTTAGAAGCAAATAACTTCCACTGGGGCAAAAAAGAAAATTGTAAACACTTCATTTTCATTGACACTGACATGAACACTTCTCTGCTATTTGTCATTGATACTACATAAGTCTGTAAATAAGATATAAAAGCTGTAAGAAAATACATAAATGATAGCCCTTTTTGGGATAGATAAGACTTTGATGAGATTCTTATTCACTCTTCTCATCAATGTACATCGTGTAAATTATATCTGTATAGAAAAATAATCTGTTGTAGATTACTTACTTGGATTTTAATTTTACTTAAATTAATTTTGCAGGTGACATACGCCTGACATTGCTGAACCCTGGAAAATTCAAGTCTCTTGTTACTTGACAGAAAGAAAAAAAAGTAGCCATTAGTCGTTTTGCAAAAACCAAGAAGCTTTCAATAATCAAGGTCACATACATATGTGATTAATTGTGAAGTGTCATGTGAGGCAGAGAGTAGAGGATGATTAAAAAATAATGAAATCTCATGCGACAATACAGTTCCTTGGGAAGTCCCCGCCTTACTAGTGCCTGAGTAATCAGAGGAAGGGAACTTTGGCTTTACTGACTCACATCAAGATGTTCCAGCAATTTTTTTTTCTTTTGTTCCCAGTTTTATTCTAAACATTAAAAAAAACCCCAGAGTTATTTCTGTATTGATATTAATTCATTTCCTAATTGCTGCATACCTTTTTCTATGTTGTGTCTTTCATTCAGCCACATCAAACTATAGGAATGAATAAATCTCCCTATAATCTCTCTTAGCATTACAGAACTTAGACACAGAAAATAGGTTTTTTTCTTCCGTACAAGTCATCACTGAATATAATACGAGATGTAAAACAGTGAATAGAAACCATATTGTTTGCAATGTGTTTGGGGTGTCAGTTGGGTTTTTTTGGTGGTTTTCTTTTTTTCCCCCCCCTTTTTTTTTTCCCTGCAAACACTGTTGCTAAGACACAGGGATGTGAACAGTGACAGGATATATTTTCCAGGACATAAATGGAAATGAGTCTATATTCCACTTAAACTACTGAACGCCTTAAGCGGAAGGGAGGTACTTGTTTCTGGTTTCTGTCATCCTAATATTTTAAACAAAGATATGTAGGATTAGCAGGCTTTGAAACAAAGTTGAAGGGTTTTTTTTTTAATGCAGAGATAGAGTTTTTAGGTAGGTATGGTAGCACTGAAAAACACTAATAAAATGCAGATGGAATAAATATTCCTCAAAACAGAATAGAATATGCACTTATTCAGAGAAATTGATTTCATATGCACTTCTGTAATGGACTTCAACCTCCAAATTTGGATTTAATTAAAAAACAAAGTGTACATTATCTGTTTGACCATAGTGTGTACTACTGTTCTGCTCATTTCTATTTACAGGCTTTTACATGAACTAACAAACTAATGCTACTGCAGTGAAAGCAACCAGAAGAAACATAACCACACATTTCTTATTATATTCATCAATGAATTTTTCTGAATATTCTGTACATCACAGAAGTTGCGAGACAAACTGGAGAACAAAGAGAAATATAAGCCACTACAGCAAAGTACTGTGCTGATCTATGCCCACAGACTATACAGATCAAATCAAGTTTTAAGAACCCATTTTCAGAAATGTTATTTCTGAAATAAAGACACAGAAAAATATAGTATTATGTAATATGTGCTAACCCCCACATATAATATGTGAGCATGCATATAGCTATCACTGAAGACCGGTTTCACCAGTTGGAAAGAAATTAAATCCTGGGCTTCACTTCAAATAATACATGTTACTCTTGGGGTGTCCTGTGCAGGGCTAAGGGTTGGATTTGATGATCCCTCTGGGTCCCTTCCAACTCAGCATATTCTGTGATAGCTTCTATAAAATGAACTAAAGGAAACATTTTCTTCATGACTAATATCATGATATTATTTTTGCATTGGCTGAATGGGCGGCAGTAAAAATGGAGAGTACTACATTAATTTGGCCTTTCCTAAAAAGTTATCACACTTTTCATAAATAACCAGAGGAGAATAAGAAAACATAAGTATTCGTTGAAATAAAGCACTAAAAAATCACTGAATCTGTAATGTCCAGTAGTACCTAATGTGGACTGCAAAATACTTGAACTGAAATGCCAAAGAGTTAAAAAAAAAAACCAAACCCTAAACCTGCACAATGATTCAGTCTAAAATCTCATACCATTTTAAGAAACTCAAACTGAGCTTATTACATTCTGTTATTAAAAAAAAAGTGGGGATTAAAATATTATTTGCACATGTTAGAGACACCTCTACAAAATATTCGCAGAAAGATCACTAACAGGAGAAAAAAAAGAAGTAAATGCAAGATGAAGCTAAATATTTAGATTGAAAGCTAACATATATTTCTAACAGCAAGGTCAGTGAAGCACTGCAACTAGTTCTCCAGGTAAATGGAAGACTTTGCATCACATTACATCTTTAAAGGGAAGTCTAAATATCTTTCTGATCAGAAAATATTTGTTTAAAGAAAAACACTGTATAAACTGATATATTAAGAAATGTGACAAAATGATCACCATAGGCCCTTTGGCATAAATTCCAGAACCAGTGGTATTTCACAATGTCATTTAGCCTTATTCCTAGTCTACAACCACAGTTATTAAAAAAATAAATAAATTAAGAAATTCTTAACTTATCATGTCTTCCTATGCCTCTAAGACTTAAATGAAAGAAGATAAATATGTCATAGTTTTATAATAGATAAGGAATCACCACTAGTGCTTCAGGAGGAATTTAATTTTTAGCCTTATTTCTTCTTTATAAAATTTCCAAAATCAATAAACAATAGAATCCATCTCAACTGATGTTTCCTTCATTTAGCATTCACAGTTCAAAGAACTTCCCCAGTACCCTGTTGCAACATAATTTTAATTAAGGCAAGACAAGATAATCTGGAAATTACTTTTACTCTTTTCTCTTTTGCTTTTATTCTACTCCCTTAATTTTACACAACACTTCAGCTCCACAGTAAAAGTGTAATACTGTAAGTGTTACAGGACTTTATACAGTGACTAATACTCTGATACTCTGAATAGTAATTTTTTTACTCATTTACTCCGAATAAAGTTCATGAATCCTATTCCTCACTTCAATTTCATGATACCAGTATAATGTAAGTCACTAAAAGCAAATTTCAAATGCAAGGTGAGAAAAAAAAAGCTTATAATTAAGTTATCAAAGAGCTTTGAAGAATTTAAGTATTAGTATTATTGAGAAAGATTACATGCTGTGAAGAATGGATATTCTGTAAACAATAGCATTCCAACTGTTGACCTCTGTACTGCCTCCTGCTTTTTAAAATTTAAGTCACCTATGAGTGTTATGACTAATACAACTGCGAATAGCAGAACTACCTATCAGTTATCTGAGATACATTCAGATACATTAAGTGGCCTTTTACTCAGAATTAATACTGTTTAATAGTATAAATATAAATAATATCAAAATACACTCCACATACTCAACATAGTTTTATTCTTATAATTCTGTTTTCTCATAGGAATAGATAGAAACTGAGCCACCTTTGTTGAAAAATCCCCTTTTCCAGTAGAGGTGGAGTATAATTAATAGAAATTGAAATAACTACATGCAAATAGAAAATTTCTTTGAGAAAAGAATAGATTCAAAATGGTAACAAGAACAATACATGTGGCTGATGCACTAACTTTTGGGGCTATTACCATCAGACTTGCATTCTCAATGAATCTTACAGGTATCAAAGTCTCTAGCAAACTCGTGCAATTATCTGATTTATAAGAATTATTTTTTTTATGGATGTTGCAAAGAAACCAGCTTGCATAAAATTTGCTATTTCTAATACTTACCAAGGTACAGTCTGTGAGAAAAACAAATCTGCAAATCTCCCGAAAAAGGATTGCACTGATTCAGTTTTACGCACCATAGTTTTTCCGCCCATTTTTGAGGCCAAATAATTGCTGTCAGTACCAGATGAATAAATATGCCACAAGCTAAAAATCATGCTAAAGAATAGTTTGCCCCACTCCCTGTAATTGCACTAGATTTGATAATAGTAATAAAAACTTTATGAGTATTGAAGTGAGCAAGATCTACTAAAATGCCACAAATCGCCTTTTTAATATTAATCACATTTGTATTTAATACTTTCTCTTATTGAGGCTTGTATAGGGTATTCTATTAAAGGTACCTTATGTTGAACACAGCTGATGGCTTATCACTTTTCTCTAGCAGCACTCTTTCTGTGCCTCAGAAATAAAAGGATAACATTACTGTAACGCTCCATTGCAATTTTTCTTCTGTACACACTAATCAGACCTTACAATTCCCTTTGCGAAGCTGGTGTTCTGTCAGGTCTTAGAGGGTTTTAAAAACAAAACAAAACCAAAAAAAAAAAAAAAAGAAATGGGAGGAGGAGGAGGAGTGTCCAGGGGTGGAAAAAAGGTGTGATAGTGATGTTCATTAAATTGCACCAGGTACCTATAAAAGGCTCAAAATGTTTGCAGTGTACAAGGAAGGAGGGAAAGCATTAAGGTACTCATGTTCATGTATATGGGATCTCCTTTTTCTTTTTTCAGTATGGTTGTATTCCAGCTCTGGTATTCACTGAAGAGAGAAAGCTTTTTTCCCCCTAGTTGCTTAATTAACATGGCCCAGTTGGCCCTATGACTCTGTTAGAAATGACACATGCGTCAAAAGTGGAATGGGTGTCCTTGCTGCAAGGAATTCTATTTTTAAGCAGAAATGACTCATCAACTACTGGGGTGTCCCAAAAGCTACAATTTGTCAAGCTGTCAGGAGAAAAGTGAGGAAATAAAGGAAAAGAGGTCACATCTTTATTTGTATCTGTAGCTTGAAAAGCAGAGACGTAAGGCACTGATTATACATTCAACTCCACTCTGAAAGGCAATCTTCTATGCAAGCCATGTTTGATAACAGCTATATGGTATCTAGTAGTTTTAAAACCTCATTTAAAACCTCTTTTATACAGATCTGCAAATTTGATCAGTGCTAAGGACGAATGCTTCTCAGTGTGCACATCTGTCTACAGAGAAAGCAAGCATGGGACAAAGTATTTGCAGATGCATTTTCAAATGCTTTGGGATAAAATAAAAAACGCAGAGGATTCATTTGGAAAGAGGAAAAGGACAAAAACCAGAGAAAGGTATATAACTATATACTGGTGTGGTTTTGAAAAGGATTCAAATTGTGATTTAGGAATATATTTCCACAGCAATACTGGAAACACATTAAGAAGCACAGTATGAGCTTGTGAAAGCACAGAAGCAAAACTGAGCAGGCCATAAATGTGATCTATACATTTTGATTACACAAACTGACCTTCAAATTATTTCATAGGTGGTGAAAACAAACACAGGGCAGGTTTGCTGAGAACTTATTCCCAGTGAAAATTACTGGAACCTAAGCTGCAATTAAATGCTAGTCTATCATTTTTTAATCCATATTTCTTAAGTCAGATCCAAGTCATTATCCAAAGAATGTGTATGTAAGCATAATGGTGTCAATAAAATTATTATTTTATTGATGCACTATAGACAGTAAATTATTGGTCAGAGACAACAGTATACTGTAAATTTTAACTCAAGCCAAGTAACAGTTTATTCTCCAGAAGCTGCATAACATGTAGTGCTGCAACACCAATATCACATATAATTTTCAAAATAAATTTAAAAGACTAGCAAACCACAGGAGTGGGAAACTGAGATGTTCTATTGCAATCATTTTTTTTATCCATAGGCATGGATAGAATTTTAAAAAGGACAGTGGTTCTGAGGTTTTGAGATAACAGATGCACTTTTAACACTGGTTTCACTGGACTCTGAGACCTATCAGTTCACGCAGAGATATGAATTGAATATGGTATCAAAACTAATACAAGATTTACGCATCCAGGGCAGCAGAGGATAAACTACAGAACTTAAAAGATGGTTTAGAAGTATGGTTTTCTAAACATGCATCATTATGCCTGACATCTGCTCTGAACCCTTCAGGTGAAAGACCTTTCTTACTCTTGCACAAATCAAATTTTGAGATCCTGCCCTACAAAAGCCAATGAAATTTAGAGCAGATGGGGACAACCTTCCCAAAACATAGCTAGCAAGCAATGAGGACTGACAGGAATCAACTAGAAACAATTTGCAGTCCTTCATCACCCTCACGTTTAAGCTGATGCCTTTGAACTTCTCTGTACACAAAAGCAGAAACAATTCATTGGAAAAGAAAGATGCAGTTTGTCACAGAGGAGCATTGAATACCAGTTAGTGTTATTCAAATGCCCTTTACCACTGGGCGCTTGCTTGGAGAAAAATTGCCAGGTGAAGCAAGAATCCGCTATAGTCATTGTTGAGCCCTTGCCTTCCCCCCCAATCCCTTTAAGGAGTTCAGGTATCCCACAAACCACTACCCAGCAGAGAGAAAAGAATTTGATTCAGAATTAAATTATAACATAGATGTGCAAATATATAGGTTTAAATTTACTTCTTGCAAGCCGCTCCAGAACCACCAGTGTAAAATACACTTGCCATGAGAGCCATTTTTCATGAGGTGCCAGAACTGACATGCAATACAGGAAAGGGAAAAAGAATTGTCTACTTGGTGGTATTACAAATGAATTTGTTATTCATTTTCAGACAAGATATCAAATGCTAACATTTAAGATCAAATTCTCAGAAACATTCCTGTATGTCTACACACAGCCTCCAGGTTAAAAATTAAATTCTCACTGATCAGCCACACTAAAAGACCAAATTCTTATCTAAGTACTTTTGACCAGCAGCATGTTACAAAAACAGAGTCTACCCTGGGCCAGAAAGGATCACACATCTTCCTTGTGCTTGGATCCTTTTCAGTCTTTTGACAGTCTCTGAGTATATCATAATAAGTAAGAAACTGTGTTACAAAAGATGAGGATGTTAAATGTTCACTTTTTATCAATAGCATTTTTCAGCAAAAAATATGCTTGTAAGATTGAAATCCTACAGACACCCCTGCCACTCTGCAGGCTTAGCTCTTCAGACCAACAAAGTGGTCTTCATTTCCTTTGAGTGTCGCAGGTCACATAGTCAGCTTTAAATTTCAGAAGACATAACAATCAGATATTCTAACATCCTATCAACCAGAGCATCACCAAGTATAACTTGTAAAAGTGAGATATCAGAGATGCAGGAAATTCCACCATTATTTATGTTTTCTAGTATTTCACCACTGTCACACCTATCAAACTGGCCTTAAGTGCCAAACCAAATCTTCAAAGTTGTAAATTACATAGATTTTATAGTTTCTTCAAACACCATGGAGATGATTTTTGGGGACCATTCCATTTACATATTGGAATGTTGCCATGTCTGCCCTCCCTACATCACAAAGTTGAGGATTGTATCCGTCCCCACACTAAACAAACCCTTTTCCAACAACCACTCCACATTCCTTTATCTGTCAAAAGAAGTTTCCTAAACTTATAATCATTCCTGTTTCTCTCCAGACTCTCATCAGTTTGTCTACATATTTCTGATACAAGCATGCTTTGAGGCCTTAACAAGGCTTAAGATATTCTTCAGGCATTACTCTAGAAACTACACTGCTGTGAAAATTTTTCCTTTCCTCTCCATAAAAAATACGAAGACAGATTTTAGTGCAAAATCCTGGTCCTCTGAAAAAGCCTTGTTATGTAAATACAGTTAACAGGCTATTCAAATTAGACAACACTTAATTCAGACCAGAATTTCCTCCATTCATCCTTAAAAGAGATAAACTGTTTGAGATAAACATGTCTTGCTCTCCCAAAAATGTGCCAGTGATACAAATTTTTGCCTATGTTGAAACCAAATTTCTGTCAATTCAGTAGAAACTGGAGAACGAAAAACTAATGGCCAAATGTTTCAAAAAGCCATTAGTAAATTCCATTTAGCCCTTAAAAAGAAGGATCATCAGATCCTGAAATACAGTACTGTCATTTTTCCAGCTACTATTCTAAGATGACAAAAATTTAAACCACATAAAAATTGGCTCATGAAAAAATGAGGATTTAGCTTCTTGACAATTGAACCCTTAAGCCTGATATGTTCAGTATAAACACATTAATTTAAGTGACAGATATTTACAAAGTGGCCTATCTGGCAACATTTTAATACAAATAAAATCACTAAATATCACCGCATGTATAAAGTTTAGTTCTTTCAAATTACTGACTTATTCCTGGAATAACAAAATTATACAATCTTGAAGTTCAGTGATTCCTTAGCATAGCATGCAACTGGCTGCAGCTGGAAAGCAGCTTTGCAGAAAAGGGTTTGAGGTCCAGAAGCTCACCATAAGCCACCAATGTGCCCTTGTAGTAAAGGTCAGCTGCATTTTCCAGGCTGCATCAGGAAATGTGTCTTCAGCATGGAGACACAGACATAGGGGAGTGAGACCAGTGAAGTGCCACAAAGATTATTAAGGGACTGGAGCCCTGTCATATGAGAAGCGCTGAGAGAGTACTGAGGGACTCTTCTGTCTGAAAAAAGATAAGGCTGGAAGAATCTCATCAACATCTATAAATACCTGATGGAGCCTCCTTAAGGTATAAAGAAAACAGAGCTAGACTCTTCTCAGTCATCCTCAATGACAGGCCAAGAGGAAATTACAATTACTGAGATTTTTACAAGGTCTAACACTTGAGAAAATTTATCCATTGCAATTTATTACATCATCAAGGTTGTGTATCATGATTACTAAGAATTTCTGTGTAACAACAAGGAGTAACAACAGTACCCAGAAATCTCCCCAGAGCTTGATTTGCCAGTTATTATGGATAGAAGCTATTTTTGTTTGCCATTTTATCTGAAACTCATTCACAGTACTTCTTATTTAATTCATTTGCAACAATTAATTTTCACCATTGAATAAACACAAACTACTGGCATTGATTAACAAAAACTTCATTGCATGGTTCGTCTAGAGAAATCAGAATATTTGCATATTGCCTTCCTGTACAACCAGTAAAAATCAGTGTAATCCAATGTTATTTCACTAATGTGATAAACACATACAGAGGAATTATCTTTATTCATTATTATAATCTCCTAAATAGATTGGAAGAGTTGTTCACGTAGTGTTTGACAAATTATATTTGCATATAATTTATTAAACTTGAGCTCTCTGAACATGTCAGAGACCAAAAGCAAAGAGATGGATAGCACACAAAACATGCACCAAATTTTAAAGGAATGCCTTACTACATCCAGCTTTTTTAGAAAATTCAAGAAAGAGAACATTTATAATGATTGGTGATTAAGGGAAAGATGTCTACCAACAAGCCTACAAAACACACAATCATACCTAATCCCTTTGTCCTGGGGAGCAAAGTGCATAGTAACACATGGGCAATAATTACCTGGGTTTTTTTCCTCTGTTGTGGCTTGTTTCTTTTGCTTTTTGCCTTATAATAATCACATCACTGCTGCTGCGGGATTTTACTCAATTAACACCATTTGTACCTAACAAAGGCCTTCCATCTTTCTGGTATTAAACTGCCTGCAGAGGCCATGCATTGAGTTGCAAACCCGCCTGACTTCGACTGCAGCATGCTAATATGAAAGCAATGCATCTTAGCTATGGACATTGTCCCATGAAAATTTGCAGAGCAATGAAGAAAATTATAGTTCATTGTCACAAATAAGGCTTTCTGCTGCAAATCACATTTCAATTAAAGCAATAATGGTGTACACTCAGTTACCTATTACAAACATGGTAAAGACAAAATTAGACTTTACTTATGACAGAAAATCTTATTCAGTGCTGTATCAGTTTAAAGGCTGCTGACAATCTTTCTAAATCACAGATTTTGTCATTTACTGAGAATGATCAGTAGGAAAAACTGAATATTTCTGCATGAGTAAGTTTCACTGTAAGTAGGAAGACTTGAAGCAAAGCTTAGTGCTATTTAAGCCCTACTTAATTCCTCAAATATGAAGACTGAAATGCTATGGAAAATTCTGCACACACTCAAAATACTGGTAAATGCATATTGAAGAGCATAGAACCCTGAACTGCACAGGATATCCTCAGGAAAACAACACAGCATAGATCTAAAATGGGTTACTGGAAGAAAAGAAAAAAAAAGAAATCAATCTTTTATACTTATATGTCTTGCAGATTGAAAAGAAAAAATACACTCAAAAAACTAAGTTGTAAACTGAATTCCGTAATAAAATCTAAGATCAAGCTGAAATTTCTCTAAGAACTGATTTCTGATCATATTAGACACATGATGTATTTTTTATACATCAGGCCAATGGGATCCACTCAAAATTCAGACGCAGTAGCACTGAATTGTTGATTTACAATTTAAATTAAATTATACTGCCTTTTCCCCAAAGGGCCATGAAACTGAGAAAGAACTATCAAAATGTTCTGCAAATTATTCCATGTAATATGGAAAAGTTTAATGATTTGTAATGAAAATGAGACTGGTATTTAAAACACTTGAGTGTTGATGTTTACAGAGACTTACTGAACTATGCAGTTAAACTTCATACCTCATACATGTTTGTAAAAGGCGTAACACAGCCTAAACAAATGAGAAAGATGTAAATTCTTTTGGGCAGTAACTGTAATAAATTTAAATAAATCATCCTCATCAGGCTTGGAGTATTTCTATAGAACATTTTGCTGCACAAAATGAAATGTCTTTCAGAAGACAAAACAGCAGCAGTAGCAAACAAGCAGGAAAGCCAAACATGGTACACAATCACAGCTTATCCTCAAATATTCCCACAAAATAACAGAGTTCATAAGGACTTTATGAAATAAATTGCTGCTTAGGCAAAAAAATATTTTTGCAAGTAAAACATTCCAAGAGAACTGGCTAATGACACTCTTCTCCTTCTGCTGTCACACAGGAAACTCCTGAAATAGAATATTTGTTTCCAGTGAACCCTTCCTAATATATTGCCATACAATGTCAAGAAACCAGTGTGAGTCCTTCAAAACAAGAACCAAGCCTTTTCATTTTGTATTGTTTTGTTAGGCAATTTCTAGTATAGCATCTCTGATGTGTTTTCAGTTAATACTACTAAGCAAGTAGGCAGAATAACTTAGGTTGGAAGACACCCTTAACATCTTCAAGTCTAATTGTTAAGATAGGTGGCAAAAACTTGCTTCACTCTAAATATTAAAAGAGAAGTCCAAAAAAACCTGAACTCAAAGGTACCAATGAAGTGCAAGAAAACTGTTTGCTGGAGGGAATGACAATCCTTTCAAAAAGTCATCCACAAGAAGTCCAAAACACAAAAATACAATTAATGTGTCTCTAAGTGAAAGTGGATTTTTATGCAGTGAAATATATATGTGGATCTTTTTTTATATATAGATATCTTATATATATATTTTTTAATAGAATTAGGACAAAAGAAAGAATAATGATGCAGTAGTCAGCATGTCAGCAATGAAGCTGCAATCATGACAAGGTGGCTTAACAATTAAAGATGTTTTCTTTTATCTTATAAAATAATTTGATTGATGGTTTGTGGTGGCTAAACGTACCTATTCACAGTGCTACTGTTATTCTTAGATCCAGCTGCTTTACACTTATCGCCAAATGGCACTTCTATGCACATTTCAAATCAAGTACAATGTAACACAGTATTGGAAAAAAATAGCTATTTAGGAATAACTATGCTGGTGACTCTGAAAAAACAACTCCAAAAAGCTAATCTGAAAAACACATGTGAGTAGAACATACAAAGCAAGTTGTAAGACTTTTTATTTCTTTCACTTTGTCATTGATGGGCTCTATGATTTCTACAGTGACATCAGTTTTCAGGGAAGGGACTCTAGTAAATGAGGTAAACTTCAAGAGACAGGACAGTAACAACTGGTCATCAGAAAGTAATCTGTTTGGCAAAAAAAACCCCAAAACAAACAACTGTTATCTATAGTTGCATATTACGTTCTATTGCACCCCAGAAGAGAACCCAGAACCAGAGCATAAAAGGAGATTCACATCATAAACAATTTCCATGCTACTGCCATTACAAGAAATAGAAAATAGGAGCCCTTAGCTCCCAGTTTAGCAGAAAGTTGAGATCTCTCCTAATGCTTTTAACTGACCATGCCTAAAGATGATCACGGCAAATGTTATTCTCTATTCTATTCAAGTCAGTAAAATTCGGTACAATATACAGAGATCAGAATAACAAATGGAAATGAAAATGGGCAATACATCTCTAGTAGTGATATAAACAATACTCAGAGAAGTACTTCTATACGTATTTGCTAAAACACTTTTTACATGCAGAAAAGTAAACAGAAGTGGACAAAGGAAGGAGGAAGTTTGTGAAAACTACATATAAAAAAAGCACATAAAATTAAAAAGCATTGGCAGACATCAAGCTATATTCTACTGCAGCACATTCAGTAGACTCCCGAGCACCATATAAAGTAAAATTTTTCTCTTAAGAAGAGGATAATTCCATTATTTTATTACCTTGAAAAATTAAATGATGACAAATTTTAAAGGAAACATGAATAGGAAAAGAACTGCCATTACAATAATGATGTTACTCTGTACTGAAGTAGATCTGCTTATGACTTCTTCTTTGAATGTTGGGCTTTTATTCAAACCAAAAATGGAAGACAGACATCAAAGAGAAAAAATCTCTAAAAATAAAATTGAATTATTTGATTATTCAAGCATTGATGAAAGTGGTATGGAGATGTGGAGGGTATTTGTTACCTAAAGATTGAAAAAATTATGTGAATAGTATTTATAATATCTCTTTGGCAAATGTTTCATATCTATTTGCTATTCCCAATATTGAAAAATACCACTGACCAAGAAAACAGTATTTAATGAATGAAATGCCAAAAATAAAGGAAGGAAAGAGTCTAGTCCATAGTAATAAGTGAAACATTTCCTAACGGGATGTGACTGAACTTACTTGACAGGAATGCCAAGATCGTCATTTCTCTGCTAAATAAATTCTCAGTTTAAGGACTGAAATCTTCCACTAGTTGCTCCAGCACATCACTGAAAGTGTACATACTCAGTTTAAAGAAAAATATTCTATATGCATCTTGAGGAGACAACAATTCAAAGTGGTGCCTTGTAAAAAGTAGAAGCACTGAATAATATTAATTAAGAATAATCTTAATAAAAGGATTGGATGAACCTCTACAGTTTTCAAAATTAGTAACCTTCATTCTTTCCACCAAGAATAATTGGTTTTGTGATTTTGTTTAGAACCTTCCCCAAAAGGTGAATTAAGCGCTGCTTCTTACTAAGAAATTCAGTCAGTTCAGACTAAAGCAGATGTATATTACAACTGTGCTCATATTTTGTAATGAAAATAGTGCAGAATTCCTAAGTTTGTGCCAGAAACAGAATTAGTACAGACATATTTTATAGCAGCACAAGGCTATTTAATTGGCTCTGCTAAGATGTACGACTAACTGGTATGGAGGATGTTGATGAAGCTGCGCTATTTTCTGACCTCAGATCTCTCCAAATAGGATTGAACTGGAGATGCCATTTCATCTGCTACTAGTCTGGCAGTGTCTGTTAGAGTGATGAACTGGGTAATATACAAATGCTCTTAGTTTACCCTCTTCTCACAGCTGTTACAGACTTCATACTAGTGTCTTCCAGTACAATTAATCATGGCACACATGCTTGCCTGAAAAAACTCTGTGATCTTTTCACTCCTTCCTTCAGTAGCTAAGAAAGTAATGTTTTTCCCATCTTTCTTCATGACCCTTAAGTATCAAGTCACGCAGGATTCCTTTGTGGACATACCTGTCATTGCATCTGCAAATCTACTGACAGATGAAGAGTCTTGGACAAATACATAACTGGCATTTCTTTCAGACAACTCTTTATACTAGTACTCTTCAGCTTTGGATCAAAGACATGGTTTTTGTCACTGTACTCATAAGATCAAATACCAGATGAGTCCATGGCACAGGCAGAACACAATAGCTATTGTTAAGGGAAAGCAGACAATGGTACATGTCACCATCTGCCTGGTGTTAGCACTAAATCCTATTTGTCTGCTCTGTTCCTGGTCAAGCTGTAGTCTCTGTTGTTCCAGCTGTTTTGTTGAGGATATCACAAGCATTCCTCTCATCCTACCTTCATTATTTCCTGTTTAACCAAATTTTCAAAGGAGTAACGTTTCCAATCACACACTCGTGGATCTGAGATTGACTCATATATTACTATATTTGATTCTACATTGCTGAAATGGGTGTTAGATCAGAATAAAGCAGAATTTTTCTATTCAGTGATGTATCTGTCGTGATTCTAACATGAATTAAACTACTAATGAGCATTTAAAAAAAAAAAACTAAATGTATATGTGGAAACAAAGGAGAGTAAGAGAGAAGAAAGGAGGAGAAACCAAATAAAAAGTACGCAAGTAGAGTATATTAACTTGAGGTTGCTGAATTTAAACTGCAGCAGGAGCTAAATGTTGACTGAAAACCAAGAGAAATGCACAGTTAAAACACCTGTTGATTGAGCAGCCAACAAGCCAGTAGCAGCATAGGTGGCCCAGTGGGAATAGGTGGCCCACAGAAAGCACCCCAGAGACACCTCCCATGTTGTCAGTTTTGCTCTTCTTGAGGAAAACAATCAAAGACTAGAAGAATGCAGTGCCTAAAATTCATTATATAATCCATTACTTTCACAAGATTGCCCTGACACATAGCTGTAGCTTTTGCTGATCTGAAATTGAAACACAAGTGGAAACAGGTTTTATTCTACTTTACACTTTTGACCTGGACATATAAACATCCAGAAGTTTTGCCACTGGGCTTTTAAAAGTTTTACTAAAATCTTCAGAAAAGTACCAGCTTATGTACTTCAGTGGTGACATATTAAATTTCAAAAATTAATGAAAACTCACTGCAATGTTAAGAAGGAAAAATAATTTTCCTTTCCTCAAGGAAGCTCAAGATAGAATTTGAGTTTTCCCACCACTTGGCTCGTCTCCGTAAAGAACATCTCCACCTTAGTTATTTGGGTTATGCTTGACACATTGATGGCTTCAAACTCACAAAATACAGAGTTGACATCCATGTATCCAAAAATACCTTTTGCTGTTGCTAACACCTTCCTAAATATCAATATGTACAGATGTCAACAGTGTAATGTCTGACTTTCTGAGTCACTGAACGATTGTTCTAGAACACAACCACTACCATTACAGACAGCTAGGTGGGCTCACGTGGAGTGACAGGCATACAATCACAACCTTAACCACTGCAGTAATGGCAAGTCTCACACTAATTAAGAGAAAATCATTAAGCATAATGTCATAGAACCTCAAAATGCTATTGATATTTTGAATATCATCCTCCCAAAAGAATTGGAATTCAAGGAAGAATACTCTATTAAGTCCCCTTTTACTCTTCAGTGCTAGGCTACCAGTTTGCCTGTTACAACACTGAGTGTCCAGTTTGATACGAAAACAATATCAGAATATATTCCAAGTTACACCAGTTTGTATCAAACCATCACATACCTCAAAAGGTCAGAATGAGACTTTCTATTGCAGGCCAAAACTACAAAACTAGGAGATAATATTGTTGTAAATCTAAAAAATATTGAGATGCTTTGAAGACTTCACATTATCTTGGTAGAAACCCAGAAGTTGGAAATATGAACAGATATGCAACATAAAATGCTGTACTGTCTAATTCATTCAAAGGTTTTCAGAATGGTTCCTGTCAGTCTCCTAAGACACCTTTTTCTTCCTGTAAACTGCAATTTTTTGACAAATATTGGTGGCCTGTATATCTTATCCCAGTCTTGAATTTGAAAGATTCTACACCTGCATAATGAATATAAAAACTGTAATTTTGTGATAGTATGTATAATCTCAATACACAAAAGTGGTTTTTTACTCTATTTATTCTACAGATCCAATGTGACTGTGTTCAATCTAGTTTACGTACGATCTTTTTCCCATTCTTGAGTTATTTTTGTAGACCAGGCGCTATTATAAAGTTCTTTGCACTCAGGCGATGAGAACAAGCACTGATTTGAAGAAGATGAATGGAGCAATTTAAAGATGCATAATTGCTGCAGGGAAAGAGAGAAAGAAAAATGTACTAGAATACTCACTTTGATGAATCTATGAAGTATATTACAAGAGCACCAATACTAAGAGCGAAGACTAAGACAACCTAAAAAAGAAAAGAAAAGAGTAATTATTTAACAGTTAAATATTTTTTCTTTTACATCCAAAAAAAAAATGACAAGGAAAATAAATCATAAGGTAGTACTATTTCAGCTGTCATTTTCTTTAGAAAAATACTCCTACTTGAACTTCAAACATCATGTATTATCATAGAACGCTTCCTTGCATTGAGAAAGAGACACAAGACAAATCCTAGTTCAGGGAAATCCAGTATACAGTTAGGTCCCAGATCCTAACCTCTGCTAAACTATATTCTTAAATTTTAATTGGCATGCAATACTAATGCACAGTATTTAAATCACAATATAGCTTTATCAAACCTATCCTTCAGGATTGCTCATTGGTACATAAACAAAAAGTGACTACAGATCAGACTCAATTTCCATTTACATGTGAAATCCACAGGAAAAGTGTAAAGCTACGTAAAAACACGTATTTACTCTGCACTGTTGTCCATTGAGACTAGAGTGAACTTTCAAAAAAGTTAAAACAAGAGTTTGATACAGAATGTCATGATCCAAGGAATACATACCCTGTGTACCTTAGAGTTGCAATCCTTTCCCCCCTTTAAATCTGTTAAGTTTTTAAAACAAATCATTTTGTTAGGCCTGGCATTTAGCCCTTATTAATAAAATAGAACTTGCTTTTCTGGTTAACTCAGAAGAAACTGGATTAATTACATCTCCCTCTGGCTCTAATTTCTTTTTTCTGAACTTAAAACCAATACCATTGTTCTAAAGGCTCCCAAAGATGATAGGTTGTGTACCCATTGTGATTTAGATTTTTGATATCCTTCCTCTAGGTTTCTACTTGAAAAATCCACTTGAAAATATTTCTAAGTTTCTACCACTTGAAAAAGGCCAATTTGGAATCTAAAAATATGAGACAAATAAGCTATTTCTTGACTCTTCTGGAAGAAATCAGCAAAGATTCCTGTCTGCTGCACTGGGGATGGGAAAAATGGAAAATGATGTCTTCTGAAACTCATGTGATGTGATGGTCTACAGAATCAAAATAAAATGTCCCTTAGTCTTCTGGCAGGCACATCTCAAAAAGCTGCTTAGAAATAACATCCCTTAAAATAAACCCGTAGAACTGATCATTTAGATATAAGGGGACATGCAGAACCTCAAACTGTCAGTTAAAATACAACTTAGCTCAGAAATGGCTAAAATTTAGGAAAAAATTTTAGAAAATTTTTATTTGACCCAGACCAGTTTTTAAATACAGCTATTCATTCACTCTTAAATGATTTAAATTCAAATACTAATGGTGATGTTTTAGCCTCCATTCTGTGGAATCATTTCTATACTAATAGTACCCTCAAAACCGCTATTAAATATATGTATCTCCTAAAAAGCAAACCCAAAACCAGACTAAACTAGAAAAAAATCAAAGCAAAAAATCTACAAAGAACAGAAAAAAAAAACCAAAACAAAACAAAAAACAATCTCCCAAAACAACAAAACACAAAAGAGATTTATCCTATGGCAGTAGTTTTGGGCTGCAGAATGCTGAAATGACCACTTAATGCTGAAAATGAATTTTGAGAAACTAAACTTGTAATCCATTTGGGACTCTATAAACACTCTTCTCACCCTTTCAAATTTTACAAAGTACATAAGGACTTTTATTTTCCTTTTCACATAGCAAATCTTTAAGTTATAACATTCAATCATTGCCTCCTAGCCAAAGGAATCTTCTAGATCAAACCCAACATAACTGTATACCAACCTTGCAATTCAGTTAAATTCAATCCCTTATTCATCATCACTGTTCTGCTTAATGTTACAGAGATTCCAGGTAAGATGTCCAAAACATGTAAGGAATTTAAATGTTCTATGACAGTTCATATAACTGCCACTAAAATGCAAATATCTGTATTTTGCAGGCAGCTCCAGAATCTCATGCTACACTAAACATGAGATATGTATGCAAAACTACAACATTTCCCTACTGTAATACATATACCTGATTTTAAATCAAGGTTTATTTTCTCTTCTGTTACCTTAAAACACTTACCTAACATTATAATTCATAACATCCCCAAGAATCACACAAAGTGCATCAGAAGAGAATGGAATCTTAAACTCCATTTTTTTATCCTGCTAGCAGAGAAACTCATTTTTCTTTTGCTAAGTGACAGAGGTATTGAGCTGAACTTGAATCCATCAAATGTGTGGGAAAACAAAGCCCAAATTAATCAGATTAGAATTATATTTAAATAAATAAATAAATAAACAAACCTAAAAAAGAAAATACTCCTCTATGCTACATGATAGAGTCTCAGATGCAAATTTTTCTACCATATTCCCATCTAAATAAACCTGAATGCAACCTGGTTATTCAGACCCTGGGCAACACTTATTGAGTTTGTTCTAATCTTCACCAGATTGCCATGGGAGATAACACCTATTTTAGGGACCTTGCTATACTTGAAGAGTGTTATGGATAGAGAGAGACTGATACCCCAAATTTACTGCAACTAGAACTTAAGGGTGGAAAAAGCATTGGTGAGGCC
>VZRE01005375.1:77502-94962 GCA_013396775.1 Cephalopterus ornatus | reverse complement strand
GCCTGTCCCCACCCCGTCTCGCCGCCTGTCCCCCAGCAGCCCTGGGCTGGCCCACACCGCTGATTCCCGCGCCTCGGGGACTTTGGGGGTGCTGGGCTGGCATCCCGGGGATGCCCTGCCAGGGAAGGCGATGTTCCCAGCTTGCTTCCAGGGGCGCTTTGGCTACACCTTATCCCCTGTTCTGGTGGGAAGGGAGGCGGGTGGGTGGAGGTGCCGCTTCCACCCTGTGCCATGTCCAGGTGCTTTCCTAAATGTGAAATAAAGCAGCAAACCGGGAAAGACCCCACGGGCCCGGCCAAGAGCCCGGGTGTCACCTCGGGACTGCCGCCCGCGGGGTCTCCCTGCACGGAAGAGCGGGACCAGCAGCGTCCCCCGGGAACCGGGACACCCGCGGGGCCCCGAGCCTGCCCGGGGAGAACGGGAGGAGGAGGGCAGCCGGAGCAGCCTTCATCCCCGTCCTGTCCTGTCCCTGGGGTGGGTCTGGCCCCGCAGCCCCCGTTAGAGCGGCCCTGGAGGAGCCCGGGGGACGCTCCGCCGCCCCCCTGCTCTGGTTTAATGGTTAACGGCGGCCGAAGCGCTGAGCTGGCGGCTCCGGCAGCTCCGTTCGGCGTTGTGCAACTCCACGGGCATCGCCCACCCTTGCACAGGGCCCTGGTGCCACCAGCCCGACCCCCGGCCCGGGCGCCGGGGGAGGCGGGGGCGGGGGTCGGCAAGATGCCACCCCAAAATAGAATCAACAGAGCCATAGAATCTCCTGAGTTGGAAGGGACACACAAAGATCATTGAGTCCAACTCATGGCCCTGCACAGGATACCCTCAAGAATCACCTTGCCGGCACTGGCATCCCTGGGAGATGCCCCTGTGATACCTGGATGTCCTTGCCAGGGCCGGGGTGGCTTCGGACTGGGTGGTCTCACCAGGGCGGTCTTGCAGGGGGAGCCGGGGTCGTGCCCACAGTTCCCACCTCCCCTGGCTGCCTGCTGGGGGGAGCTGGGCTGCCGGGGCACGGGAGTGAACTGCAGGGATGCGGGGCTGGGCGGGGTGCGGAGCTGCTCCGGTGTGGAGCTGATTTGGGTGCAGAGCCAGTCTTGGGTGCTGCCGCCCAGTCCCCGCGCCGTGCGGGGTGCAGGGACATACGGGATGTGGACGCTTAGGGTACAGAGCCCCGCACGGCGCCCAGTACAGCACCGTGCGGTGTGTAACGCATCTGGCAGCACCGTGCAGCGTCCTACAGAGTGCAGGGCTACACGGCAGCCCCGTTCTGCACCGTACGCCGTGCGCTGGGCTCCTGCTCACTCCCTCTTGTGGGAATAGCACCGTTCAGCACCGTCCCTTGCAGCAACATTCCCTCGCAGCGTGACTTAGAGACCCGTACAGGTCTGTCCCCGGGGCCGAGGAGGGGTGCTCCCAGCCCTGCCTGCTCCCCTCTCTCTGACCTCAACCTTCCCGACCAGATCCTGAGACTCCAAGCGACATTTCGGGTTGGATTCTTCATCCACTACCCGGATTTCCAGCCTGCGGGGCTCCAGGCACATTTTCTATCGCCCTCAGGGCTGGGCAGTTGTTCTTTTATTTGAGTCCGGCTCTCCCAAGTCCCACGGGAATTACGGGCAAGCAGGCAGCCCTGCACAGTGGGCTGCTGCTGCTGCTGCTGGGCCAGCTTGGGAAGATGCATTGGCCACCTCATCTCTGCTGGAGCAGGAGCTTTCCCTCCCCAGGTGCCACGCCAAGCTTTCCTTTCCTCATGGAGGTGGCACGGTGGTACGCTGGGGCAGCACAGGGCCCACTTTTCCCCAGAGCGAAGCCGCTCTCATCCCACTCGGAGGTGATGCTCTTGTGCGGGGCCACGCAGCCCAAACCAGCTCCCGGTGGGTTCAGGTGACGCATGAGGGACCCAGCTCTGTGGGGTGGGATGACGGAGAAGGGGAGCAGGGGAAGGATGCGGCCGGGGGCAGCGCGGGGGGAGCCGTTGCCGGGCTGGCAGCAGGAAGAGAGCGGCAGCACCGGCACCAGCCGAGTTCTATCGGGGCCCTTATCTCTCAGGGGGATGGGAGCAGCTCTCGAGCGGGCGCTGTGGTTTGGCGTCGAGCGTGGGGCTGATGAAGGCTGAGGTGCCTCCAGCTCTAACGCCTGCAGCGGGGTTTGCTGAGCGACGCGTTTTCGGTTTTAATCTCTTCACCTGCCGCGGTGTGGGGGCAAAGCTGCTGAAGGAAGGCGTGTGGCTTCCTGCTGCACAGCATGGCACGGCACGGCACCGGAGCTGCAGGTTCCACCCAGCTCCAGCGAGCGCCAGGCCACTGTGCCACCATGTCAGGCAGCCCCTGGCCATCAGCGGTGTGTCCGGGGCCACCGTTGTGGCATCTCCTGGGGGACACTGGGCATCCCTTGGGGCAGGGATGCCCAATTCTCAGTGGGGAGAAGAGGAGGAAAGTTTAAGCTCTGGGGTCTGAGAGTCCAGGTGCACGTCCAGCTCATCCGAGCACTCAACTTTTGGCACACTGAGGCTGCAGGACCCATGGGGGTGGTGGGGAGGTGAGCAGGCAGCAAGTGCTGTGCAAATACACCCTGGTTCCTACCCCAACCCTGTGCAAAGCTTTGGAGGAAGTCCCTGCTCTGGCACAGGCCATCCCATTTTGGCAGCTCTTGGTGGCTGCTTGTCCCCATTTCGGAGGTTCCAAACCATCCACGCAGGGCGGGTGCACTCACAGTCACGCTGTGCCCAAAGGGGCTTTCCCGGCGCCAGCATCGCTGCGTCACTGCTGCAGCAGCATCAGCCCCCAGAACCACAGATTTAGATCCAGTTTAGGAGTGTTAACACCCTGTCAACCTTTTAATGGTGTTTGGGTGATGGCTGCCCACGGAAACACCCTTGCATGGGTCTGAAAGGTTGGGAGTGGGAGGTGGAGGATGGAGCAGAGCCCACAGTCCACACTGCCACAGTCTGCAATCCACAAGGTGGGATTTCTGGGTTGCCCTGTGCAGGGCCAGGAGTTGGACCCAATGATCCCTTGTGGATCCTTTCCAATTCAGGACATTCTATGATTCCATAGAAGCACAGGAATGATTCCACCTCCCCGTAACAAAGGACATTCCGTGATGGTAGCAAACTCACTCGGGGCTTCCTGGGGGCTGGAGGGAGCCCTGCTCTCCCCCAGGCAGCAGGAGGAGGACAGAGACCCTCACTCGTGGCATGAAACTCCTGATGAGGGTCTGATCCTGCAGCCCCTGACAGGGCTGACCACAGTCCTGCCACCCCCTGCCTCAAAACATGACTGGTCCCCACCCTGTTCCCATCTTGGTGGTACCACCAGGCACCCACTGGGGTCCCACACGGCACCCAGCACCCCCAAACTGCCCATCTTAGGGCATCCCACCATCAACCTGCTGGCAGCAGCTGGGATGGGGTGGGACAAGGACACTAAAGAAAAGTAACAGAAATATATACAGAGAGCATGTGCAGGGATGCCCCAGAGCTGCAGGTGTCTGTCCCTGGGCACTGGCAGTGTCCAGCCGGGGTGGGACCCCCCTGTAGCACTGACCCTGCTCCCAGGGGGCTATAGGTTGGTGATGTACACCTCCAGCCCGTTGGCTGTCGTCCGGGTGGAGGCTTTCCGGGGCTCCCCTGCCCAAATGTCCCCAACGCTCTCGTACAGGTTCTCAGGGACACAGGTCTTCCCCAGCTTGTCCCGTTTCGCTGCCTTCTTCCAAGTAACGTCCACAGCCTCGTAGTCGGGGTCGGGGCCACGGCCCTGAGCAGTCCAGGCTCTGTCATTGATGGATTCATAGCAGGGGTCGGAGGAGCCTTGGGCTGACGGGGTCCAGCACCCAGCTGGAGCACCCTCCTGCTGGCGAGGGGGTGGCCACCCAGAACCTGCCTCCCTTGAGGCCCTCGGGGTCGATGCAGGGACCTGGGATTTCTTCTTGGTGGCTTTGCACACTGTCGAGTACATTTCTTCCAGCTGCAAAAGGAACTTTTTTGAGTGGGGGCTTGGGGGTGATCCCTGGCCACTGCAGTATCCCCGTGCTTGTGACCCCCCCCCCCCTACATTCTCACAGCCCCCCAGGAGGATCCTGACAGTGGATTAACTGTTGTGGATCCCACTTTTCATGCTACCCAGGGAGCCTTTTTTGGGGCATAGAGAGCAGCATTTTGGGCATCGCCTGCCCCTTGATGTTTTAGTTTCATTCTATCCCCAAAAAAAGCCCCAATGAAAATGCAGTAGCCTAATTTATACCCTGCTCCAAACACAGGTACTACAGAGAGGCAGGGAATTACATGACCGCCTCTGCACCCTATCCCTAATGCCCCCCAGAGTCGTACCTTGGCCCGGGGGGCATTGCCTGCGCCATCCCAGCATTTCTGTGCTCCAGAGGGTCCCGCCATGGCCCCATCCTGCACCTCCACAGGCACTGCCTTCTTCACCTTATGGACACAGGCGTAATCGGCCGCCCCGTGCTCCACCCACGGGGGGGACACCTGGGTGCCAGTGGGTGTGAGGGACACCGGAGTGTCCTCCCCCCCCACTGCCAGGGACTCATAGACGGTGTCTGCTGCTGGTTTCCGCAGTGGGGTGAAGAGCAGGTTGGAGTAGGTCTGGTCAGGGGCCGGAGAGGTGGCCGGGGGCTCGGGGACAGGGATCCGGGGCAGCTCGCGGTGCAGGAGGCCAGAGCTGGGCAGGGACTCAGCTCCGGGGGCTGCAGGACAGGGGAGATCCAGGCTGGTCGGGCGCTGGGCTGCAGGAGAGGAGAGGAGATGAGGGGACATAGAGGAGGCAGCAGCACCAACCCCTGTGCCAGCACCACGCCGGCACCGCAGCACGGGTGTGCATGTCGTGGTGTGCTCCCCAGGCAGCGTGGGGACCGCAGGCACTTGCCGAGGGCCACCAACTCTGTCGGCTCCCCTGGCTCCATGGCCACTCACCGCTGTCTCTGGCCTTCACCCGGTACAGCTCATGCAGCTTCGTGTCCGACTTGCTGAGCGACCGCAGCTGTGTCTGCCGGAGCAGGGACTACAGTGGGGGAACACACACTCTGAGCTTTGTGTCTGGGAGCTGGGGGCCCCAGAGTCCCCCCACTGGGGCTGATCCTGCCCCCCAACATGTGCTTACCTCATCCACCAGTTTCACCCCGTCTGGTGCAACCTTCTTCCTGCCCTTGCTGTGGGGAGAAGTGGAGCTGAGCTTGAGGTGGGTGGCCAAGCCAGGGGTGAGGAGCAGGTGCCCCAGGACCCCACTCTGGCATCCCCCAAACCCACATCTCGCTGCTCCTTCCTCAGCCTTGCAGCATGGTCTGTTCTGATTGGGGAGGTCTAACTTGCATCCTGCACTCCACTGAGCTGTGCCGGGCACCACCGGCACCACCCTCGGCATTGCCCCCGGCATTACCCATCCCACTCACAGCTCAGCTCTCTTTGGGCTGCTCCTATGAGGTTTTTGGATGCAGGGCGTGTCCCTGGGCGCTGGGGTACAGGGCACTGGGGTTTGGGGCGAGCAGAGCAGCAGATCCCAGCGGTCCCAGCTCAGGATGGGCACACATGGGGTCTCCATGTGTGGCCACCAAATGCCACCGAGGGGCCCCCAGCCCCATCCCAGTGCCAGGAGGGAAAGCAGAGGGGCTTCAGGCAGCACGTACCGTCTGCAGGCAGTGCAAAGGGCACCCAGGTAGACCAGGCCACCGAGCAGGGCCAGGGCAGCGCCAGCTGGCAGGAAAGGGGTCCCCACCGGCCCCTCACCACTGGCTGCAGCCATGGGGGATCCGCTGCCAACACCACCGTGGGGCTGAGCTCTGGGGAGAGAGAAGATGAGCTGGGGTGCAGCCGGGCACTGCCAGGCTCACCACAGCATGAAATGGTGCTCCACGACTTGAAAGGCCCCTCCGGAGGGGGACATGCACTGGGTGTCCCATTTTCTGGCCAGTGGTTGCCCTCCTCAGGGTCACCGTGATGCCTCCAGTGCCCCACCCAGTGTGGACACCCAGCAGCAGTGCTCTGCCACCTCCCAGGAAAACTTTTGGTTCCTTTTGAAAAAAACAACCCAGCAAAACCAATGAGATTCAAGCTCCCACTGAGATGCTGAAAAGAAGATTGCCAGCAGCCCCCAAAAACCTCTGGAGTCACTCAAAAAGTGACAGGGTGCTTTCTGGGGACACCAGGACACCACCTGACCTGTGGGATGGAGGTGACACCACTCCTGAGCATAGTGGGGGGCCAGACAGGACAGAAGATGATTCAGCTTTCCAGAAATGGGAAGAGCTTCGGCCTCACAGCCACCTCTCCCTCCTCTTCCCTCTCACACCCTGTGACACCCTTTGACTGCAGCAGGTCTCACACAGACCCTCTCCTCTGCCACCACAGCCCCGCATCTGCAGTTGCTCTCTGCTGTGACATGGGAGCAGACAACGCCAACCCACCACTTCCCTCGGCCTAAAGCCATGCTTTGCCCAAATCCAGCCCCTGTCGCTGCACCTTCCTCAAAGGAAGAGTCCTCCCCTGCAAACCGCAGCAGTGGCAGGGCCAGAGCAAGTGGTGCAGAGCCACGAAGGTGCTGGGAAGCCCAACACAAAGTGCAGATGCTCCCCAGCCTGTCAGGATCATTCCCAGGAGTCTCTGGTGACCCCCATCCCACCACCCCCATCCCTGCTCAGCCGTCAGCGCGCTGCAAACCCAAAGCAAAAGCTGTCACCGCTTCACCTGCCCCAGCGTCGACGGTGACTGCGGCTCCCAGCTCTGCACAGCTCAGCTCTGTGCACCCTGCGCTCCAAAAGAGGCTGGCCTGTGACCCGCACCTGGGAAACACCAAAAGGAGGCGGAGGCACTTCCCAGCCCAGGAGTAGAGCCCGGCTCCAAGAAGCTGATCCAGATGGGGCTAGCAGGGTCCCTAGGCAGAGCTGAGCAGGGCAGCTTCCACCCGCACGGCTGGGCACCCAGAGATCCTGCATGGCACGCCAAGTGCCTCTTACTCACCCTCTCACATATCAGCATCCGGATGACAAAGACCCAGACAAGCTCTGGTGAAAAGCCACTTTGCCTTGTGAATTTCAGAAGCTACAGCAGCTCCACGGTGAGCGGGGCAGTCTGTGCCCGTTGTCCCCACTGCCCTGACCTCCATGTCACACCGCAGTGTCTTTGGAACATCTTTACCCCAATAATTGGCAGGTCTCTGCCCACTCGCAGCACCCTTTTATCTGAGAACTTCCCATGCCTTTGGAAACTGCCCTGACTGAAGCCTGAACCCTGGAGAACAATTAGTTCAAGGTAGAGAGTGAGACAGAGAGTTTTTAGGGACTAACCAGGCTGGACAGACTGGCTTAGATCAGAGCTGGGAAGGGAAGGCTGTTCCCTCTCCAACGACGTTTTAATTAGACAACACAGCTTTTCTGTCTGAGCATACATTAATTATATGGATTACCTGCAACAGGGCCGTCGTGTTAGACAGAGCCTAGAGCTCCTCGCTGGACTCGCTCAGCTCATTAGAGTCATGGGATCACAGGCTGCAGGAGCGGCCGCGCTCAGGGCAGAGCCGAGCAGGCTCCGGGGTCCAGCAGACAAAGTTCTAACGAGGAACGACAGTCGGGAACTGGTGTGGTATCGGAATCGAGGTGGGAGCTTTCAGCATGCTGAGGCAGGCACACATGGGGCAGCTTATCCCACAGCGGCGGGATTTTCCATCCCTGAATTTTTAAGATTGAAGAAGGGAGAGGCTTCCTGAGTGGAAATGAATACAGAGAAATTCTTCTGGGTGGTTGCTCCTGGATTTCTGACCAATGAAACTGCCTATTACAGGCTCAGCAATCACTGGGAAAAGCCACTTTGGACAACTCGTTGGGCCTCCCAAAACTACATATTTGGGAGCAAAACTCAGTACCTGACTGCAGCCTTTCCGGTAGGACCGACCAGGTTTGCAAGGCAAAGTCCCAACCAGACCTTCTGAAACCTAACCCTGAATTTCCTGCCAATAAAGTTATCGATCTCCCAGTCCTGGGGCTGTTCCCTGGGGCAGGAGACTCAGCAGACGAGGTTTCACAACGTGCCGGCTCCGCAAGCCCGGGTGGCTTTGAAGGCAAGGGCGGCCGCGGCCGTTGCGTACGTGCAACACACACCCATGGCCCAGGAGGGACAAACTCCCCTCCGTGACACCCCAGCACGGGCACCGTAAAGGGCAGATGGTTTGTTAACTCCAGGATGTGGGAGTTTTTTGTGACTCCTACAAAAAAGCGCGAGTTCCTCAGCTGGGTTTCATGAAAACAAGATTAATTTCACTGCAAAACTCAGGGCTGCCACTGGTTCTGCCCGACCTCTGATTCATCTCCCCAGATAAAACCACACAGTTTTCAGCGCAGGGTGATGAGCAGAAAGTCTGTGAAGCTACTCACAGCCTGTTTTTGCAAGAAACCAGGGGGAACATTTTGAGCTGATTTCAATCAGCAACTGCGCACACACCTCTGCAGCAAACTCTTCTCGGGTACCCTGGGGAGTTGTGCTGCAAAAAAGGCCCAAGAAGCAGAAGTAGATGGGTTTTTTTCTTTTTAATTATGAAAAATGAAAGCCCTGTTACAGTTAGTCACAATACCGAATCTGCCCTAGACCGTGGGGTGCAATTAGTGATTTTTAAGATAATTTCTAACACGGAGCAGGCACGAGATCTCACCCACTTCACTCATCTCTGCAGCAGGAAGGAGAGATTTCATGGTCAAACGCCTCTGGAAGCATTTCATTTAGAAAGGACCGACACTATTCCTAAATGTCAGACCCAAACGTACCAAAACTCGGATGCATGCTTCCAGCTGCAGTTCTGACGGCTGCTCAGGTGCTGGAGGAGCTTTTGAGAAGATACAACTTTAAAACCTCCAGCTAAGTGATCACCCGCCCACACCGTGGGGCTTTTCTCCAGGCTGACACTGTTTCAGCGTGTTTCTTTCTTCTTGCCCTTCCCTGATCGCTGGACACTCACTCACTTGGGCAGAGAAATGCTCTTCTAAGGCAAAAACCTGCTGGAGAGATTTTCTGCAGAGCTGAGCCACGGCAGGACACCAGTGGAGAGCTCAGATCTGCTGTTATGGGAAGCCAGATTCCAAACAACAGGATGTATTAAGGTGATACGTGCCTTTTTGAGAACCACCTCCCTATCAGTGGTTTTCTTGCCACACATTCTGTAGTTGTGCATATCCTCGGGTTTACAGAGGACAGTGTTTCAGTGACCGCACTCTCAAGCCTCCTCACCCACAGCTCAACACAAGCAAAACTCCAGTCCCCCTCCCCACAACACAACTGGAAATTTTCCTATTGAAAAAAACCACCACGACACCCCACAACCTCTGAACTCAACCCTTTCATCCCAAAACCAGTTGGCTCCCACTCAGCCTCCAGACTCCAGCCATGGGATCTTAGCAGCGCTGCTGAGCTCCAGCACCTCTTCTTCCCTTTGAAGCCCGACAGCAGAGCACAAAGCACGGAGTGGCACACAGCCTCCAGGAGTGGCACACAGCTTCCAGCCCAACTTGCAGGGTT
Organism: Cephalopterus ornatus; assembly: GCA_013396775.1. Lineage (NCBI taxonomy): Eukaryota > Metazoa > Chordata > Aves > Passeriformes > Cotingidae > Cephalopterus > Cephalopterus ornatus. Next base: position 85,457 of record VZRE01005375.1, on the reverse strand, counting down.
TAACCCAGCTGGTGCTTCTCCTGAGCAGAGCAGGAATCCTGCCTGTCCAGTCTAGCCAGCTGCAACAGCACCTCCAACAGTGCTGTGACTTCTATATACTCTCGTAGGGTCTTAAAGTATTTCCCCCCTCCCTGTTCAGCTGCAGATTCCCCAGGTGGGAAAGCCAACACCACTTACTTTGCAGGAACTCAGAAGACAGCGGAGCACAGGGATCCAGTCATGCTCTCCTCTTTGCCAGCCAGCCTGGAGAATTTCTTTTATCCCGCCGAGTTAATCCCAATCAGGGGTTCCTGCTCATTTCAAACACGCTGAGCTCTCCCACTCCCGAGCTCCGTGAGGAGCAGCCAGCTGTGAGCACACACAGAGCACACACACCACAGCTTCCTGGCCTCGGAGGTGGTGGCTTCACCCCAGGGTAGGCTGGGTCTTGTGCTCGCAGGCTCCCAGCACACACCAGCACCCTCTGCCGCGTTCTGCTCCCCGTCAGGCTGGACTGGGTGCTCAGGGGAATATAAGGAAAGAATGGGGCACCCCAGATCATCATTACCTTGCAAATGAGCAATGCCTTACATGGAGAGAGGGGAAAATAAACACCAACTTTATTCATCAGGGATGTAGATGTGTTGGGTGGGAGGTGGCAGCCACTGGAACAGGAGACTGACAAGGCAGGCTGTGGAAATCCCAAGGAAGGGCATGATGCCACTGAGCTGAGACACAGGGCTAATACACCCAGTTCCTAAAGAGATGATGTTAAACAATCTCAGACCACAGAACAAACCCAAAAAATTTCCCTGCCCAGCTCAGATCCCCAGTCACGGGCCACTTCAGTGAGCACCCATGCTAAGCTGGGCACATCAGTCCTTGTCACCACTCAACACTCAAGTGTGGGAAACAAACAGTCATTTGTGAGGGAAGGGGTCTGAGCAGCCATTGTTACACCCTAGAGCTGAGCCCCGTGTGTGGAGAACACAAACTCAGAACAATGAGGATAGTACGGCCAATCCCATTAGGAACTGATGGATGCTGAAGTGCCCAAGGCAGCCCCTGCCAGTTTCACATCCACAGCATGATCCAGGTGCTCTTCAGGAGCAGAGACCCGCCTCCCACAGGTTTCTTGAAGACATTCATCTTGTCTGGTTTTGCTGTCTCGCTGTGTTTTCGGAGGTGTGTCTGCAGCAGTGCGAAATCTCACACGACTTGAACAGCTCTGATCGTATCTTCTTCAGCCTCAGGATTTTCTGGTTAGTTTGCCAGCCTGGCCCTGCAAGCAGGCACAGCCCTGCCCAGGCTGACAGCCTTACAGGCTTCTTAGGCACAGATAAAAAAGGGGGTACTAAAGGAACAAACCTTTTCATGAGAAAAGTGACTCACAGAATAAAAGGAAATCAGTTTCTTAAACTAAGAAAAAACTGCGTCCTTAAGATACTGGCATGAATTGCAAATTTTTTTTTTTTAAAAAAAGCCTTTACAATGCACAAATCCCACCAGAAACAGCCTGATGAAACCACCATCTCCTCTGGGGCGAGGATTGGCTGCCACCAACGCAGACTGTAACAGAAGGGAGAGAAGATCCTTCCTGTCCAAAGACATGGTGCAGGGAAGGGCACTTGGCTTGCCTGGCCTGCTCCCAGCCCAGCCCCAAAGTCTCCCACTGCAGGGCTGCACGCTGGGCACACACACATCTGGCTCTTTGTGCTCATCCGGGGCCCAGTCCAACCTGGATCTGGGTCCTGAGGTTTTTTAGTAAAAGGAGCTGCGTTCAGTGAGCCACCTCGGACAGAAAAACCCAACTAAGGGTGGCAGAAATCACAAGGCTCCCTGTGGAATTGTTCCTAGCTAGGGGGTTTGGGAATCCCATTACACTGCTGGCTTATTCCCCCAGTGTTGGAACTCCACTTGTGGAACCACACAGCCTTCCATGCCAAGCCAAATGAGTTAGGCTACAGCATGTCCTGGGATACTCTTACAGTCAAACTGCTGAAATCTGATCCTTGAGGCCGCTAGTTCCCACCTCTGAGCTGCCAGTCTTCTGTCTATTCCCAACACTAAGGCTACAAGGAACTGCTCCCCCCAAAAATGGAGTCCTCAGATAAATCCCATAGTAAAAACCAGAAGGCAGAGAGCAACTGAAGCACTTTGCCTTTGATGTTTTCTCCCAGCACAAGCCTTTTCTGCTTTGCCGGGCCGTGGGACCCTGCCTGCACCTGTGCTCGTCAGGGGAGCTGCAGACAGAAGCCACAGCTGATGGCAGGATGTGGGGCTGTCCAAGCCCCCTCAGCTGCTTTGCAGCCAGCAGTGCTATCACCTGAGCAGCCACAGACTCTGGATGGAGGTGCTACCACAGGGAAAACTGAGGAAAAAAGTGTGCAAGAGAGCAGCGAATCATATTTTGTGTGGCCAGTCCTCATCCAAGGCCCAGCTCAGGGAATGCTTTTTGGGGCTGGACGGATGTGTAACCCCCCCACCAATCCCAGCACAGCTCAGAAGCATCCAGAAACTGCTGATTTTTCTGCCCAGTTTCAGGCTGGGCAGCCTGAGGCCCAGGAGAGCAGGACGGCTCACCCAGGAGCACTAGAAGGACAATCCCTGCAGTCCAATGCCCTCCTCAGCGCCTAGAACTCAGTCATCTTCTTGTGGGTTTCTGCTTTCTTCTGCTCCCGCTGCAGCCTGGCTTCCTGGGCCTGCAGCTGCCCCAGCTTCTTGTGAGCATTTGCCAGCTTCTCCTCCAGCTTGGCTGCAGCAATGCTGTGCCTGAAAGCAAAAAGCACGGTGGCAATGTCATCCTGCATAGCAAGATCAAAGACTTGTCCTCATCCCAGGAGGGTCTGACCTTTCCTGTAGGATTAGCACAAGGGACCTGCTGAAAGCCAAGGAAAAACCTGATGCTTAGCACAATTTGGGATGGAAAATTTCCTCTTGGGATGCTCAATAGCAACGTTGCAGTGCTGGGCATGAGAAAGTAAGGACTCCAAACCTTTCCTCGGAGAGCTCCTCTCTTTCCCACAGCCTGAATTCCAGCCAAAGGACCGCAGACACATCTGCCACTGTCCAAGACTGTCTGAAGCACACACTGAACTCTCTCCTCCACTTCCCCTTAGGTCTCATCCACATGTTTCACTTGTTCCTCCCACACCCCATTTCAAGCCCACCCGTTCCCAGAAGCACCAAGAACTTGGCCCCAAAGGAAACATTTTCCTACCGCCCGATGTTGCGTTCCAGGGCCTGCTGGATCCCCCTGATATCCCTCAGCGTTTGTTCAATCTTCTCTGTGGTCTGCAAGAGGTGGATGCTCAGGGCTTTCCTGGTGCTCTTGCTGGCGTGGTAGATCTCCTTGCTGTTCCTCTGGGGCAGTGCCATCCCTCCAGCCTTGTCCCCAGAGCTCTTCCCGCGCAGCTTCTCGTTCAAAAAGTCAAACACGTTCCGGGCGGGCTTCCGGCCGCCAGACTGTCCGGAGCTGTTTCCCTTTGCTCGGCATTTCCTCGATTTGCCTGGGTCCAGCTTCCCCTGCTTCTTCTTCTGAAGCACCTCAGCACACTGGTCCAGGGACTTCCCTCGAGGAAGCACCACGGCCTGCACTGGCTCCACTCTGCCCTGAGAATTCTTCCCTAACCCTGAGGAGAGACACTGAGTTATTACAGCCAGTGAGGACATCCCCTCTCCGAGTCACCTCCCACCACAGGCTCACGCTGACAGACTCACAAGCTTACAACAAGCAAACAGGCTTTTAAGGTACCAAAAGCTGTAACTACTGTCCAAGCAAGGGGAGCAGCAACAAAGGCCAGGCCTGGAGCCTTTCACAGCAGGAGATTTATGATTCCAAGCCCGGGGCCACCCGCCGGGCCGGTTTGTGTGAAACCAGGTTCAGCCTCACACTCTCAGCTTCTCTAGCCAGGTTCTACTCAAAACTGGTTTGGTTCCTCTGGGAGAACCGGAGACACACAGGCAGCAGGGCCGCCCTCCCAGAGCCCCCAAGGCTCGATGTAATTTAGGTGGGGAGCAGTGAGTTCAGCAGGCTTTGAAGTCTGTGTCCAGAGCCAGGAGATGTGCTAACACAGACATCAGAAGCTTTGCAGATCAGCTCCCCTCCACCTACAGCCTCTCGACGCTCACACAGCAGTTCTCATGGCTTTGATCGTGAACTTGACCGTGGTTCCGATGTTTGCCATTTACCATACAGGGCTCGGTGTCCCACGCGCCTGTACTTCCATGAAATAAGTCATCCCTCTTCCCTCTAACACCACTGTGATCTGTCACACCGCTTGGGCCTCAGCCGACGGGCCCTTCAGCGCAGAAAAGTTCTGGCTTCATCCAAAATCTTGGTTTTTTCCTTAACAGCCCCAGGATCACCTCCTCCCCCCTTACCTTTTCCAAACTCATATCCCATCCGAACAAGCAGTTTGGAGCCAATGCCACGGGTGTGGGCTTCCCAGCCACCGAAAGAGGAGCTGCATGCAGGAGTCCATTCCCCGTTCTCTGGAACTCCTGAATCTATCACTGTGGCACAGGAGAGAAAATCAGTGAAACACAGGAACGAAGCAGCTCTGCAAAACCCTCCTGAGGGGCACTGACACAGCATGAAACCCCCTCATGGGGCAGTAGAATTCACTTCTCCCAGCCTAAAATCATCTGGCCACTCCTCCAGGCCTACTTAGTTCTTACTGAGCTGTCACCTTCCATGAACACTGCACAGAGAGTGACTGAGAGATCTCAGTTTAATGCACATGCCACCTCCCAGATCCAGGCACAGTCACCCAGGAGTTTTATGCTTCTTTTCCATCCTTCCAGGACGGTGACACAGACTGACACACACATCAGAGTAAAATCTGGCACAGTGGCACGTAATACTTAGCCTGTGCCTCCAGCTCCTGCCTCCGGTCCGAGGCTCCTCTAAGTCACAGTGTTAATTCCGTGTTATCAGCATCCAGTAACCTCTGTTAGGTTAAATGTTAAGAGCTCTAGGACACGATCCTGTCCCTGTGACACTGCTGTGGCACCAGCACAGGGACAGGGCTGCCTGTGTAACCTCCAAGAAGTCACTCGGAAGGACCCAAAACTCAATTAGTGGGATCTCACGCTCCTGGGTCATGAAGCTGCAGAGATCCTGGGGATAAGGGAATCTCTCAACTCAGGCAGCCACATAAGAGACAGGCTCTGAGCTTGGAACTCTGAAATATCACACCCTTGTGGAAGTTCCCATGGAAACCTCCAGACTTCATTAGCCCAGTGATTTGCATACAACAGAGATTTTAGTTGGCAGCTGTAACACAACAGCTAATTATTGTTCTCTACCTTTCAGGAACTCAAAAAGAGATTAACTGCTCTTTCATCAGAGGTGAGACACTCACAGTGAGAGCTCCAGGACAGCCATCTAGTCCCAGAGAAAGGCAGACCAAGATCATAAGAAGCTTTTTGCTCACGCCCTCCTCTCTCTCTTACCTTTGGCATAACCAGAATCATCGACACTGTCCTCGTCAGACTCAGACTCGGCAGCATCTTCACTTCTCAGTGGGGGAATGACACTGTCCCCTTCCACCACAGCCTCCTTGAGCAGCAGGGAGTCAAACTTCACTGTGTAGTAGCCACTGTCCACGTCTGCAGAAGCAACAGCAAGGACAGGAGCTCCAGTCAGTCCCCAGCACACAGGGGGCTAAAGCCAGACTCAGCTCCAGTGGAACAACATGGGAGCAGGGGAAGGCCCAAGGAACATGTTTTTAGATATTCTGGGCTTAAATTGTGCTTTTTATTTCTGTCTGGGAGGGAGAACACCCACTGCAATGAAGAGCCACTTCCACAATGACTGTGCTGATACCTGAAGGCTTATTTCTATAAATGAAGAGAGATGGGCTGTCGAGAAATGGAATTAAAGAGAAGTTAAGACTTGCTCGCTTCTGAATTCATAATAGTTAAAAGAAAGATGGAAAGAGGGAATAAGCCCTCCCTCTTCCCAGGACAGGGGGAAGCCTGTAAGAGCAGCTGCTGGGCAGGGCCAGCTCCTCTGGTTTTTGTTTAAACAAGAGCAGATCACTGCAACTCTCACCTAATATGCATGCAAATTCCTGCAGGACCTGCCTCTTCCCTTTCAGAGCAGTTAATGACCTTGCACTAATCTCCTTTCCACATTCCTGCCCTTTATGTCTCCTTTTCGTCCTACACCCTCTTTCCCAAGTCTGACACCACTCAGACTGCTGCCTCAGCTACATCAAGATTTTCAGTTCAGGGCTGCAGCCATGCAGCTCAACGTTTTTCTATCACTAACAGCAACAGCCAAGCTTTATATCCAGATAACCACCAGCCTCCAGCTTCCCCCAGAGTCCTGGGGCAGCCCACTCACCCCCCTCACCAGTGATTTTGGCCGTGTACCATATCCCGTCGCTGTGCTTTGCCAGGCAGGCCGAGCCCACCCCCAGCGAGCTCAGGTCGGGCTCCTGGAAAGGCTGGAGCTCCTCCACAGACACCACCTGGCCGTGGGAAAACCTGCAGGGAAGGAGGAACAGGAACCTTTAAATAAAAACCCCTTCCCTCCCTAAAGGAAATAATCCCAGTGATGCCTCAGGCTCTGGGGAGGTTTGACCACGAGTTGTTTCAATTCCACAAGCGGTTCGTGTTTCACCCTCAAACGTGTCATTTATGCCACGTACCAAAGCAAGCATCCTACCCTGCAGAATTAAATTTCCTTGCTAGTGACACATCCAGTAAAAAAGTTCACGTCCTTGGAGATCCTGAAGAGAATCTGAGACAGGCAGGGCTCCAGCCCACCCACCTTCACTGTCCCCTCAGGCTTCTCCAGGCCCTCCCCAGCAAGGATCCCAAAAAATGGAGCCTCTACGACCTCCCTGTGCAACTGGAATGTGTGCACTATCCACAGGCTTGGGTGGTTTTTTTTAAATACTTAATCAGCTACTGATTTGCCCACTCAACCATGCAACATCTCTGCAGCTTCCCCATGGGATTTTCCATTTCAGCTCTGCATCAGCTAAAAGAAAACAGCCCAACTAATGCCACTGCTCACACACAGCACAGTTTTAAAAACACCAAGGCACAATTTCACTGGGTAAAAAGAGCAGCACGGGGCACTTGAGGAGGAGATTCATCCTCCCCCACCCCCCCACCTCTTTACCGACAGTTCTCCTTAAATCTGCATTTGTCGTCCAGGAAGAACGGGCAGGGCTTCAGGGACTTGTGGGTTGGGTACAGGTACAGCACCCTGACCCCCGCGCTGCCATCCTCCAGCTCCTCTGTCCCCACAATCATGGCATTGTGGTACTCCAGGGTCCCCCAGGAGCTGTAGTAGGGGGCTTTAACCTTCATCCCACTCAGCTCCTCCTCCTCCTCCTCCCTCTCTGACTCCTCCTCCTCTTCGCTGCACTTGGATTCGTTTTTATCACCAGCTTCTCCTTCTCTCTCCGAGGAGATCTCATTGTTATTCCCTGGAGGCTCCTCGTCCGCTCCAAGCCCAGCAATGGCTTCCTTAAAAGCGGCGTATTCCTCATCCTGGGCAGAGCTCTCCCGTCTGGGATCCTGCCCCGGGACACCTGCCGGGGAGGAGGAGGAGGAGGAGGCGGCGTTTGTGTCCAGAGTGGCCAGGAGTTTGCTCTTTTTCACGGCCACCAGGCTGGACTCGGTCAGTTCTATCAGCTGCTTCAGGTCCTCCTGCAGCTGCACCAGGTCCGAGCGCTGCGCCGGGTCCTGGGCGGCCCCCAGCGCCAGCTCCACCTGCTCCAGCTGCGCGCTGTGGGCCTGGATCGCCGCTTCCAGGCTCTCCTCGTCCATCATGGGCACGGCAAAGGCGCCTTCACCCGCCGGAACTCACAGCACATTCAGCCTTTACTTAAGGACTCTCCGGACAACGAGTCCGCAAGAAGCGACGTCCACCCGGCTCCGGCCCGCTCCTCCAGAAGCCTCGGGATTCACCGCGGGGATGGTCCCGCTGGAGGACGGGAGAGCCCGAGGGGAGG
>VZRE01005375.1:8344-77095 GCA_013396775.1 Cephalopterus ornatus | reverse complement strand
GATGGCGGTGGCCGGCGGTGCAGGGGAGCCGTGAGGGGCGGTGGCGGCGGCGGCTCCGGGACCGGGAGCGGGTGAGGAGCCTTGGGCTTTGGGTTCTGGGCTCTGAGCCGCGCCCGCCGAGCTCGGGGGGCGGCAGCGGTCGCGGCGGGGCGCACGGCTGGGCTTGGGGCGAACCTGCCGCGCCGGGACCTGGCGCTAGGCCTTGAGGGGGAAATGGCGGTGAGGGCCCGTGTGCGCCTTCGCCACTGACAGGCTGTGACAGGCAAAGAGGAGGGGGATCTCCCGGGTCAGGGAGGAGCGGGCCGGCGGTCGGGCACGCCCGGGATCACTGGGGGGCACGTCGGGGGCGGCAGGACTCCCCTCTCGCCCAGCCGGAGGGGAAGGGTCCCGATCCCACCTGTGGGGGTGAGGCCCCCGCGGCCTGAGGTGTCCTCCCTTGCCGTGAAACCCCCGATTCCTGCTCTGGAGCGCTTTTATTTCCCTTCAGGTGACAGTGTTTGACTTCAAAGTGATCGCCTAACCACGCACTTGCTCAGAGGCAGCTGCCTCTGAGAGTATCTGCCTTGAGGTTCCCTTTATCTGTGTTTGAACAGGGGAGTTGTTGCAATGGCGTGTGAGTCAGCTGGAACACTTGGTGCCAGTGCTTCCTGCAGAGTTTCTCCGCCCTGTGTGTGCAAATCCAGTAACAGAAAACAAGTGTGGGCTTCTGCAGGTGCTGGTGTCGCTTTGATTCTCAGCCTTGTGGTTTTTTGCCGGGCAGCTCACGTGTCTGATCTGTGAGATGACAAAGCACTGTTTGGTGGGTGCCACAACATAAGGCTGTTGTTGGATAAGGCTGAAATTAGGATGAGAAGAGAACTTATGTGCCTTCAGGGCGCTCTGCAACTCACTTCAGCCAGTAGAGGCCCCAGGGTGCTTTTGTAGGGATTGGGAACAAGGAGGGGAGACTGGCCTGTGCATTCTTGCTTAAAAATACCTGCTCAATGGGTCTTACATTTACTGCAAGGAGTGTCCAAGCTCTCCCTCAGCTCCCCTTTGAGCAGACAAAGTTGTCAGGCAAGGGCTGAGTTTGCAGCAGGTTCTGGGCACTGTGTGCAGACGCAGAGCTTCAGCCCTTTGGAAGATAATCCCACCCTTGTGTGCATCTGAAAACTTGATCTTGAGCTGTTTTCACGGTCTCTCCTGGACCTGTGATTTTTCCTGGGGTCGCCTGAATGGCAGAGTTACTGATAAAAGAGCAACGTCATTTTGTTTGTCTGGGGTTGGGAAGAACTCGCGCCGTGGAATGAGAGGCTTTTGGGAGTGACCTGTTTGTTAATGAATTCCTGGCATTTTTTTTTGCAGGAGCAGGATGTATACGCTGCTGTCAGGGCTCTATAAATACATGTTCCAGAGGGATGAGTACTGTGTCCTGATCCTGGGTTTGGACAATGCTGGTAAAACTGTAAGTGCTGTTTATCACCATCACGGGTCAATCCCTCTTCAGCTGTATCATGAGTTATTTTAGTGCTGCCACACCAAACAGTCAACTTTTCCCCATTACTTAAATTTAGCACAAGCTTTCAGGCATGTGGCTGAGGCTTTGGTAATCCCATAATCGCCTATGATACCTTCTTTCCTAGCTAAAATAGGGAGCAACCAGAATTAGGTAGGGCAGTATCTGCTCTAGCAGGATTCTGCAGAAATTAAAAGGCAGGTTTGGGATAGGATTGTCTCAACAAGTGAAATATTTGGCAGTAAATACTTTGTCTTATTCCTTTTCAGACCTTCCTTGAACAAACTAAAACCCGGTTTAACAAGAACTACAAAGGGATGAGTTTGTCCAAAATCACAACCACTGTAGGTTTAAACAGTAAGTAAATCTGTTTGGAATTTTTTCAGCTTTCCTGCACAGTTGGACAGCAGCTGGTTCTTGTTTGAAATATTTAAGAATTGACAAGGGCAGAATAGTTCCTGGAAGCAGAGACCTTACCTCCCAACTGCCCAGGTCTTTTTGTAGAGAATAAAATAGGCTTTCTTATCTTAGGTGTGTTAAAACCCCATGAATCCTGTTTCAGTGCTATGCTCAAGCTAAATTTCCCTGGAGCTCATTCTTTGGCCCACTTCTGGTGCTATTTACATGGCATGACTTTATATTTGTGGTCACTGTGCAGCTTTTCCTCCGTTGTTGCAAGTAACCACTTCCTGTGATTTGTTCCCTTGCAAACCTGTCCTGCCCCAGATTTCAGAGTGGGGTCTTTCAAAGTGCAGGTGCTTTACAGCATCTCCAGTTTTCACTGGATTGTCTTTCCTTCTTTCCCTCTAGTTGGGACGATTGATGTTGGCAAAACTCGGCTGATGTTCTGGGATCTTGGCGGGCAGGAGGAACTGCAGTCGCTTTGGGACAAGGTTAGAGATTTTATTTTAATTTATTTTATCTATGCAACTTGTCCAGACAAGCTGTGGCTGCCCCATCCCTGGGACTGTTCAAGGTCAGGTTGGAAGGGGCTGGGAGCAACCTGGGATAGTGGAAGGTGTCCCTGCCCACGGCAGGGGTTGGAACTGGAGGAGCTTTGAGATCCCTTCGAACCCAAACCATTCTGTGTTTTCTTTTAGACGTGGTTTTGTCTATTTTAAAACTGAACCAGTACTATCGTTTGGTAATCACGCAGACTTTTTTGTGACCCCAGTATTTAGCATCAACACTTTTCCAGAGGTTCAACCATATCTGTGCAAGACGAGCCAAGATAATGCCCAGTATTTGCCTTATTGTTTACAGACAGCAATTACCAACCCGTATCTGAGGGTTGTGCCATAGAGATCAGCTCTGGGGGGACACAGGTGAGCTTTTTCACCTGTATGACGAGCAAACAGAACAGGCAGCACGTTCTGTGAGACACACTATGGAAACAGCTGGCTCTAACTGGCTGATCTCTTCCATGTGTACCAAGATTTTACCAAATTTAAATAAAATCAGGAAGAGGGACAAATGGTAGCAATGGGTCGACACCAAGCTCTGTGTTCTCCTTGCAGTACTATGCTGAATCTCACGGGGTGATCTATGTTATTGACTCCACGGATGAGGAGAGGCTCTCAGAGTCTAAAAGAGCTTTTGGTGAGTACAGTGTGAAGAAAATAGACCCAAAAAGTTGTATCAAATGAAACTGTAAGGCAAGAAGGAGCCTCTGGCTTCATCCATCTGTCCAGATAGTCTATGCCATGCATTTGCAGAAATTCCAGAACTGGCTAAACCTCTGGGTTTATTTCTGTGCTTTGTAGAGAAGATGATTACCAGCGAGGCTCTGGAAGGGGTTCCCATTCTGGTGTTGGCCAACAAACAGGATGTAGAGGTAAGATTCTTGCAGGTTTTCATAAATGAGCAAATAAGGCTTGGAAAGGTGAGCTCTGCATTCATGTTAAATTTGTTCTACATTCCTGAGCTGATCCTATGGGATTTTTCCGCCACGGGAAATACTTGGAAATTAGTTGTTGGGTTTTTTTTTCCCCGTGGCATAAATGAGCTTCCTGCAGGCACATAGTTGTGAACTCTCTATGTAAACAGAACAAAGTGCATAGCTATGGTGGGTCTTTCTCATACCGTGACCGGGTATATTGATACTGTTTTTTCCTGTTTATTCAGAATAAAAAAAACCAACGTTTAGTGCACTTTGTTTATGCTGCTCTTTTAAAACCCAGGAACGGCACAACAAATGTATGTGAAGCATTATCATCCCTTTCCCATAACTTGATAAGATCTGTTCAATGAAACATTTGTTTGTCCTAAGGCATTCCATCAATGTCAGCAGTCAATGACTGGTAACATAATTTAAATTCTTTCCAGCATAGCCGGAACTGCAAAGGTCTTGGTTTGGATTTGCCAGGTTTGTGGGCGGTACAGTGTTTAGGTGACCCATCAAAGGCCATCCTCCTCTCCCCTGGCGTGGAAGAAAGGGAAGAGAGTGCCTAAAGTGGTCATGGTGTTTTCCATGTGTTCCTCCTGCTTTCCCCTGCCTTGTACCTGGAATTCCATGACTGCAGCTCCAGTGATTCATCTCTAGATGGAGCTAGAGGCTTCCAGTAGGATTTGGAGCACCAGCCCTGGCAGTTGGGATCAATATCTGTTCCGAAGTATGCAAATACTTCTCAGATTCTTCCCCTGGACTTTACACTTGTCCAAGTGATTGCACTTGTGGGAAGTACTTGAGACTTCCACAGAAATCACTTTGGCTTTTCAGGAGGATGTGGTTACACTTCACATGTACAACAGACTGAGTTTTGGATGATGGTCAGATTGTCTAAGGGATTATCTGGTCATGGAATTAAGAGAAATGTAGTTCCATGTAAGACACAGCATGAGATTGAGACAGAACTCCTGATTTATGGTCCTGACTTCGCTGTGATCTCTGGGATGTGAGAAAATTGTCTTTTCTGTGTGGAAACCAGAATATTAACTCTCATATTTCTGTGCAACACTAGAGCTGTGCTGCAGGGAGCAGCCTGCTCTCTTGCCTTTAGAGCTGGAAAGCTGTTCCAGTTTTCCTTGTGGCTGTGTAATCATGTTTTGTTAGGGGCACACTGCAGACACCAGCTCTTCTGGCCCTCTAGTCAGACTAAAGACAAATAACTGAACAAGTGGACTTCTTTAGATGACTAGAAAGAGGTATTTGGAGCAGGCTCTCAAGATAAAAACTGTCTGACTTCCTGCCCCTCCTGGAGGGTCCAAGAGCAGCCCAGTGACTTAGTGCCTTTATGCAGTCGTAGGACTGCAACAAGAGATTAAAAGCTAAACCCACTGGGACTTTCCCTGTTTGTAACAAATACCTAAATTGGATATTTTGAGGTTCACTCCTGCAGTCTGGTCTTGGATATGGATGCAGCAGAGACATCAATGCTGTTAACAAATCATTAAGGGAATACAGCTTATTTTTCAGTAGCTATTCAGGTCCACTTAAGCAAGGGTTAGAAAACTTGGTGGCCTGGTTCTCTTCCTTCAGTATAGCAGAATGGAAGACCTGTGGAATAAAACATTAAGAGATTGTCACTGATAGAGATTCTTCTGCTCTGGATCTCCAGACGTGTAACTGTAGTAGGGGATTCTCACCAGCATCCCTCTGCCCTGGGCCAAGATAAGGGAGGACAAATGGTATCTTAACCTTACTGGGATTTGCAGATGAATGGTAATTCTGGATGATGACATACAGAGAGGCCAGCAAATACATCAGAAGTAGAACATCTGACATAGTTGGGCTTTTTTTGTTTTTGAAGTTTCCATTCCTCACAGTAAGATAACAAAAATTCTGACCCAAGGCCTGAAGTTGCACGAGCTGTAAGAATTCTGCTGTGAACAGGCCCCCACTACCCCAGGGTTCGTTGTGTCCTCTCAGTGCTGCCAAACACAGGTGGCATTTGGTCGTATCAGGGGAGGAAATACAGTCACAGACTGCAAAACACCAATTCTGAGATTGTGACGATACTGAATGGGATATTATTTTGTACCAGGAGAGAGCTCTGTGTTCAGCAGGGGCTTCAAAACTAGATCACCTTACAGTTAATTAAAAGACTGAGTCAAATGTGTGTTGTGGAGGGAGTTTGTTTTGGTTTTTAAAGAAACTATTGCTTTGTAGGGGAGGTTAATCTCTAATAAATACTAATTCCTGTGGACTCCCTTTCAGCTCAGAATGCCACTTTTGAAAATACATTTTACTGCAGAAAAAGTTGCAAAGTAAGAGTTAGTATTTGCTATTTGATGTGAATGCAGCCGTTTAAAGGTTTATACAAGGTCTGTATTTCTGAATTGCACAGTGAACTGTTAGAACTTGGGGATAGAATGGTTCATTATGGAACACTGTTGAAATTACTGGAAAACCTGAGCTGGGGAAAAATAGCATCTGAGAATAATTGGGTGTTGCACGATGCCTTTGGCAGGAAGTTTTGCCATCCTAACCTAAACATAAATTCTGGAAGTTTAATTTGAAATCTCCAGAATGTTGAAAAGCTTCCTTGTGTCTTTGGAAAGCACGAGGAGTCGTGATGAGTAGCAGAAACTCATTTCCACAGCTGTTAGAAAACAGGCCTTCTGTATGAGAGCCCTTCCAGTTTCCAGCTGAAGACCTACCACAGCTCCCCTGTAAAATTAGTTTTAATTTAAATAAGCTTGTTTAAATTGAGGCCATACTGTGACTTGTTTAAATCTGAACACACTTAAGCTTTAATTTAAGATAAGCTTGTAAAAAAAAAAAAAGTAGCTCAGAACCAGTCAGGTTGGTCTGACTCTTTATGGAATAGACTGTTCACATTCCTGTTCTATTTTAGTTCCATTCTGGTGATTTATTATTCTTCAGATGTCTGAAGAGCTTGCACTTGAGGTTTTATCCTGTCCTGACAGGACACCAAGCAGCAGCGTTGTCTCTGGTGAATCGATAGACTCTACCTTTTTTTGGCTAAAACTTGCCTTGCTGCTTTATAGATTTCTTTCCAGCTGAGCGATTGACGAGTCTTAGTTTGGGTAATGCTGTTCTGAACCCAGTTGATAAAAAGAATTTGCTTTAGTCCTGCCTGTATTATGCCTTGAGGGGCCTTCATGCAAAGATGTTTTACAGTGTTACTTTGGGGAAGTTGAGATGGAAATATGGTTTGTCATGTGTTGGGTGAGGTTCCTCCAAACCGGCTCCTGAAAGGTCACTGTGGATTGTGTTGTTGTAGTGGGCGCTGTTGATGTGGTCACAGGTCCAGCTTTTGGGTTATGTGGTTTCAGCTGGGAAACAAAACACATCTGTAAATGAATATTTTGTAATGTGTCTGGGGAGGTCTCTCTTGGGAGACAAGGGGAACTTGGAAGCCACAGCTGACATTTTCCCCTGAGCATGAGAAGCTCAGGTGCCCCTTGCTGGAGTGACAGATAATTTGCCTCATCCTCTGCTGTAAGATGAGATTCCAGTTCATGGCTTCCCCTCAAACACTAAAACAGGGCTTATCCACACTGGTAGTTTGGTGTTGTCCCTCTGCTGTGCTGCTCTACTGCATCTCGAGGGGGAAAAGTTACTCCACAGCACAGGAGCGGTGTTGTGATGCAGTGGCACCATGCTGCCACAGTGTGAAAGGTACAAAGTCTCCTCAGAAGCAAAACTGATGCAGAACTCTCCCTGGAGAGAGCCATCCACGGCTGGACAGTTCTGTGGGAAGTGGGAAGTGGGGCAGGCCGTGGTTATACCAGAGGCTGGGAAAGGGAAGTGATGACAGTGGGTTATACTGGGAGGAAAAAATGGCTGTAATTGTAAGCTGCACTGGGAAAAGTGGACTCTCAAAGGCCTCAAGGATGGGTGAGGTAAAGGATGAGGGTTCTCTGTGCTGCTGAGTGTGTGCAGGTGTGCTGGTCTGCCAACTGGTTTTGGGATGTTCATTGCCTGATGGCTTTTTACTTGCCTGTGCAAGTAGAAATCAAGGACAGTATGACTGCTCTCTCTTGTTATTTCCTACCTTGAACACTTCCATATTTATTTTAGAAATATTTTAAAATACATTGTCATTCAGAAAAGGGGGAAGTTGTTGTACAATGATATTAAACTTAAAGCCTAAACTGTATTTCAAGAAACATACGCTTACTTTCAGCTGCCTTGAGAGTTAGCCTTCCTGCTGCTAAGTTCTCATTGACTGAAAAGAAACAAAGACATAAAAAATAGTTCAAATTACTGACATGCTTCCTCCTTCCCATTTGTTGGGTAATTGATTTGTCCAGAGCCCTGGCTTAAACCAGGAGGCACTTGGACCTGCCTTTCTTACTGGGCAGTGAATGCCATACCAGACTAAAGCAGCATGTTTTACAAACCCACGGAGAATGGTTGGTTGGTTGTTGTCTCTTGCCCGTCTTCCAGACCTACTGGTATGAATTCCAACTCCCAAGTCCAGTCTGACTCCCTTTAAAGTCAGTATTTGGGTGGTTTTTTTAACATTAGCTATTTTTCCTGTGGCTGTCAGTTCATTCATATGTACTGCACGCTTTTTGCTTGGCAGAAATCCTGAACTAAATCGTTAAGAATCTGGTGCAGTGATGTCAGTAACATTTTTGGATACGGTCTCTAGGTCATTCGTTGAAAGGGCAAGTTTGAAATGCAGCTGAGGTCATAAGAAAGTACAGTCATCAAAAGTTGCACAACTGATGAAGTTGAGGACAGTGGGTGAACTGGGTGTCTTTAAACTCCTCTCAAGACATTTCTTAAGAACCCTTCTTATTTATAAGCAATGAAACCTGCTTGCTTGTTGTATGGTTATCTCCACGGAAGTTTCCTGTATTTAATTTCTCCAGAACCAGTGTTTTGCAAAATAAATGGCTGGTATCATTAATTTCCATATTTCTGTTGTCTCAGAGTTCACATCTGCTTGGCCGATCCTCAGGACCCACAAGGGTCCGATTTGGCATTTGTGTAAACACTTGTCCAAAACGTGTGTTTGGGCCTCATTGATGGTTCAAAACACGTATGTGAGCCATGCTGAAGGTCTGGAATGTCCTTGCAGAGAGAGGGGGAAAGGTGGGCTCGTGGCCAGCTGAAGTGCTTAAGTGGCTCATCCAGGGCTTCTGAGGAAAAAGCGAGCACTGAGATCAGGGAAGGATCTAAAGGCTGGTGATTTCTCTTGTAGCTGCTTCCTGTGCTTAGGGAGGTGCAAGTCCAGGCAGTCGCTAGAACTGGTTTGCTTTTGGTGTGTTTGTAGCTCTAAGAATCAGATTTTTCTGGTAACACTGTGATTTGTGCCAGTAATGCACGTGTTTATCAGGAGGTTTATGATTCGTGTTGTAAAGCCAATTCCCAGCAGCCTTCTGGCAGCCTCACAGAAGTGCAAGACCTTCAGAAGGTCAAGAGCACAGTGACATCAGGCATCAGAAAACGTGCTGCATTCAGTGGTGCCAGCGTTTCTCTGAGTGCAGACAGACAGGTGCAGGGTGGCTGTGCTTGTAGTGGCAAGGAGTGTGCTGAGAACTTGAAAAACAATTACATCCAGGCCATTTTGTGAGAGTGCCAAGGCTGCTGGCAAAGAGTCAGCTTGGCTTGCAGCAGGTCTAGCATTTCAAAAGCCTTTACTATTTAGTAAAGCTCTTGCAGTGTCCTGGTGGACAGAAGCTGTGTGTGATGTTGGGGTGGGTTGGAAGGAGTATCCTTGAGAGAGTGCAGGTTGTGCTCATTTTCAGGACTCAGTTTGCTTTGAAGTGCACAAATGTGTGTGTGTACTGTCTGCAAACAGCATTCTCTTTAGTGAAAAAAAAAAATTATGTTAATTTTTTTGGAATGTAAAGAGGTGAGTTTGCTGTGTTGGTGGCTGAGGGAGTTTAACCTCCCAGCATTGCCATCCTGAGTGAAGCAGGACTGCAAATGTGGTGGGATTTGTTGTGGAAGAAGGTCGCCATCTCTTTCAGCACAGAAAGCAAGCTCTTCTTTGGTTCCCTCTGCAGACTTGTCTGTCAATACCTGACATCAAGACAGCATTTAGTGACTGCATCAATAAAATTGGGAAGAGAGACTGCTTGACTCAAGCCTGCTCAGCCCTGACTGGGTGAGTATGAGAATGGGTGGAGCTTTGGTTGACTGAGCAGCTGTGGGGTGTCACGCACAGAACAGCATTACAGGATTTACTAATCCCTGAAAGGGAGCTGTGCTTCCAGCACTGGCTTATTTGTGAACCCTGGACGTGCACCAGGTCAGTAACTTCATCTATAAATCCTGCCTGTGAAACCTGATGGAAATGTACTGCTGGCTGAGAGCGACGGGACTTCTCCACACACAATAATCCTTGCAGGATGCTGCTTGCTGCAGCTCCTGGCTTTTGGGTTAAGGAGTCAGTTGAAAATGCAGCTGTTGATGCCACTACCAGAGAAATGGGTGGTGCTCTGCTGCTGCTGCTGCCGCCGTAATTATGCTCTTGCTTTCATACTCTTTGACGTGCAGATGAGCTTTGTGATGTGGGTAATATAACAGTCTCCAAGAGAGTTCTCACATAGGGATGCCCGTGGTTTTAAATTTGACGACTAAAACAGACCAAAATCTGTGTGTACACAGCTGCATGCCACGACCTTGACCAACCCACTGGGTTTCTTGATATCTCGGCCTCACTGCTTGCACGTCGAGTCCTGCAGTACTTTGGTTACAGTTTCGGTTCTTTGAGTGAAAAGTGCTATTTGTTGCAAGCCAAAAGTTCTGTTCCAGATGGCAGAAACACTCCTGGCTGAATTTCTACCTGTGCTAAATCCAGAGCTTTGAGATTTCTTCTAAATCTATCAAGAAATCTGTGTTGTAGTACAAGCTACTGCAAAAAAAACCCACCCTCTTAAAACCATGAAAAAAACCCCTTTTATAAAACCCCTTAAACCACAAAAAAAAAATCTGTTGTCTGCATTGCTACAAAAAACACTTGCCATTAAGCAGATGAGTGACCAGAAGAACAGTGGTTAAGCACTGACTGGAAGAGAAGTATTAGAAAATAACCTTGTGGAAAGAAAACTTTTCAAACACTTCGTGTTTTGGTCTGTGTGGAATTTCCTTTCAAAATTCCAGTTTGGGCTTGCACTAAACCAATAAATAACTTGTGGAAGTCCTGGCTGGGAATCTATGCAGACCAGCGAGGTGGTGACTTGCTTGGCAGCCCCAGCACAGACGGTTAACAGAAAGATGGAACCAGGATTGCAAGATCTGATGCAGCTAATGTGAGCTTTGTGGCAAAATAACCTCAAACCAGCTGTCAGGTGTGTTTGGTGCTTGTTCATCCCTAGGTTTCCACAGAGTTGGTGACTAAATTGGCAGTAGACATGTACAGACACCAGAAAAATAACAGATCGTGTTTATGTGCTGAGTTAGAAGAAATCAGATCCCTATTGTTTGCCTGTATGAGAAATAACACAGTAATGGCAATAAATAACTGCGAGGCAGAGCCCTTCCCTTTCTCCTGTAAGGGCTCAGGGCCTGCCTGAGCCATGTTTCTGTTCTTGTTTGCTACTTGTTGTTCGTTTATTTTAAAACCTCATCTGCTTATCTTACTTCCTTAGCAAAGGGGTGAACGAAGGAATTGAATGGATGGTGAAGTGCGTGGTGAGGAATATCCACCGGCCCCCGAGGAAGAAGGACATCACGTAAGGAATTCCAAGTCAGCCAAGGAGCAGACGGTCTTTTTCCACACAGTTTTGTGTTCCCTTTAAAGAAGGTGACCCACTGGATTCCTATTACGCCTGATTCTTCCCTAAGTTTGGAGACAAAATATTCTCTTTCTGCGTCTAAAAAACTTGAGCCAAGGATTCCAACTGGGTGGGGGGTGGGAATCTCTTACGTTAAGTCTTTGGCTTGAGAGCATCCTATGTAGCAACCTACACATTGTTGCAGATGCAAAGGACTTAATTTTCTACTGTTTTACTTTGTGGTTCCTGATTTGTTAGTCTAACAGGCTGGAGGCCAGCGACATGAAGGAACTCCTGAAGGAATTGTGTCGGTGAATGTGGGAGGGGTGGAGCAGCCTGGGGAATGGCTGTCCCTCCTAACTGAGAAGCTCCCTTGCTGCTCCAGCCCCGTGGTGTCTGCAGGGTGTCACTGGCCATGTTATGCTGCTGTTTGTGTAGTGGGGAGAGACAGTGTTGATTACAACTTGATTTTCAATCGGTGTGAGGACTTGTAACTTTGACCTGTGGTAAATTCAGACATGGAAGCCAGCAACTGCACAGTGGTCATAGGATCATGGAATTGTTAAGGTAGGAAAAGACCTGGAAGACCATCAAATCCAACCGCACAGTTGTATGCTGGTTGAAATGGGTATTCCTACCAGGACATGGACTCCAGAAGCACTGCCCTACTCTGACTGCCAATCTCCTCGTGCATTCTCTTAAATCCGAAGAGTAATTGGGATTTTCTGTAACTGGAACGAATCGGGGCCCTCTCTGTGATCCTTCTCAGCCAAAAGCAGAGCCTCTAGGCAGGGAGAAATCAGTATGCAATAAAGCTTCCTACTTCTTTGGACTTCTCTGGCTGAAACAAGTGATGTTTGGGAGTAGCAGAACTTAGCCCTCTAGTTTTTTGAAATGTAAGAAAGAACAGAAAGGCAGCACTCAAAGTCAAACAGTGCTCAGGTCTTACCTCACCCACTCAGCTAAGTCTGCTGATGTATCGCTAACATTTCCCTGAGTATCTCATTTTACATGAATTAGGTGGTGGTTTGGCAGTGGGTGTTTGGCAGTTTGCTCTGGGCCTGTTTTAGTTACTCCTGGTGCTGTTTGCTCACAAAACAAAATGAAGGGGCCGTTGGTCTCGCTGTACTAGAGCATGTCAGCAGTATTTGTTTAAAGTCTGTGAGTTGGTGTGTGTCAGAGAACTTTCTGCTGAATTTTCTGCGTGCAACTCGCAGATTTTTTTTTTTTTTTTTTGGAGAGAGAACATTCATTCACTCGCATTTGGGTCGAAGGGCAGCTGGGCTGTGTCATTAAGCACATGAAGTCAGTGGAAATAATTGCGGACTGGGAAACAGAATGTTGTTTTTCCTTACTTAAGTAAGGCTCCTGCAGACCCGGTCAGGTTTCTTGGTGTGCTCTGTGAACGTGGAGGATCCCTCGGAGATCACTCATCCACTGTAAGAGGTGGCACTTTCTCTGGGTGCTGCACGTGATGTAGGGCTGAGATTTTCAAGAGTACGAAAGTTTTGGAGACCCAAAGGCCACTGATTGTCAGGGAAGTCCCTCTCACTGGGCTGCCTTGGAAAGCCAGACTGTTTTCCAGGTGACTTTGTGGCCCTGGCTGTTTCGGTTGATAAGGTTGGTACTGACAAGATGTAAAGCAGTAACTAGTGAACAAAAGTACCTTGCTGAGAGACAAATCACTTTTGTCAATTAGCTTGAAATGTCTGTGTTGTGGGATACCAGGGGTTTTCCAAGTTTTCCACATACTCTTTTCAGATCTCTTGATCTCCCTATTCCCTGGGAGACTGGGAAGGAAAAAACACAGACTGCTTTGTTGCCCATATCAGCAGGGGGTCTTAAATTAAAACAAATATTTTGATCTCAGGACTCCCAAGTTCTCAGGCTTGGGAGAGCCTTTTTCCCACAGACATGCCCTGAGCTGTGGTAGGTATGTATGAGCCATATGTGGTAGGTATGTGATGGTCATAACAAACCAGGGGGGATTTCTCTGAAACCAGCAGCTAAAAGTTCACTCTAATTCAGAGCTTCCAGAGCAGTATCCCAGCAGGTACCAGGTGGGACATCTTTTATATTTTGATCAGAAATTTAGTAATTTATCACATTTTAGATTTACAGGAAGTACAGACTTATTTAAAATGCTTAAGTGACCTCCCCCCCCCCACCAGACCTCAACCAAAGCAAGGATGTTTCTGACTAGTTCAAACGAAATCAGGTTTTCAGATTTTTGATACATTTGCGTTGGACCTGTTTTGCCTGTGCCAGCTCACAGCAACACACTTCTCTGAAGAGCTGCTTTGTCTTCCCAGGGTGGAACAGATTCATCACATGCACTCAGTAATCCCTGTTATCAACGTGTACATGAGATAAAGGTAAGTGTCTAATAAGCTCAGCAGTGATTCCCTTTGCCATATTTGAACATTGGCAGATGGTTGCATTTCTCTCACCCATCTGGAATTTCCTATGCGAAGATTTATTGTCTGGTACCAGTGGGAGGCAAGAGCTAAAAAAACCCCACTTCTAAGGCTTTTAGAATCCCAGTGAAACTGCAAATCCCAGCACTGTCTGTGTGCTGGCAATCCCGTCTTTGTTTGGAACTCTGAGAAGACACAGAGTAACTGAGTTACAGCATTTTGGCTGGTACAACCTAATCCCGTCCCGTTCTCACACGAGGCAGCATGTGGCCTGACGTCTCAGGGGTGCTGATGTCAGAGCTTGTCCCACAGAACCAAGGGAAAAATACCAGGACAAATCAGACACAGCTTCATGTTAAGTCCAATATCTTAGTCCAGCCTCTGGCCAGTAACATCTGGTGAAGGTGAAGCAAGCAGAGGCTGTTTGGGGTCTGTGCCCTGCCCATCCTTCCTACACTGCTGAACTGAAATCAGCCCATCATAAAGAAGTGGACGCAATGTCCAGTGCTGCAGGGTGGCTTTATTCCTAATTAAGCTATTTTTAGTCTTTTCTTCGTTAAGATCCAAATTCTGTACTGCTGACACATCCAGCACGTCCATCAGTTTGTTTACTGAAAGGATCTGCTGTTACACATACAGATCACAGTCTCGAGCGAGCCTCCTCAGCGATGATGTTTTAGCTGAGCATGTTGGGTTAGTCATGATTTCGAGAAGTGCTCATGATTCACTGACTCTGAGCTACCGGTGCACATTTGGAAAATGTAAGGAAGGTAAAGAGTGGTGCTGTCACTGCTCTTGGCAACTATCCCTTTAAATTAAAAAACGTGGATAGTAATTCCTGGCAGCCACAGCCAGCAGTATCCACACATGGAGGGCATGAGTCGTCAGGCCTCTACATCCAGCTCTGCTGCCGCTCTTCAGCTTTTACCCAAAGCAGCACCACAAGCTGAGTTGCCTTCAGCCTTGGGGTTGTTTTCAAACTCCTGAGTATTTGTCTGTGGGTTTCCCAAAAGCAATTTGGCAGAGAAAGGCAGGCTGAATTGACCCTGCCATGCAGACAGGTTCCAGGTCAGGTGCCCTCTCAAAATTTCCTTCTGGCACAGTTTTCTATTCAAATTTGTCTCAAATCTCTCTCCAGTGAGATAAGAGGCAGTGGAAAGGTGGGAAGAGCCATTGCCCTCTGCTGAGCTCTTATCAGGACCAATGATGTCAGAGAAACTAGAGCAGGTGCTTTTTCACAATGGAATATTACACCCATTGGAAATCCCATGTAAAACATTCCTGGTGGATAACACACTTATTATTTTCTGGACCTTGGGCATTTCCTGCAGCATTGCCCTTGGGTTTTGTTCGTTGTGCTTCTGAAATCCCTTAGAGTTGTTTTTCTGCTCCTCTGGTAAAACCAGCTTTCATGACAACTCCTGGGGGCCTTCCATTAATTTTCTTTACATGCACTTTGCCCTTTTAAACTCCCAAACCACCTTCACGAGGCTGTAGTCCCAGCTGTCAGTAGTGTCAGCTCTTGTAGAACTTCGTCTGCACAACTTACATCTGATCACAAGCCTTCACTCCTGACACCCGGTTACCTCAGAAGGAAGTGATGCTTAAAATTCCTGGTAAAGCAATGAATTGGTACTGAAAAGAATCAGACTTCATGGAAAATGACAGGGATTGGCACAGAAAACATGGACAGCACAATATGCAACATTACCAGGGAAAAAATTAGCTAAAGTTTTTCCATAAACTAGGTGCTCGTTAAGAGGAGGAACATGGACAGTTAATTACACTGTGCTGAAATTCTGCCTGACATTTATCTTTAAACACATATAATCACTTTCTAGAGGCAGGGATCTCATTCGTTCTCGGTTGCACTCTTTACTTACAGCTGCTGATGCCAAATGAGTTTCAAAATTTCCATGTTGTTATCAGTGCCCTCTTGAACACCACATTGCTCACAGGGTTTTTTGAGGATGTCCTTGCACAGTCTCACCTTTCCCATATGTTACCAGGTGTACTTAGGAAGGTGAGGCAGTAGATAGGAACCCACAGGATGAACCATTCTTTCCTTGAGACAAAATCCTTGCAGGACCAGTACTTTACTAACTCTATTAACTCATGAGTAGTAACTTCTTTTTGTGTTCAGACCGTCTTGTCTAGGCTGTGCTTTTGCCAAGAAAGGTTGGACCAGATGATCCTTCAGGTGCCTTCCAACCCAGGATTCTGTGGTTCTCCATCCTTTGAAGTGTACATCCTTCAGCTGAATGCATTTCATGCTAAACATTTGGAGGAACTAATCCAAGCCTCTGTATTCAGTACATACCAAAAGAACTGCTCTGATGGTAAACTAAATTCACTGTGAAATAAAGTGTAACTTTAAGTGCTTTCCTGAAACAGAAACCTCTGGAGTTGTTTCTGTTGTGTTCCAGTTCAGTTCACAGCCAGGAACTGCTCTGCCAGTTCTCAGAAGTCAGAGAAAGAACTTGGTACTGTCTCATTGGAGATTTCCTTCAGAATTTTCTTTTTTTAGTCACGCTCCCACAAAGAATAAAAGGGTTCCATAAAGCAATCGTAGGGAGGAATAAGGAATTTGTTGTTCCCAGAAGCTGGTATATTACAAAGAGCACCTCCCGTAACAGTAACAGGCAAAGGAATGAAGGGGCATTTTGTAGAATCCTAAAATATCCTGAGTTGGAAGGAATCCACAAAGATCACCAAGTCCTACTGCATGCTGAGCTTTTGCTGGGTTTTGTGACCAAAGCCCTTCAGAGGGGCTCTTCTGCCAGGGGAACAAGAGGACCTTGGGGATATGGAGGAGTGTCCTGCCCTGTTGAAAGATTTTGCTCCTCTGACACAAACAATTTTACATGTGATAACCTCAATACTGGCCACCACACCGTGACAGGAGAGCTTTGCCCTGGACAGGACAGCAGTGGGGTGAAGGCAGCTGTGGCTTCCTGGAGAAGGACAACAGCTGAACCAAAACCAACAGATCCCACACAGCAAGGACGAAGCTCTCCCGGGTCTGCACCCACATCCTCAGGGTGGTGGAAATTTTGACAGCTCATCTCCATGCCGTGAAAAGAGGCAGGATCATGGGACAGCTCAACACCACGGGCTGTGAAAGACTAGTAACTATCTTGTGAGTGCATCTGGTGTATCAAAGGGGATCTCTGTAAACAAGAGGTGATGAATCACAGGCAAGGTTGTTCCTGCATGACATGACATCACAAAACACATGAAAGTGAGCAAAAGAAG
This sequence comes from Cephalopterus ornatus, assembly GCA_013396775.1. Lineage (NCBI taxonomy): Eukaryota > Metazoa > Chordata > Aves > Passeriformes > Cotingidae > Cephalopterus > Cephalopterus ornatus. The sequence continues at coordinate 60,289 of VZRE01005375.1, read as the reverse complement.
AACTTGGGGTTGATCTTGTCAGAGCTAATTTGTCCTTTCAGATTCAGAGTCATGGAATGGGGAATGTACACTCCTGTTATTACACCCCCGCCCAAGTTTCCCAGCTAAAGAATTCTAGTCTTATCTTATGGGAAGACCAAGTGAAGTCCAATAAATCACCTCCCAAGCTCCAGTATCACAGAAGGAAGCAGAGAGAGAAATGAAAACCAGCAGCAGGGAATCTGTGTGATCTGATCGAGGCTGAACAGGCAGGTTGGAACAAGTCCCTGATGCCAGTCTGGACTCTCTAGACCTTTATCTGGTCCCGTATGCTTCCCAGTCAAAAACACCCTGAAGCTCACATGCCTGAAGCTCAGCAGCACTGACCACCCAACACACATCCTCACTGAGCTTATGTCTTCACAGCAATAGCTGGGGAATCATCATTCCCTGTGTTTCCATAGGAAAATGATCAAGTCTCTTGGCTCCACTCCCATGTTACAGCTAAGCCACCATACTGCTGGACCTCCTCTATGTTCAGAGCGGGTGGGAGAGCCCCAGAGCACAGGATCCTGATTCACTGGGTGCCCAGTGCTCTTCCTGGGTGAGCAGTGACAAAAGACACTACAATTGGGACCTCAATTCTCCCCACATCCCCATGACACTGTGAGGTCTGGAATCCCCAATACTGCTCAGTCACTTAGACACAGCAGGTTTTTTGCCTTCTCTCCCTAGACATTGTGTAATTGGAAAAAGCCTTTGTTTTCAAGGGCAAGCAAACGGTTGCTCGGGAAAGTCTCCTGTTGACCCAGACAATAACACATCAAGGGCTTGTGGTTCTAAGCAGCGAGGGTGTTGTGTACAGATATTGCAGCTGTGGCCGTGACTGCGTTACCCAGAAAACTCCTGTAAGTTAAAGGGCATCAGAAGGTTTACTGATATATTCTGATTTTATTCAAGCTAAGGGCAGACAGTGCCCAGAACCTGAGCATTACAGTCTGAGTACCTTGGGAGCCAGGTCAGGGGAGCCAAAAAGTGTCTGACCAAATAGAATCAGAGAATATCCTGAGTTGGAAGGGACCCACAAGGATCATCGAGTCCAACTCCTGGCCCTGCACAGGACATTCCAACAATCCCAGCATGTGCCTGAGAGCATTGTCCAAATACCTGTTGAACTCTGGCAGCCTTGGGGCTGTGACAACTGCCCTGGGGAGCCTGTTCAGTGCCCAGCCACCCTTTGGGTGAAGAACCATTTCCTAATATCCAACCTAAACCCCTAAACCCAGCCATTCCTTGTCTGTCACAGCTCACCAGAGAGCAGAGATTGGTGCTGCCCCTCTGCTTAGAATATGTATCTAAATAGAAGAAATGTGCATCAGATGTGACTGTTTGCTGGATGAATCCCTGTGAATTATATTTTAAGCCTCTCAGTGCAAAATCAAGCTGTCCTGCAAAAGACAACTGGCCTCCCAACACTTGCTTGGAAGCAAACACTAGGAATAAGTGAAAACTACAGTGTTGTGCTCTGTAACTGCCACAAGAAACCAGATCCAAGGTTTTGTTAAAAAAAGACAATTTCATGTTAGTATTTCTTTAGCTGCCTTTTAAATTGTTGACTCAGTGATACAGCAATGTCTGAGCAAGTCTGCTGGGTACTAAATATTCCCAAGAAATTGAATCTACTCAGGGAGACGGTGATGAAAGGTACCATCTGTTCTCGCCTTACACAGCTGCAGACAGTAACAATTTGCTTTTTTGGAACATGATTACTCCAAAGACCTCCTGACACCATTTCATAGAAGATCATAGAAGATCATTTAGTTCCAACTCCCTGCATTTTACAAGGGGGATGGAAGGGCCTTTTGGGGACCAACACAGGCAGTGAGAGGAGAGGTGGGGAGTGACGCCCCCAGCCCACACTGCACCCCAAGGCCAGACACAGCTCTAAAGTGCAAACCCTTTGGTGACACTTGCAGAGTTTTTCATTGAGGTCTTCCCAGTTTCACTAATTTATCAGTCAGTGTCTGGTCTTGGTTAACGTGAGGCAAGAATTCCCATTTCATTAAGAGATAGGAGGAGAAATGCTCAGGAGGCAGAGTTCCGCTCAGCTCTGGCTGAATGCAGGTCAGTGGTATGAGCCACGCTCAGCTCAAGAGCACCTGGTTCGTTTCCTCACCTGGTCAAAGAGGCACTGACTTGTCATGGGGCTCCCTCACCTCTTGGTTTCCCTGTGTCCACGTGGACCCAGCTGGGACAAGTCACCTGCTGCGCCTCTTCTTGCTCACTCTTGGAGACTCCCCACTGTCTGGACACTCGAACACAGAAGGGAATAGAAGTTGTAAATTAAGAAGGGGAAGAAATGAGGGCAGGGAATGAGGTGAGACCCTGTGGGAGAAGAGCAGCTCCCGGCTTCCACGTTCTCTGTCCCACAGGTTGGGCTGCCCTGCACGCCTCAGCCATCCCTGCTCCTGCTCTACGACAGGATGGACTTTCTCAGGATCTGCTTCTCCAACACGGCTGGCACTGTCCCCCTCCAGCAGTGGCACCAGGGACTTCGGTCCCACTGTTTGGTCACTGCAGAAACAGCAGTGAAGGACAAGTCTCAGCAGGGACAGCTTGGACACACAGCACAGGGGATTTACAGCCAGAAGGGAAAATGCTACAATCAGAAGGTTAGAAATGTGCTTCAAAACAAGATAAAATCAGCACCTCTGGAATAGTGATGGGAGAATTTAAAGTTTGGTGTGTGCCAGCCCTTCCTGAGTCCTCTGCCACAGTGTTGGGAGGGCTTAGCCCACTGTCACCGCTAAGTGACACGGGAGGGTGGGGACAAGGATTAAAACATGGGGAAATCTACAGGCAGGAGAGTGAATTTACCCATCTTGTGACAAGGTGGCAACCCCAGGAGCGAGAGGGCTGCAGGCTGCTTCGTCAAGCTGGATTATGTGCTTGCATCGGTTCCATCCCCTCTGCCTCCCTCTGTACACCTCAGAAGATCCCCCCTCTTGCTTTTCCTCCAGCGATCCCTCCCAGCTTCCCGCGCTTGCGAGGTCAAGGTGTGAGGCAGTGACGTGCGAGCTCAGCAGAAAAACTCCCTCTGACTCCTTCCACTCACATTAGTCATTCACCTCGAGCCGCTCCAAGCCCTTGGAGCTGGACCAACTCTGGTGGTGCTCTCCTCCCACAAATGAGGAACGTGTCCTGACGGCTCCTGCGACGAGCAGGCCGGGAGCACGTCAGCTTTGAGGCATCACTGCCAACCTGAGTCACTGCCACACCTGGCTGCAGTGACAGGTGACCAAGGAGTCCACGGCGCTGATCTAACTCACTTCAAACCAACTAATCATTTTGTGGGGGTTTATCCCATTTTAAGCATTTAACAGCCTGACGTGGAGGACAGCGTGGGCTTGGGCTTTCTATGTAGTGCTTGTAAGCACTTGGAAAATTATCTTCTGTGTACTAAACATCTGAGTCATCGCGGGAGAGCGCTGCATCCACTTTTAGATGTTCCCATGTGCTGTCCTCAGCCAGAGCTTATGAGGAAAGGGTCATTTAAACCATCAGGGAAAAAGTTCACGCTGCTGACTCTTCCTCTTCTCTCTCCAGGCTTTGGAAACTTCAGTGGAAACCAGAAGGGGTTTCCATCCTCTTAACTTCAATTAGCTGAAAAGGTGAAATATCTCATGATCAGCCCGAGGGTGGTTTGGGAGTGCTTGCTGTGGTCTGGGTGTCAGGTGGTGGGAGCAGAGGCGGGCTGGCACCATGCAGTGCTCATCCCGGCTTTTCCAGCAAAGTCCGTTTCCTGGAGGCTGAGCAGGACTCACGTGCACTGGGTGTTTGGCTGTTATAATGGTCAGTATTTACCAGAACCTTCCCAGTCACCCTGTCTGTGAGAAACTTCCTGGCACAGAAATTCCAGCTAACTCGGCAATTAAGTGACTTAGGTCAGGGAGAGACCTGGGGAGAGGCTCCAAACCCCCTCAGCATCAGGACACACCCTGTCAGAGCAAGTCACGCTGGTGGCACCAAGCCAGGGAGCTGCTGGTGGCCTGGGGCATCACCTCCTCCCCAGCCCCTTGGCGCTGCATTGGCTGGGGGCGGCCGGGGGAACCTGGGAGTGCAGAGCTCTTTGATACGATCTGGGCCATGCCCAGTTAATTAATCACCCTCTCCTGCCCTGGCAAGCTGAGGTCTGTGGTCCCCACTGCAACCTGGCACAGCACAAGGGTGCCAGACATTCGTCATCCCCCTCCAAGGAGCGGTCAGAAATGGTGGGCCCACACATCGTGCTGGAAGGGCCATGAGGCTCAGCAAGGCATCACTTCTCAGGAAGACGGGGAGTAGCTGAGGCTCTCCTTTCCCTTCCACACCTACATGGGGTGTTTAACCCCTCGGAGTCACAGCTGTGGACCACAAATTTTGGCAAACCTCTGGGTGAGAGCAAGCCTGTCAAAGCATCTGCGGCATCTGCTCCACCTGAAGGGACAAAGGGTCTGTGCAGACTGGTGTCCAGGTGGGGCAGAGCACTCACAATGGTTAGTAAAACCCCCAAAATAATAAAAAAGACCCACAACTTCCCTCCTCTGCACCAACATTCAGCAGAAAAAAACATTTTCTGGGTTCTTCTCCATGGCTGCTCTTCTTCCACCTCTGTCAGCGCCTGGACCTAGACCCCCATGGAGCCCCCTGGCCATGAGACATTGCCAGAACAACCACAGCTCATCCAGGAGTCCAGGGGCCAGAGCTGGCTCCCTGTGTAGCTGCTGGAAGACTCCAGCCCACACCCCAGGTTTTGCCTTGCTGATGAGAAGGGCTGCAAGCTCCAAGAACCACACAAAGTGTCCCAGGACCCTGAGCTCAGCCACCAGGCCCCACAGGGACTTCCACCTCAGCACTGAAGTCTTCTATCACAGAAAAATACACAGAAAAGGCACCTCTTTCTCTTCAAAAGTCACCCAACTAAACCAGTATCTAAGATAATGATTATGAGCTTCTTGCCAATAATATTCCAATTTTCCCTCCCCCCCAACTTCCACATATTTGAAGAATCCGCAGTGGTCTGGATGAAGAACAGGAGGTGATTTCTGCACTAACAACCCTCCATTTTTGTTCCATTTCAGACTGAGGACACCAAATCCTTTGTGCTGAGTCAGGACTAACTGCAATGCAGCAGGATGGGAATCCTTCAAGGAGCCGCAGCCAACGCTGGAGGCTCCAGCTGCTCCTGCCTTCAATCCATCAGCTCTGGGTGTCCTGCCTTGCACTCTGCCTCAGAGCAAACTGCTGCAGCTGTGCTTCAACTCTCACAGTGCTCCAAAGGAAATCCCCTTTGTCTCCTGCCCCAACTGCTCTCGGACTGTGCCAGCAGCACTTCTCTCCTGCCAAAAGACTCGGAGTAAGTGACACCTGGGGACTGAGCTTCATCCCACTGGGGTAAAGCAACTTGAAAGGGCAGAGATTAGATGTGGTGGTAACTGAGCACTGGGAAGCCCTGTGAAGCTCCTTGGCAGGATTTCAAGGCCAGGCTTGAGGAAGCTTCATGGTGATTGCCAGGATTGAGGGGATTGCCAGGATCAGCCCCGGCTCTACACAGAGGTGCAAGTGAAGGGTCCCCTCTGCTGCTTTTCAGCCATTTGCTTCTCTCTGTCCCTGGTGAACTGACCCAGGGCAACATCAGGATCACTGAGCTGCTTCCCAGAGTCCAAAATTGGGACGAGATAGTTGCAAAACTGGGATTCCCAGTTCAAGCCCTGCCAGGCAGGTGTGAGCAGACAGACATCCAGACTACGGAGCATCAAGAAGGCAAGAATTGCCCCCTGGGATCATCCCTGTTCATCCAGATTGCCATGGATAAACTTGTCATTGCAGCAGGAAGAGCCTGGTATGTGTCTGTGGGCAATGAGGGGAGGTTAAAATCCCCTCCTGTACTCAGTTATTCAGCTTCCCCCCCCAGTTTCCTCACATGGGGGAAGTGCGGGGGCACTTCCACATAGGACACGCTTTAAAAAGCTCTGAGCTGGCGGAAAATATTCCTCTTTTTAACCACAAACTATTCCTGGCAACTGCCTAGTTAAAAAAGGGCTATAAAAAGTTCATCTCATTCAAGGCAAATGTAGCTCTGCACCGTCATTGTTACAGGCTGGAAAATGCCCGAGGGGGTCACTCTTGTTGACTTTCCTAAGCAACATCTGCTTAAAAAACCCTTCTGCAGTCAGCACAAGTGCCTCAAGCCTGGTTCTTGGCTGACTGAGCAACTCTTCACTTGCTGCAGTATCTGGTTGGGTCTGGGAACGAACCTGGGGCTCAGAGGGGACGTGGTTGGGTTGAGCCAAGAGACCTGAGCTTCACCCTGGCCACAAATCCCAGTGCGGACAGACTGCATCCCTCTGGCACATGGCCTTCCCGTGGCTCACAGGGGCTGGGGTTGGTGGGCTGTGGGGTGGCTGGTGTTGTGTGATCACTGAATCACAGAATGGTTTGGGCTGGAAGGGACCTTGAAGTCCATCTCGTTCCAACCCCCTGCCATGAGCAGGGATGCCAGCGTGGGGAGAAGCACATGTAAAAAGCAGGCAAGGAGGAAGCAGGGTCGGGTATGACAGCCTGGGACTCCCAATATCACCTCCAAATGAGACTAGGAGAGGACTCTGGTGACAGAGAATTGTATAATAAAATAACTTCTTTGGTTTCTTTCTTTAGAAAACAACTTTGACACATGGTATAAAAATAGGTAGTTAAGAAATATGTTTCAAGCTGGGTGTACCAGTGACTGTGGGGCATCTTCCCCCACCCTGTGCCTCAGCAGCAAACTCCCTTCTCAAACAAAAGTGTGGCAAACAAATGCAAGTGAATCCTCTGTGGGAAATGCTGTTACATAACTAAACCCTCCAACAAAACCAAACTTACACAGTTTAAAACAAAGCCAGACATTTTTCTATAAAGAGGACTGGGTTCTTCGCAGAAATAATGACCCTGGGTACAGGTTTTTTCTTCTGATAAAATATTGGGCTGGAAAATCAGTCAAGGGCTGGAAAATCAGCGGCCAACCGAGCTTCCAGGGGCTGCGCTGGTATAGGGACACTGCTGTTCACACATCCCATCCCATCCCATCCCATCCCACCCCACCGCTGCCACAGCACGGTGTCACTCCAACCCATCACTCATCTCTCATGATGCTTTTCAAGCTACGCTTGGAAAGATGAATAAATTAATGAAGCCACAGAAGGAAAAAACCAAACCAAAAAGCACCCAAAAAGTCCAGTTCGTGCTCTCAGGGCAGCTGGAAGCGCTTGCGGACCTTCTGCTCAATGGAGTGGAGCTTGACAACGCGCAGCGCGTCCAGCAGCTCCTTGGTGACCTCGTGGTGCTCCTCTTTCTTGTGAGTGAGGAAAGTCCGAAATTTCTCCTGGATGGCTGCCCTGGTCCATGATTGCTGCTTCCTTGGTGAGCGCTCCAGGATCTGCTGCAGGCGCTTCAGCTTCTTGACGGGGATGTTCTGGTACACCACAAAGTCTATCATGGCTTGTTCACAGTCATCGTCCTCTACAGCTGGTGGGGGGAAAACAGCTGGAGGTTAGAGGGAAGTGAGCCTGGGACATGGGAGAGCAGGACACAGCCCTGCCAAGCCTTTCCATGAGACATCTGCCCAAGGAGGTGGTGGATGCCCCATCCCTGGAAGTGTTCAAGGCCAGCTTGGATGGGTCTTGGAGCGACCTGTTTTAGTGGAAGGCTGAACCACGCTACACGTGGCAGTTGGAAAACAACGTGTAAAAAGTTCCTGTAATTCTGAAAAATTCTGAAAAAAAGTAAATATACCTATTCCAGGCTCCTCCCCGTCGGGGAGTAGAGGAAGCGGGAAAGTTCAGAAAAATCTGGAGTATCACTGTTTACACATTACTTTTCCTGTAAGTTTCTGTTCTCCCATGCAGATTTGTACATCTCGTGATAGGACAAGCCCCAAGCGCACCCCCAATCAGGGCACTGGGACAGATCCGGCCCCGGCTTGTGGAAGCTCCTGGAGGGCATCCAGCATAAGGAATGAAAACAAAGAATTTTCAAGAGATCAAGGCCAAAGGATTACTCAATCAAGGATAGAGAGATTAACTTGGTTTCGTGCTGCTGCAAACTGGGAATGGTTTCACTGGTTATAGTGTGTGGGTTGGGCTCCACTGCTCAGGCTGATGATAAGCAGGTCCCTGTGTGCCTCTTGAGCGGAATCATGAGAAACTAGAGTTAAAAATACCCTTCAACTCCCATTGCTGGGGCCTCCTCTCTATAAATAGCTGCAAGAGGCCGATCTGTCTGTGGAGCCATTGCCTGACGCATGTGCTGCTGATGCTGCTCCCACTTGACCACCCCCGGGGCCATGTCTCTGATGACAGAGCTTTCCATCTCTCTGCAGAGGGATCATGCTCCTGGCAAGAAACTCACGGTGTGAGTCAGGATTTGTAAGGCAAAATGCCTGGGTTGGTGGTGCCAGGAGAGGATGGAAAGGCGAGAGCTGCTGGGGAAAACAGCCTCCTCGCTGTTACCACCCCTGGAGACAGCCCTTTGCTCTGCCCTGCACCTGTTCTTTTGCCAGGAAAGGTTGGACCAGATGGTCCTTGAGGTCTCCTCCAGCCCAGAGTTCTGGGATTCTCTGATCTGTGCCCACTGGCTGCTCCTGCCTGACCTTCTACCTCCACTGAGGCTCATCTGTACCACCGTGGTGCCATGGTTGACACCACATCTCTTTCAGCTGACAGGTCAAAATCCACCCTACACTCAGCTCTGATTAACCCTGGACTCTGCTCCATTCAACCTGCACGAGACCAGGCTATGCTGCAATAAAAGCTTCCGGAAAACAGGCTGAAGCCCAGGAAAAGGGAGCACAAGATCCATGCCAGGAGATGAGCTGGATGCCTCAGCCCTTGGCACCTCAGCTGTTTGCATGACCACCAGACATCAGTTATCAGCTACAGGCAAAAGGCTGCCAAAACTGTCCTCCTGTCACAGCATTCCCAGTTGTTCCTGGTAAGATCCAGCAGGATTTTACTGCCAGCTCTTTTTTCTCACCGAGTGGTGGCCATTGCTTAAGCCCAGCAACCTGTCCTTGCTCTATGGGACTGACACTGGAGGGGGAGGAAGGCAGACAGACTATATTCTATCTATAATTATTATTAATTATGGATGACCCCTTACTTTTACAAACCATTTCACATCATTTTGCACCTAAGTAGGAGGAAGTCACCAGAAAGTTTGCTCTTGCCCCGGCAGCATCGTGGTCCTGGCACCCCCTGGGCCCACAGAGCCGTGGCTCACCTGGTCCCTGCGTGGTGTTGCCTCTCCCCAGTCTGCAGGAGGTGCAGAGGGTGTCGTGGAACCGGTTGCCCTGAACGTTGGTCACCTTCCCCTGCTGCTCACAGTCCTGGTGTGGCTGGCATGGCTCAGGGCTGGAGTTGGAGGAGAAGAAGCCGGGGAGGCACTCGTGGCACTTGGTGTCCTCAAAGGGGGTACCTGTGCATGGAAAGACAAGGGGACCGTCAGGTGACAAGCTGGGAGCAGAGGCAGGAGCTGATGCCAGACACCACTGGAGTGTGAGGGTGATGTTTTGGAAATGGTCGCTGCCTGTAACTCCCCTGGGCACTGCGTGTCCTTGCGTGGGGTGAACAGCAATGCTTTTCCCAGCCTTCTCCCAAGCCCGTGCTGGTAAATTGTCACCAGTCCCCTGACACAAGAGGACACGTCATCTGCTATGAAAAGGGCCACCTCCCAGGTAGGAGCTGCAGCTGGGCCAGTGGGTGAGCTGCCAAACCAGCCCTTCTGTTCCCAGTGGAGCCAGAGGTTCCCAGCCAAGTGAAAGTAAAAGTCACTGAGGAGATGAAAGCACATTGTCACTTCCACCCTGGCTCCGGGCCAGCCCTGCCCGTGGTGTCACAGGAACAGTGCCACGCAGCCAGGATTGCACCAGGCGTCTTGCACATTCTCTAGGAGCAAAGGGAAGGGCCCTGACACAGCAGATTTCACACCCCTTTCACCTCCTTTTCACAGATCCAGTTACCAACACGATTTCTACCCTGTCGCACCCTACTTTAGGCTGTTGCTTCGGTTTTCCCAAAAGAATTCTGATCTTTCGGGTCCCTCCCAACCCAAACCATTCTATGATTCTAAGTCCAGCCAGCCCAGCTACAACCCTAACACCTGAGTCACTATTTGTAAACTGGAAATCCCAAAGAAGCCGATGTCCCCCAGAGGGATCAAAGCCCCCAGTCCACATCATCCCCATCCAGCACTGACAGCCTCGAGGTCCTTGCTGTGGGGTTCAGGTGGCTGGGCTGAGGTGCAGTTCTCCCCACACAAGAAGCCATTTGTAAAGAATAAATTATAATAACAACAACAAAAAAATTGCTTCTCCTCAAATTCTCAGCTTGCTCACAGGGCTCCTCAATCCTACAGCCAACCCTCCAGAAAAATGTCATGTTTTACTTCAAAGAGCTTCCCTGTATTGCTTGGAAACCTACTTCCCCTTTTACTGCATTACTGCATTTTGTCATGTCCTACAGAAAATTAAACCCCAAACCTCAACCTTCAGCATCAGCTGAAGACAACAGGTATTTCTCCTCCGGCAGGTGAGCCTGGAGCTCTTCAGTGCTGTGGATGGAAGGACTTCAAAAGCCTCTGCACTCCAAAAGCCTCCACACTCCAAAGCGTTAAGCAAGATACTGCTGGTTTTGCTGGTGCTGCCCACGCTGGTTTGTTTGTACCCAGCTGTGGTTTCCAGGCAGACCCTGGCCCTTGGTGAGCAAGGGAGAGCAAGAAAAAGGGGAAAGAGGGAAAGCCACTTGTAGGCAACTTCTATTTTCAGAAAGTTTGCACACATAAACACAGAGCAGCTAAAGGACCAGAGAAATCTGTACTGGGGAAACAATGGGAAAATAAACCCCCTAAAATCTCTTGGGAGTTACATCACACAAGAAGATGGAGTCTCAGACTCATGAATCGAAACGAGGCTGATTTTATGGGTTTGGAACCTGGCTATGTATCCACTGCATGTTTTCGACACCAATTGTTCTCCAAATTGCTCAATAAAAACCCACAAAACCTGGCCCCAGGGCTACATGCATCCACCAGCCCCACCCTTGCATCATCAGCCACTTTTTTCAGTCCAGACAGCATTCTCAGCTCCTGGGCTATCTTACGCAGAAGAAGGGAACTCTTGGAGGAGCAGGAGCAGCTTGGACCTTCTCACCTGTCCAGAGCCACACAGGGCCAGCAGCTGCTCCGGGGATGGGCAAGTCGCAGCCTGGCTCTGCCTGTTGCAGCAGGTGAGGCAAGTACCTGGGATTGCCATGTCCCATCCCAGTGTGGTGCTGGGGATTTCACAGGCTTTCAAAGTGAAAGCTGGGGGAAAACCCAACCAAATTCCTTCTTGGAAAAAAAAAAGTAGGAGCAGTTTCACATGCCAGCGAGGATGGCAGTGTGATAGTGAGCTAAAAGGGAGTAGGTCAGGCTACGGGCAAGCATTGGCTGCCGTATTTCTCCTTGTTTTTTAGCTCCAGCGGGGATTTGGGGATGTGACAAGAGCCTTGTGAGCATGCACAGCACCGCCTGCCTGGGTATTTACCTGGCTTCTCCACGCCGGAGCCCGGCGGGCACTCGGAGTGCCTGATGCAGAGCTCCATGTCCGAGTAGTATCCCTCCTGGCACTGACAGACGCGGTTGTGCTTGGCATCGCACTGCTGCACCTCCACCTGCTTCTCCCCGCAGATCACGTTACAGTACCGGCACTTCTCCAGGTAGTTCCAGTACTGCGTGTAGTGCAGCTCCGGGCAGGGCTCGCACACGGTCGGGCTGTCCCTGCTGCAGTGCTGTGACACGAAGGTCCCCGGCGGGCACTGCTGGCACCTGAGCCTCTCGCTCGTCACAGCGTCCTTCCATGGGTACGTGGGTTGGGCGCTGCAGCCGAGCTCAGCCAGGAATAGGAGGAGGGGGGGAAACATCCACTGCGGCAAAGACAGCGCAAAGAGCCCTGAGCTCGTCCTCTGGCAGAGGCGGGAGCAGCAAACGCGGCTGCTGCTGTTACAGAACTCGTTATTGTTGTAGGTACAAGAAGTTATCCTCCCTCCCTATGCTGTCCCCAGCCCCAGGGGCAAAGCATCGGTGGTACCGGGGAGGAGCTGCTGCCTCCTGTGCCTCCCCATTGCCTTCCCTTGCCATCCCAGGTGACAGAGCATCCTTCCCAAATCCATTTGTGATGCCTCCCCGTTTCCCTCTTTCAGAATTCAAAGCAGGTAACAGTACATTCCCCTCTTTCACCCCAGTCAGTTCCCCCTGTTTGGGGCAAGAGAGACCTTGGCAGATCAAGAAGCAGAAGGGAAGTTTTCCAAACCAGCAAATACATAGCGTGCTCCATTGGAACTCTTAAGACTTTTTTGGAACCCCCAGATGCTCGGGATAGTACCGGACAATCCCAGAGCTTGTTTATCCTCGCTTTTCTTTTCAAAGCACGTGTGCCCAACCTGACGAGCAGATGGTACTTTACCTTGGACGGATGCCTCAAACTCGGCATGTGGCAGGATGGCATCACACCGTGGGGCTTCTGAGCACCGGGGATCAGAAACCTGAGGAGACAGAGAAGGTTTCTCAGGGGCTGCTGCTGGCTGGGCTGGAGCTCCTCTCGGCGGCAGTGTGGCCAATCCAGCCGGCCAGCAATAAAGTAGAAAGAGGGAGAATAGGAAGGGCATATTGTAAAGGGCTGTTGAGAGGAGCTGATAGGGAAGGGCTGTTGGGAAAGACTGGATTTCCTCGCCTGCTTACCTCCGAGTAAGCCCTTCCTCCGAGGGAGATGCCGCCTCTTCCCAGCCCAGGGACGGAGCAAAGCTTTATAGGGGCTGCGCGGGGGAGGCTCTGACCGCACACCCACGCGGCGCCCGGCACGCGAAATCGCCCTGGGTGGGGGAAAGTCACCCCCAGCCCACCGCAGCCGAGGGGGAGCAGAAGCGGGTGAAGTGGTGGGGCAGCAGCCAGGGTCTCCCTTTCCTCCCCTTCCCTCTCTCCTGTGAGAGACCCCTCTTGCGCAAACGACGGCTCCATCCCGGCTCCCCCACCTCTCCCGATCCCCGCGGCTCCTTCCCGGCTCCCGAAGCCTTCCCCGGACCCGCGTTGCGGCGGCACCGGCTCCGCTTTCCCGTCCCGTCCTGAGCGCCGCTTTCGCTCTCGTTTCTGCGTTTGCCTCTAAAAGTGAAGCTTTCGGGTCGATCAAGTGCGTTTGCCTCCGCGGAGGAAGGAGGCAGGTGGGATTCGCACAGTTTTTCAAAGCTCTGTAGGTTTTACAGGTGTGGAATTGTTTTCTGGCAGGGGAAAGGCGGGGAAATTCCCCCGCGAGCGCCCTGTTCCCCGGTTGTAAATGCCAAATAACTTCCCAGTAACAGTAGTTGTCTCTCGCTGTCAGGGCACAGTTTGCCCCCTCAAAGGCACCCCAGAGAGGCCGATTCTGGCGCTGGATGGAGGCAGTGGAACCATCGCTGTGGGGATCAAACCCCCAGCTCTGCCAGGGGCTCTGGAGCAAGACCCCATCCCAGTCCCTCACCCTCCGAGGTCACCGACCCTGCCAAAACAGCCCCGATCTCACTGCTTAGGCACTGCATTCCTAAAGCCGGCTCAGAGCTTCAACTCTATCCTTTCGGGAGCACCGAGGATGACATTGTGTCCAGCTGTAACACTGAACACTCACAGGTACCTTCTGTAGGTCAGAGGCGGTCAGCACTTAAATCCCTTGCAGGTGACACTGCCATAAGTCTTGACCTCTGGGATGTCAGTGGAATCTGAACTCAGCCTTGCAGGTACAGCGCTGGGCAGTGCATGTGCTGCTGCCTGCTCGCCCTGCACTGCCCCTGCCTCAATACACGGCACTCCTGCACTTTGTCCTTCTGCCCTGTCTCACTAGGTTCCCTCTGAACAGGCATTGGTGAAGAGTCAAAACCAGATCACATGCTCAAAAAACAGATGCAAAATCTCTGGAAATGTGGGGGAACCACAGTGAGGACCTGAGAGGACGTGGAGGTTTTCTCCTCAGGAGCCAGCAGCCACATCATTTTGCAGGTCAATACAGAGAACTGACAGTCCTGCATTTGCCTTCTGCAAGAGGGGAACGAGCCTCTCACCTCCAGCTGTCGGTCACTGGGGCTGAGGATGGAGAATCTCCTGGACTTCATTATTAATGCTCTTAAAGAGCAAAACTACAAGACCATAAACACACCATTCACCAAGAAAATCAAACCCAGTTCTCTGCTACCCAGAAGGAGAAGGAAACCTTGACAGCCAGGAAGAATCCGAATCTCCTTCCAGTAAGTTCAGTTTCTACCCACCAAGGTTAAAGAAAGTCCTCAGACTCTAGCAGGAGCCAAGGGAGATCTGAACTCTGGTCCGACAGCAGGGTCTGGGCTGTGTTTATTTGCACTTTACACAGAACAAGTGACAGGCTGAGTTTTTAATTTTACTGGTAGTTTATCTCAATTCCCTGTAGCTCTCCAAACTAATCCTGAAGATGTGTAACTTGTTTTGACATAATTCTGGAGCTGAAGACTGCCAGGGCTTTGCTTCGTCAGTATGTATCATCTCAGGAATTAGTAAACTCATCTCCCAGCTCTCCCTGGAACCTGAGGCACAGCCCCTTGAGGGGTGTTTTTTTTTTTGATGAAAGTCACCGCTCGAGTGGACCCAGTAGGAAGCCCAGCTCTGAGCTCACCTGGCTGGAGAGTTTCAGCAGGATCCCTCTGCCCAAGGCTCACCCACTTCAGCAGCCGCAGCGCGCTTCCCTCTCCAGAGGCAGAGACACGACTGCAATTTTCCTACCCTGGCTTTCACATGGAACCCACAAGGCACCTGAAGCAAAGGCAGGTGGTACATCCTGATGGCAGTCCCTGTGTCCCGGCCACGCACCTGCTGGAATGGACACAACACTCTGAGTGTGCGGCTCCTCTCCACCCTGCAGTGCCTGCACCAGCAACTATTTCTGTTGTGAATTTATCAATGACAAAAACGTGTCAGGTGGATGTTCCTGGAGAGCGAAACACCACATTAGTGGGGGCAGAAAGGGCTTCCCCAGGCAACCTCCAGGTTTCAGGGAGATCAGAGTCTGGTAGAACCACCTTCGATCAATCTTTTTCTGTCTGTTGTTTCAGTGGCCCAACAAACCTCCCGGAACAAGTTTATTGGTCACTGCCTGATCATCAGAAAGCAACAACGCTACTCACTACTGACTCTCTGACCTGTGGAGGTAGCATAGAAAAGGAATTCTGCATCATATTCTCATGACTGACTTCGCTCAGGGCATCATTTCACACTTCAGGGTGTTCAGCAGCACCACTTTCTGAAACCGTTCTTGCAAAATCAGGTTTCTCACTAATACTCAGAGAAAATCTGTCAAGCAAAGAAATTTCAGTAGCCACTTTGCCAACCAAGGACAGGGTTCATTTCTTTCCCAATAAAACATTTATTTATATATTTTTTTGGGGGGGGGTGGGGAGGGTAGGGCGGGGGTGAAAACCAGCAGGAAAAGTTTGTTCCATGACACACCACTAAAATTTCAGACAATGTTCCAGGTCTAGTCATAGCACTGCAAGGCAGGGGCAACTAAGAGATCTACTTCCTTCTTGATATGTAGCCCATGTGTCATTTGCTTCCGAAAATCAGCAAGGAGTGTCCGGGATAGGTCTTCCTCTCCCCATGCATTCAGTAGTTTGCATCAGTTCCTCTAAGCACTTACAAGCAACATAGATTTTTCTGAAACAATTCTTGTTTTCACTTTCTGGTCTTCATAAATAATGAATTGCCTTCTGTCTCTCCTTCTTGTAAATTCAACTAGTTTCAAGATGACAGAGTATCACCGCGGCACATCCTGACATGGGGGACCCTCTTCTTCCAGTCTCATAGAATCACAGAATGGCTTGGAAGGGACCTTAAAGATCATCTCATTCCAACCCCCTGACATGGGCAAGGACACCTTCCCCTATCCCAGGTTGCTCCAAGCCCTGTCCAACCTGGCCTTGAACACTTCCAGGGATGGGGCAGCCACAGCTTCTCTGCGCAACCTGTGCCAGGGCCTCCCCACCCTCACAGGGAAGAATTCCTTCCTTCCTAATATCCAATCTAAACCCAACATAAACACCCTCCCAGCAGGTAACAAGGTTGCTATTTAGAGATGCCAAGTGAGCTACAAAGGTAGAAACCTTGAAACATCCTCTCCAAGACAGGTCAGGAATGACTGGCCCATTAAATTCAGTTCCTTATCAAAACTAAGTGAGAGCAGATAATCCACAGACAAGGCCAAGCCCCCACAGGCTGGATGCTCTCCCACCTCTGGTACATCCACCTGTCCTGCCCGAGTTGCTGACAGCAGGTATCCAGACTCCCAGTTCCGCTGCAGTGCAATCCCACTGCAGCAGAAAACAGCACCAAACACAGACCAACCCCAAACCAATTCCACCTGCACCGGCAGATTCACTGGTGGGACACCGGAGTGCTTCAGCCAGTGAAGGCAGTGACTGCAAATCTCTTCAGAAGGACGATCCCTCCGCTGAAGAGAAGGAATTTGCGGACCAAGAGAACGAATTTCCAGGATGAAGGGATAGAATGTACCCTCAGCGAGTTTGCTCCTCAGTACATGAAAGGCAAGGGGCCACTGGAGAGGGTCCAGCGGAGGCTGCAAAGATGATCCGGGGCCTGGAGCATCTCTTGTATGAGGACAGACTGTGGGAGCTGGGCTTGTTCAGTCTGGAGAAGAAAAGACTGGGAAGGGGTCTCATTAATACATATAAATATTTCAAAGGTGGGTGTCAGAGGATGGTGCCAGACTCTTGTCAGTGCCATCCAGTGACAGGACGAGGAGCAATGGCCACGAACTAAAACAAAAGAAGTTTCACCTCAACATGAGGAAGAACTTTCCATGGAGGGTGGCAGAGCACTGGAACAGCACTGTTTCTCTGCCCTGTGTCACTAACAACGGAGCATTCCCAGCCTAGGAACAGTCTCCAGGCTAAAACAACTCCAGGAAAAAGCAGAGCTAGAAATGCATTTTAGTTGAAAGGGAAAAAAAAGTGTCATAATATTTGTCCCAGCCAATCCCACGCATCTTTTTAAGTCTTTCCTTCCGTCTTGCAGCGTCTGGCAGCATTTTTGGAGCCCATAGCAGGTAATTTCCACCAGTAAAACTGACCAAAACTGTGTGGCACATGCTCAGAGCTCAGGGCTGTGCTGTGGTTTCCCTCCAGTGGCACGAGCAGTCAGCTGCAGCTTTCCTGGAAGAGACCTTCAGAGCAAACCAGGCACTGAACTATCCACCAATAAATGACATTTTACTGCCCACTGTTCCCAGCCTCACCCTTCCCCCTGCTCGTCCTGGCCAAAGGAACACACCAAGAATTAAAAATGGGCATTGGAAAGGAGTGGCAGGGACCTGTTTGGGAGCGGCTGAGGGACTTTGCCCCAGTCAGAAAATCCGGATCACCCCAAAAAGGCAAAACGTGAGCCTGATCTGCTGCCTCTGGGACCATCTTTTATTTATTTAAAAAAACACTTCAACAATGCAGGAGCTGTAATACTTGTTAAAAATGCAAAGGAGAACTGAGGATGATGAAAAGCACTCGGCGCAACTTGTGAAGGGTCAACCCCTTGACCAACAAATAAAATTAAGCACATTTCAGGTATGGAGTTGACACCAGTTTTGAATTCTATAACCAGGGAAATAGGAACATTTGTTAAAATGCAACTCGCTTTTCAGTTTTATCAATTATTAACAATAAAATTTTCTTAGGATAAAATTTTCCAAATTCCATGGATATGAAAATCACCAACAGGGCATAACCTTTCTACTTGTTCCTACCAGGACCATTGAGACTCAATATCCAGTATTTTTTACATCTGGTAATTTCTTTTAAATGTTTTTTTTTTAAATAAAACTAAACCAAAATAAGACAGAATGTGTTTTTTTTTTACAGTCTTATTTACAGCAGCTTAGATTTACAGCTGTTAGATTTAAAATCGATTAAAATTGATAAAACTGATTAAAATTGATAAAATTTTCCAGGGTAACCACTTATACCCACTACTCACAGAGAGTGGAAGTATTAAGGAATTTTTTTTTTTTAACCTAACATATTTTTTTAAGTTTTGGCTTGATTAGTTTCTTTTTCTTCTTGGAAAACAAACATCAGATAACACAGATACATGAGCAGAGAATAAAGGCTCCTTAGAAGCACATTTCAAAAAATCCCAGCACGATGGAAGATGGAATCAGGCTTTGGGGTGCAGAGGCGAGAAGGAGCTTCTGCTCACCATCCACCACTGGAATATTTCTGTAAAAAATGATCCTTTCAGTATCTTTTGCTATTGGAGACAGTGGCTGCTGCCAAACACCAGACAGTGAATGTGAATCACCTCTTCCAGGAACACCAGGATGGGTAGTCCGGCCTCCTTTAACCAGCTCAGTTCCACTGTAACAGCATTCCTGGGTTTTTTCCAGGATCTGGTGTTACCTGAAGGTAAATGACAGATGCCCCTAAGGATATAAAATTTCAGCCTAAGAGTGGCCACGGGAGAATTCACAGGCAAAAATAAGTAACAAGTTAACCTTCTTAGTTCCAGCAGAAGACAATGTCCTGCTTTGTTTCCTGCAGCGAGACCTTTCGGACTCGATCCCCTCTGTAGGAAAACGACATGTGTTGGTGCATCGTAATCCAGAGGAAAGGATCAAAGGGATTTACATCAACCTCCTTCCTGCTCCTGCTCCGTGGGAGAGCTGGAGCACAGCCACCACCTTCTGCTGGGCACAGGGGGCTTGTTGCCCTTCCTGTGGGTGGGATTATGACCAAAAGAAAACCTGGAGTAATCGCTGCCTCTTCACGTCACTGTGGCACTCGGGGCACTTCCTCACCTCCTGGAGAAACCAATGAACAAAACACAAGGATAATGTATTTCTTATGGAGGAAACACCAAAACTGGAGGGAATTTTTATGTGGGCAGACAGTGATGGGATGAGGGGCAGTGGTTTTAAACAGAAAGAGGGCAGGGTTAGATTAGACCTCACAGAGAAGTTCTACCCTGTGAGAGTGGTGAGGCCCTGACACAGGTTGGCCAGAGAAGCTGTGGATGCTCCATCCTTGGAAGTGTCCAAGGCCAGGCTGAAGAGGGCTTGGAGCAACTTGGGATAGTGGAAGGTGTTCCTGTGTGTGGCATGGGGTTGGAATGAGATGAGCTTTAAGGTCCCTTCCAACCCAAACCATTCTATGATTCTACGATATTAAATTTCTCTACCACATTTTGTCCAACACGAACCACAAGCCACACGACTCCTGGGCCAGTCCCTCTGATATCCCATCTGCCATTTGCATCCTCAGTGTTCCCATGCAGTTATTTCACTGCCAGTAACAAAAAGAAGAGGAAAAAGCCTCCCAGCAAAGCGGCACCAAACTTTATAGCAGTTGTCCCAGGTAAATTACAGCTATGACATATCTGGACAACTGAAATACAGGAATGAGGAAATGCAGAGCTGCAAGAGCTGCTGTGAAGTACAGCTGTACTTTTGAGTAAAGTCCCCTCAAGCGGCTCATGAGTTCCCTGAATTCCTGCTTCCTCCTGCACAGATGGGAAGGAAGAGTGTCCTCGGCATACCCAGACATGGAGGGTACACGTGGTTGTGATCAAGAGCTTTGCAGGGGAACCAAGCACATTTATTTCTCCATAGCAGCCCACACCTTTCTCAGCAGGAGACACGAGGGCATGTGAGGCACCATTTCTCCACTCAGGTTTCAGTTTGCTTCTTCCCTAATCTTCAATTTTAATTGCAAATCACTAGTAAAACGAAATGCTCTGCTTACATCAAAAGGCAGATAGTACAAAAAACCCCAATCTTTTAAAAAATTACTCTTTGGGAGAAGACTGCCACCTCAGGAGGCTAAAATGATGGTCACCTACATCAGTGGCACTCCACAAGCTTCCCTGCAGCGTGCAAGTTCATCGTTAGCATCACAGAACGGTTTGGCTTGGAAGGGACCTTAAAGATCATCTCATTCCAACCCCCTGACATGGGCAAGGACACCTTCCACTAGTCCAGGTTGCTCCAAGCCCTGTCCAACCCGGCCTTGAACACTTCCACAGCTTCTCTGGGCAACCTGTGCCAGGGCCTCCCCACCCTCACAGGGAAGAATTCCTTCCTAATATCCCATCTAACCCTGCCCTCTGTCAGGGTGAAGACATTGCAAGAAAGGGTGCAGACTGCAAGGTAGGCTCTGGTAGTAGGACTTTAGTTCTAGAAACGTGAATTTAAATACCGTAAGTGGATAAGGGAGAGAAAAACTCACTCTACCTCCCAGCAGACAGTGATTTGCCAAAGACAATGTAAAGTGTAAAATATAACTGTGAAACCTGATATTATTGGCCTATATTACAGACAGTCCAAATGAGAATAACCCAGTCTCTCTGGAAGAACTGCATGAATAAATGATGCACTTAAACACTGGAAAACAGCAACAGAGCTCTGGAGAAAAAGCAACACCCCAGAGCAGCGTGCCCTGGCCCAGTCTCTGCAAGGTTTCCCCAGCACAGTGAATCACCCAACATGCTCCAGCACTAATCCCCCTAATACCCCTGCAGCTGCAGGGAATTCTGACTGCTCCTCCAAAAGCTTCTAAAAGCTTCCAAACCCATTCACCGCCTCTCCCCACCACCACCGTTTCACTGAAACAACAAACTGGAAAAGATCACAATTTGCAAACCCTGCATTGTGAACGAGGCTGTTAGTCACTTCCTTGGGGGACAATACGCACCAAGGGGCTTTTGAGCTGAAAAAACAGTGAGTAAGTTGTTAGCAAAGAAAAAAAGGAGTTTTTAAACGCAGCCCAGTCAGAGCTGACAAAGCCCGATGCCATCTGATGAGAGCTCAGAGCTCAGACGTGGTTGCTCATTTCCTGCTGGTAAAGGTAACTCTATCCCAAACACATCCCTGTCATGGATGGAGCCGATTCCCTCCTTGACTTCCCAAAGCATGAGAGGGAATGAGGATGGATGTGTTAGGAGATGGCTCCTCTGGGACTGGTTTCAGAGAAACACAGAACAATCTTCCTGTTTGCAATCCTGTGCTCTCCCAGGAGGCTGTGCTTCCTTCTCAGCTCCACGACCAGCAGAGAACAGTTCTGCCTCAGCACTGGGAGAACCATTTCTGCATCAGTCCAAGTAATATCCTAATCTACATATCCTTAGATATTAGGAAGAATTTCTCTGTGGAAAGGGCCGGAAAGCACTGGAACAGGCTGCCCGGGGAAGCGGTGGGGTCACCATCCCTGCCAGTGGTCAAAAGACGTGTGGATGTGGCACCTCAGGACATGGTTCAATGGTGAACACAGTGGTGGTGGTGGTGGGTTGATGGTTGAACTTGATCTTAAAGGTCTCTTCCAATATTAATCATTTTATGGCTCTGTTATTTGACTTTTCATTAGCCAAATATCACTTGAATCACATCATGAGCCACTTAAGACTCCTGTACACTGACAACACTCATCACTACAAAGGTATGTCATAAGTAAGATTATTCAGGTAAGTGACAAAGACTTAAATTATTAATCATAAATTACCCCCAGGGAATGACTCGTTTCCTCAAACACAGTTTTGCACTGGATATCTGGGTAGAAAAGAAGGAATACTTCCAGTTGGAAGGGACTTACAATGATCCCCTAGACCAACTGCCTGACCACTGCAAGGTCCAACAGAAGTTAAAGCATAAAGAGCACTGGGGAAATGACCACCTCTCTAGGAAGCCTCTTCCAGTATTTGATCACCCTTTTGGTAAAGAATGTTTCCTAATATCCAATCTGAACCTCCCTGATAGAGCTTTGAACCATTCCCATGCATCCTGACACTGATCCCAGGGACAAGAGCTCAGCACCTCCCTCTCCACATCCCCTCCCTGGGAAGCTGCAGAGATCCAGAAGCTCATCCCTCAGTCTCCTTTCTCCAAACTAGACAAGCCCAGAGTCCTCAGCCTCCCCTCCCAGAAGGTGCCTTCCAGCCCTTTCCCACCTTTGCTGCCTCCTCTGGATGCCCTCAATTACCTGAGTCTGAAACACAATCTAATCTAGTAGGTCAGACTACTCTAATCTCTGGTCTGAGATTGTCAGTCAGATAAAAGAGTCATTAAAAAAAAATTAGGCTGAGCAAGTTTATTTATCTGTGAGCTATGAAAACACACATTCACTTGAAGATTAAGAAGAAATCCAGACCTCAAAATGACCAATTTAGAGATGAAAAACACAGAATAGGGTAGTACAATTGCTCAATATACAATAGAATCCTGTGGATTCTTAAACTGATGAAACAACAGTTACAAGTTCCATCTTACTGGCAAAAGGAATGAGTTTTTCCCCAGACATTTATAAGGTCAAAATTTATGGGCTGAAATAATCATGCTGTGGGATGGTAAAATGCTTGCCTAACCAAAAACAACTCCCCAGGTTGCTCATTCTGTCCTTAATCAACTCAAGTCTCAAGCAGCAGAGAATATAAACACACACTGGTAAAATTCTTGTCGTGACTTTGTTGGGGCCCTTTCTGCAGCAGAGGATTCTGCCTGTCAGATGTTCATCCCCACTACACTTTGGCATAAATGGAAAAATTAAATATTCAACAGCAAGGCCTATTCAAAGGCTATTTGACTGCCCAATCTGTAGCAAACATGAGATGCCTTTCTTTGGTTTTCTTTTCCTTCCTTGCATATATCCCTCGTCATCCAAAACTTCTGTATTTTAACATTTTTGAAGAAACATGACAGAGCAGACTGAGAACGAAATTAACTTGAACTGCTACTGTGAATTCCCTCTAGGAGATGGAGATGTGTCTGAGACACGTCTGCACATTATGGAATGAGTCCAGAGGAAGCTACTGAGTTGATCATGGGGCTGGAGCACCTCTGCTCTGGAGACAGGCTGGGAGAGCCGGGATTGTTCAGCCTGGAGGAGTGAAGGCCCCAGAGAGACCCTTAGAGCCCCTTCCAGTGCCTAAAGGGGCTCCAAGAGAGCTGGAGAGGGACTTTGGACAAGGGCCTGGAGTGACAGGACAAGGGGGAATGGCTTCACACTGACAGAGGGCAGGGTCAGATTGGTTAAGGAATTCTTCTCTGTGAGGATGGTGAGGTACTGGCCCAGAGATTTGTGGCTGCCTCATCCCTGGGATTGTTCAAAGCCAGGTTGGACGGGGCTTGGAGCAACTTGGTCTAGTGGAAGGTGTCCCTGCCCGTGGCAAGGGTTGGAATGAGATGAGTGTTAAGGTCCTTTCCAACCCAAACCATTCTGTCATTCTCTGCTTATTCTATATTCCTCTTGGACCAAGTGTGTCTTGGCCGCCATATTTTATTTGGATGTTAGCACATTGTTTTCTATGCTTAGCTTACATAATTCGGCATCTCCTTCCTGAGAAAAAGGCCTTTCTCTGGAACTTGGAATAACCGATGGTACTTTTTTATAGACTAACAGGCTGAAGAAGTTTATTCTCCTTCTGTGCTGTTTTTGTATGTTCCCAAGTTCCATTGCCAGTAGCCTTGTTCATCACCTATGAATGTTCAGCAACCCCTCAGCTCTTGAAGCAGACTCTCAAACCCAGATTATCAACACCTGGCTGCCAAGTCAAATGTTGAGTAAGATGCTCCCAAACACACGCACCACGGGACCAGCTACATCCTCTTACTCAAAGAATTCCAACCACCAACTCACTCAGCTGGGAAAACCAGGATGACACAGGAGATACTTGAGCAGGAATTTAGAATCACAGATTCACAGAATCATTTGCCTGGGAAAGGCCCTTTAAGATCACCAAGTCCAATGGCTGACCCAGCGTTGCCAAGGCCATCATTAAACCACGTCCTTTGGTGCCACATCGACACATGTCTTGAATCCCCTCAGGGGCGGTGAGTCAACCACTTCCCTGGGAAGCCTGTTCCTGATTTACCACATCTCATGATAGTGCTCTACAGTAGGATTTTGATGGGGAAAATGGGGAAAATAATTTAGAAAAAAAATTAAAATGAAGGTTAATACATGAAAAAAAACCCAGCACATTTTTTCAAGTTGACCCCGCAGCTTGTCGCCTTTGTAGTTTTAGACAGGAAAACACGTAGAGGCAGCTCAAAAAGATGCAAAGGTGTAAAATCCCCAGCTTAAAGCAGAGGTCTGCCTCCAATTATGTTGCAAAACTCTGAAAATAATGAAACAAGTGATAAATCTTCCATCGGGATTTGGGTGTTCTTTCTGTAAGTAGCAAAATTCTGTTTCTAGGCTCGTTCACATGGTTCTCATGAAAAGCACAAAATTTGCCAGCAGTTTCAGAAAAAATCAGACCAGTAAACAAGAGAACCTGTAAGAACTGCTCCCAGCATGTTTTGCAGCAAGTGAAGTCACATAATGGGCATTTAAAAGGCACATCATCCGCAGATTTGCAGTTAGAGCAGTGGAATCTTCCTAGAACAGAGGGGAGGGTGGGGAGAAGGGGAGAAAGAAAGAGGAAATGACTAAATTCCAGTAATCACCTGTGAAATTCTCATGCATCCACGGCTCCAGTACAGTCCAGAAAACAATGACCATTAAGTACCTTAACAGTGCAATGCCTGGCCCTGGTACATAATTTCTCTCACATGACCTCACTCAGTCTCCCGGTGCTTCAGATCCCACTTAGAAACTCAGATTACATCCTTCCTTTACCAGGAAGTTGTAGAGCAAAAAATTCCGTAAATTCCCGGGAAACTATTGCACCATTATGACAAGTACAATGAAGCACTTTGAGAGCACGTGGAAGGTGCAGAAAGTACAAATTCTACTGAGCAAACCAGGCTGAACCACATCGCACCTGAGCAAACACGGGCACGAACCACTCATCTCACAGACCATCAGCGTAATTCTCATTCCTGTAGCTTACCTTTATTCCCAAGTATTGGAGAATGATACCCCCAGATCCCAGCTATACCTACCACACTCTGGTTCCATCTCCTGGGGAAAGACGGGCACGACTCCAGAGTCTGTGGGTGCTCTCATGTTACCAGTTCCTTCGGATACTTCAGTCTTTGGCTGAAGTTCGCTTTTCCGGCTAAAGCAGAAGGAGGAAATCCTACTCTGAAATTTCCCTGGCATCTCACTCTCAGAAGTGGAAGCATCTGGGGATAAAAAAGAGAGAACCAACCTACAAACCTGTATCGTGCAGAACACAGCACACAGACTCTGCAGAACACAACTAGCAGCAAATTCAACTGAGTTGTCATTGTGTAAGAAGAGAAACAAATTTGAACAACTACTTTTTTGCCATTTTAGCTCTGGAAGTTCTTCCTAGACAGACTGGATCCACTTCTGCTCCCACCCCATTCAGATGCAAAAATTCTGCCTTCACCCTTAATACACTTCACAGTTTAAAATGGCAAAACTGAAACTGATTTCTTCCTTGTTTCCTTGCACTTCCCCACCTCACATTACCTTTTATCTTACACTTGTTTGGGTGGGGTTTTTTTAACCCAAATTGGATACAACCAATGTATTTGATTGTCCTTTACATGCCTTGGGCAGGGTGGCTCCAGTGCATGAGGCGGACTTTTCACAAGGGTGTGGAGTGATAGGACAAGGGGATTTGCCTTAAACTAAAAGAGGGCAAGGTTAGATGGGGTATTAGGAAGAAATTCTTCCCTGTGAGGGTGGTGAGGCCCTGGCACAGGTTGCCCAGAGAAGCTGTGCCTGTCCCATCCCTGGAAGTGTTCAAGGCCAGGTTGGACAGGGCTTGGAGCAACCTGGGCTAGTGGAAGGTGTCCCTGCCCATGGCAGGGGGGTTGGAATGAGATGAGCTTCAAGGTCCCTTCCAAGCCAAACCATCATCAGTAAACAAGATTCTAAACTTCAGGCAGTCGTTCCTTACCAACCTTGAACGTGGCTGTTTCCTATTGTGCACCAGCTCTCCAAGCTCAGGGGTTTCCCTCCACTTTGCCCTGGCCGCTGCAGTTGCTTCTTCCCCTCACCACAGACCATTCCAGTCACATTCTCACACATCTCTCTGAACTGCTCCTTGTGCTGAGGACGCACAAACATGTAAAACCCTGGCCAAAGGAAAACACATCAAATGCATCAATGCCCAACCACGGAAGACTCCTTTCTTTGGAGGGGAGAAATTCTTTGGAAGCCAAACAATATCAGCCGTGTTCCTCAGAGTATCACCTTGGTGCAACACTTGAATTTTTTTGTGGTTTCTATGATTATGGGGTTTTCCTTGCCAGAAGGCAGATGAGTACTCAGTATGGAGAACGATCCCAAACTTACCTTGAAATTCTTTTGTTCTCTACAACTCAGCACAAACACCCAACCCAGCCCTTTACCTGACAACTGATCCAAGGAAATCAGGTACACACATAATATCTGGAAAGACTCAGAAAGGAAATTTCTTGCTACTGTTTGGTTGACAAGGAATCACAACACATACACAGAAATTCTACAAAACCCCCATTATGACTTACTGCCAAGCACAGACAATTCTACCACAGAGTCCTCTGAGGTCAAAGCATTTGCTCAGTACTGACAAGTGCTCAAGGGGAGGTTATGACTCAGTGCCCCACAATTCATTTCCCTCCCGCTCTTCACTGTGCCAAGACTCATCCAATTAGTTAATGCACCAGAGAAAATTTTTCTGAAAATGTGCAGACTATGTCCATTAATACTTATTTCCTAAAGACAACAAACAAAACTCCATCAGCATTTCCTAGCACACACCAAATGTGTAATTTCCTGCAGATGAGCTCACCCCAGAGACATGGGAGAAGGTGGAACTGAGGTGTCACATCACACAAGCCCCCTTCTTCTTCTTTAAACAATAAAGTCCAATTTCATATTTTGAAAACTTGCACCTTCCCAAATCCTTCCATCATTAAACACGTGAAAGGAAAATAAAACAAACTGCTTCAGAGAAAACTAATTATGACACAGTTCCGTAACTATTTCCAGGTAAAGCTCTGTAAAAGAATAATCAACTGAAAGTGTGATTGCTTACCCCAAAACCTGGAAGTGATCTAAGAGCTTAGCACCAGTACAGCAATCACTTTGGTCATGAGAATAAAACTGAGTCAGTTCAATAGTCAGCACTGTTCTTTTTAAAGAGGTAGTAATTGAGAAGAAAAAACGAGCATGAAAGCATCTGACTGAAGTTAGCTGAGCTGAAGGTTAGGACTGGAATTACTGAGGTCTTGCCTAACGTTTTTAATGGACAATTTCTAACCGAACAGACAGAAACAACATTTTATAACCCTGACATTTTTTCGCTCTCTGAATGACGTACATTTCCTGCTGCTCCATTTATCTGGACTGCTAAACCAAGAAACCAGACCTCACGTGAGATGACAGCACCAGCACCTTTTCAGCTAATTAAAAGTGATTTAAAAAAAAGAACCCCATCCCTTACTTTGTAGGAGATGGAAGTCCTGTGGCCTCTCCGTGGTGAGGGCTGCGATCACCGATATCATCGCATCATAATTATCTGTCTTCTTGTAAGCCAGCAACGCTTCGTAGAACTGGCTGTAAGTGCTTTTGTCCAAAGCCCTTTGCACATCCCTGAGGTAGGAAGTCCTGAGGGCCTGGTGATGGCCTTTTCTGGAGCCTGCAGGTTTTCCAGCCTCTTTCCTTGGAGCTCCACTGGCATTCTGCCCTGAGAGACAAAGAACACGTGAGAAGCGCCCAAAGAGGAACAAACAGGTCACTCCATCATATCGACTTCTCATTTCATTTACAGGAGGTTTCTGGACTACTTCAAAGTGGTAAAGCCAACCCCACATGCCCAGCCACACACTTCCCTCCAGCGTGGCCCGGGCAGAGCCAGACCTGCTCCTGGAAATGGCAACAGAGCAAAACAATTCCAGGGATCACTTTTAGCACCTTCTGGAGTTCTCTGATCTTTCCAAATGGAGAAATGCGTCAGAAGGTCACTAAGGAACGAGCAAAAGGTGACACAGAAGACTCTGCATGGAGGTCAGCAATAAATCAGGTTTTGTGCTCCACCGAAGGAGTAAAAGCACCTTAAACAGATGGGTCAGCCAACTCTGCTGGCCTGACACATGGGCAATTTTAAAGGAGAGATTACTGACCCCCTAACAATAGAAGGAGCAAAGGTGGGGCAGGGTGTTTTCCAACAGGAAAACATAAAGTCAAAAAGGCTATCTAACCTGAAATTAACACTCAAAGGAGCACAAGAGCAATGCAGGAGTACAGCAGAAGGTAGGAGCAGCTTGGAACATTCAGCTAAACTCCAAGTGGACTTTGTTCAAAATGTCAATCTTTAATTTCTGATGCATTTCAGAGGAAAAAGTTCTGATTTGCATATTACAGGCAAGCAAATAGGGATGAAGGATATGGTAAGAAACTGATTTAATTAACCTGCCATATCTTTTGGCATTTAGATCTTTAAAAGTTCTTTACTCGAGGATAAAGATATTTAAGTTTCAAAACATGGGCTTCATTCAATTTCCTGAAAAGGGAAAATCCTGGGTGTGAATTTTATAATCAATATCCTAGAGCTTTCTGACACTTCCACAGGAGTGTTTTCTACTTAAGAAGTGAGCAACAGAAACAGCATATCCATTTATTGCAATTATTTTCTCAATTAATTTTAGTGGAAACAAGTTTCTGCAAAGCCACTCTAATGATTTCAGGACAAAATAATTACCAAATATTCTGTTTCATTCAAATGTTCTTAAAATGCAAAACAGAAGGCAAAACAAATCAAAAGAACAACATGGCTTCACACAAGAAAAGCTTTTAAAGCCTTCCAGAAAACTGGCTTTTTTTGTTGGTTTTTTTTTTTTTTCAAAGAAGGGATTAGCCTTCGACTATTCTTCACTCTTTAAAGAAAGACTTCTAAGCTATCCAATGATCCTACTCATTTCCTTGTGAGAAATACAAAAAAATTCCCAGCTGTTCTCAGGAAGACACGTAATTAAATACTGACTGAGCCTTTGAGTTCAAAGATAAATAACGGGCAGAGTGAGATTAGAGGGATGCACACAGAGATTACGTTTGCTGCTCTCTGTTTCTGCAGAAAAAAACCAGACTGTCCACGGGAGGAATGCACACATTACACCCAGAACAAAACAGAAACGGTTTCTTCTTCATACCTGCACTCACACTGACGTAATCTAAAGTCACTTAACTGGCTCTCTCTCACAGACCCTGGACAAACAGGAAGCCCAGCAGACCTGTGCTCAAACTGGCCCTTTTCCCAGCTCAGTCTCTCGGTGCGAAAGTCTGGCTTCAGCTGGTTTCTTTCATATCCACCTCGATTTAATTTACTGGCTTTTGTGTTTCGTTTTGCGCAATGCCTGCTGAAAATTCCGAGTTACCCTCACTCCTACCTGCAGGGAGTGAGCCACTGTGTTGGGTGAGCACAAAGAACGTTGGTTCCCACTCGGAGAACTGACAGTCAGCGGGGAAATAGGATATAAAAGGTCTTGCCCTGGGACTGTGTCTTTATTAAACGTGAAGGGTACCTGCACTACTCAATCCTGTTGCCAAGTGCAATCCTCCCTGGTTCAGGTGGAGCCCAGGGTTCAGCTGAGCACACGAGGCCTTGGAGAATGCACTTCTCCGCTGACTCTGTTTCTCTTCTGCTAAATAAAACCAGTCCATTAACAGTGAATTTAGGGAAGAATGAACATAGAAAGGTGCATTTCAAAGTATGCCAATCACCTATGCTGAAATCACCTCAACAACCCAGAGGAGCTGTGGCTGCCCCATCCCTGGAAGTGTCCAAGGCCAGGCTGGACGGTTCTTGGAGCAGCCTGGTCTAGTGGAAGGTGTCCCTGCCCATGGCAGGAGGTTGGAACTGGAGGAGCTTTAAGGTCTCTTCCAACCCAAACCATTCTGGGATTCCACACAGAGGTACTTCTCTGATGATAAGCCAACACCCTGCTTTTTTTAGAACGTTATTGCTCCACGGTTTCAAAGATTTCACAAGCTTTGTGAGGACACCATCACCTCCAATCCACAATTCTGGTGGCACTACGTGGGCAGCAAAGAAGACAAATAAGGTTTTTAAACCCCCACATTAGATTCATGATTTAAATAGATCAGTAAAATCACCTTTTGAAATAAATTGGCATCACTACTAACTCTGCAGTAACTAATGCTCAAAGGAAGGCAAAAGGATCATGGAGAGCAGAGACTTAGCTCAGCATTGGTTAAATTTAATTGCCTTCCATCCTTGCATTTCTGTATTAGACACATCTTGCTCTAAGATTGGGTAATGTCCTTCAAACAATACAACTCAAACCAGCTCCTCACCTGGTCTCTTGGCCAGGATCTCCCTCTCCTCCTGCAGGAGGCTGTGCTCGGGTTTGTAGCCACAGCCCACTCCCGTCAGGCTGCAGCACGCTTCATCAAACTGCTTTTTATGCTGAGGTCGAACAAACTGGTAAAATTCTTTTATTAGAGAGAGGGAAGAAGGGGGGAAAAAAGAAAAAAAAAAAGAAGAAGAACAAAAAAAATCAATCCACAAACGCTACAGAAATCCACAACAGCAGGACTTCAAAGCTACGCAGTAAGAAGATAAAAAGGTGCGGCTAAATTAATTAAAATCTAAATGTCCTTTTCTAATATTTATACAATAAGCACATTTATAAGTTCCACAAAGGTCAGCTACCACGCAAACATTGAGCATATATATACAACATATTATTATCAGTCAGTAAAAACTGTCATTTTTTCACTGTAAATATGAAGTAACACGTCCCAGTGAAACAGGACACGAGGTGACTCATAAATCATGAGGTCCAAGTAAGTATCTGTGAGGCTGATACTTTAAATAACTGATAGGCTGTTAATTTTACACCTCATGTTACTTACTTGCCAATCGGAAGCCTAAACATCAAATCAGCTTTAGGTCTCAGGTGCCTGACACCCTTGAAAACCAGACTTAGACTTGATTTGATTATCAAATATTTATTTATATAGATCATCAGCAAATTGGGAAACCAACTGTGGTCACTATTAGTACCGAGTGCTCATACTGAGCTTCCCATTCCTTAACTTTAGGCTTTATTTCACACAATTTACAAGATGCATAACTAAGCTTTTATTATTTCAGTCGATGAAAAAAAGTCAGAGAAAAACCTGCCCATTTGTTCACAAGTTGAGAGAGAAACGAGAAGTCACACAAAAGACACTGTTAAACTAAAAGAAATGTTGATGGGAGTTCAGTTCCTGTCAGTTGTTAAAAGTCAGGAAAATACCAGCTAATCCAGTAACTATCCATGTTTGCCCAGGTCATTTGCTTTATACTCACCATTATTTAAATAGAAAATTTCTCTAGATATTCTGTCTACTTATAAACTGCTTTAACACTGAATCCTTATGAATGCACATATCCAGCTCCCACAGCCACACTCTTGAACTCCTAAATCGCAGGGAATAAGCTACAACACTAATTTTAGACAAAGCCTCAGATAACACAAACTTCCACGGACTGTGAATTTCTTCAAGTCAAGATGCAAGCTAACACTGATAATTACACTGAGAAGACTTTCTGTGTGGTCTGGGGAGATAAAGTGATGAATGTTCAGGATGACTGATCTGTACTTCAAATCTAAAATACTACCGGAACACCCAAGTCTACTTAAAAGACAAAAGTCACGTCACGTAAATACACCAGGGAGACACAAAATACACCAAATGTACCTCGTAACAAGAAGTGCTTTTTCTCATCCTCTATGAAGAGGGAGCTCATTTCGGATAACATGGCATGGAAGTCATCTGTCTTCTTGTACAGCTGCAGGGCCTTAGAGAAGAGCTCATAGTTCTCCTGGCTCAGGGTCTCCTTCACTGTGTTGATGTACGACGTGGCTCGGGCCTTCTTTGGCTCTGGCAGCTCAGCTTTCCTAAGGGCCTGCTGGGAAAGGCAGGAAGGAATTTCAGTACAGAACGACTCGGGGAGTTACTTTCACAGGAACTCAGGTAGAAGCAGTATGTTTACAATTCCGACAGCACGCGGAAGAAGGAATGGTATCATGGAATCATAGAAACATCAGGGTCAAAAGATCTCCAAGATCATCAAGTCCAACGTCCATGTTCACCACTAAACCATGAATGCTTTCACCTACCAGGTTGCAATTATGATAGTCACCCCTGTATCCATGTATTATTCATCTTCTCTGCTGACAAAATGACTGCTTCAGGGAAATATTCCTAGAGAAGGCAGCCAAGCCTGGAGGCTGAGCTGACTCATCGTGACATCAGACAGTAACAAACTGCAAACACAACCTTCTGCATGAACCTGTTCTCTTCCTTCTCTCCCTTCTCCTGGATATTATCAGCTCCAGGATCAGTTTTGTTTGCCAGGTGACTGGCAGACTGACAGACAGGCAACATCCAGTTAGGACAGCACCTTGGACAACTACTGGTGCACACAGTCACCCAGGGAATTTTCCTGAATTTAGAGTAGCCCTTAAGCAATTAGCTGCATAACGAGTTAATTGAGTTTGGAGACAGGGCAAAACTACAATTCACAACTGCAAAGTTAACACACAATGATGACCCACATCGGGGGGGGGGTGGATGTGATCCCTTACCCAAACCATGGTCAGTTAAACCATTTGAGGCTCTACCAGCAGTTGAACCAGCTGATCATTGTAGGTTCCTGCCAAATGAAGCATTCCATTCCAGCCAAAAAGAATGAAACCACCCACCACACCTGGTCACTGGGAGAAGTTGTTCACAAAGCATTCAATGCCAGAAAACAATTCTTTTCACCTACTAGCTCTACTTGGACCTGTGCTTGATTTGGTCTGTGATGTCTGGATTTGGTAAAGATCATGACAGAAATAGATTTCAGATGTGCACTGTTAAGTATTTACAATTTGGAGAAAAACATGCTTGTTCTGGCATCAGTCATCTGTCTGTCTGGAAATTTCCAATTCAAATTAAAGCCATTTACAGATCAAAGGGATGGCATCGACACAGGGAAACACATACTGTATTGCTGACTAGCTTTATTTTCTTCCTTCCTCCTTTCTGCTCATCTGTTAACTTCTTCTCATACTGAAGGGAAAGTGTAGACAGACGATGTGCCTGTGAAGACAAAAATAAAATAAGAAACATACCAAAAAAATGCTTTTCAGAGTTATCGTCCGTTTAATTTAGATATTTCCAGCAGTAAAGCTTGTTAACTCCGTTTGAGACACCATTCAATAAAGTGAAACAAGTCAACCTAAATTATTGCAACAGAGCCTGGGCACATCCCTGGTTCCAGAAGGTAATAATTAACTGGACAAGTCAAAAAGAGAGACCAAATCAGAGGAAATTAAAGACAAATCTGGTCTTGATTCCTGATCAAGCAAAGCTGGACTCAGAGCAGACTGTTCCAAGCAGTCTGGGAGTGTACACAGACCTGTATGTGACTGATGGCTCAGACACCCCTTCCCTTTCCTGCCTCAACTCCTTCTCTTTGTGAAGAAAACCTGTATCAGGCTTTTGGGGTACTGAGAAGGGAAGCCTAAGCAGTGTTATAGAAAATATCAGGGCAGGTAGGATGAGACAGTAGCAGAAACACACTTGTGGCTTGACAAGCTCTTCAGCAGCCCCATTCCCAGTAACACAGAATGGCTCCCCAGCAAGAGGACTGGAATTGCTTACAAGCAGAGGCTCCACTATTAGATCAGTATCAACCACCTTAAACACAATGACTCAAGGAACAGAAGAAGCTGCAGGACAGCCCCACATTGCCAGCTGGTCTCTACACACCTGCTGAGAAAGCAGGAGTGTGGAATTAGTTACTGCTTTGTCTTGCACAATAAAAATTTCATGGCAAGTATGTGACTGTCAGTTCATTCATGTTCACTTGTGAGAGGAACCAGTGAAACATAAGAGCGTCCCTAAATTCCACTGTGACTTCCTAATATGGCTATTCAGATCACAAAGCTTCAGAGCCAAATTAAACTAACTACAGCTAAACACCACCACTAAAATAAACAACTCCTTTGGTCAATAATTTCAGGTGAGTCGGTTTGTGGAAGTCTGTTGCTGTACCCAGAAATACAACCTTCAGAGCACT
Source organism: Cephalopterus ornatus (assembly GCA_013396775.1). NCBI lineage: Eukaryota > Metazoa > Chordata > Aves > Passeriformes > Cotingidae > Cephalopterus > Cephalopterus ornatus. The sequence goes on along the minus strand of VZRE01005375.1, from coordinate 26,236 downwards.
CCTTATACTGCAAGGACACCCAATTCCAGACAAACCTGACCATGATTTAAGTGCACATTTAAATATATTTTATTTAAGCATCATGAAAGGGAATGAAGAATATAAGCAGCAAGTCAAATATTTATGATACATGCAGTAAGTCAGAAAAATTATCAAAACCATCTTTTTTACTCCTGTGCTATGTAAAGGAACCACCTCGAGGAGCATAATCCAGCAGAAATAAGGCTTCCAAAACAAGTTTCCGTAAGACACATCTCACAAGGAAATCTGATTATGGGGAACTGTAAAGTCATTATTTAAATGGATTGAGAGACTATTTCTTGCATTTTGATTTTTTTCAGATGACAAAGCCTTTTCTTCTTTTTCACCCCAAGCAAATTCTTTCAGGATGACAGCAGCTAAATTTACATTTTTTAGGGAACAAGGATGCAGTATAACCTTGATAAAAGCAAAAATGGTAACACAGATACTAAGCTGGATGGTGAAGAAATACAGGAAATCACACCAACCACATCCTCAGTCCAAATCCAGCGCTGAGTAAATTAGCTCCAGGCTGGACTCAGAGTGAAAGCTGGCTCCCCCTCAGAGGCCCTGCATGTCTCAGGATTACACTCAGGTCATCAATTTAGGAGCAAGCACAGGATGACCCCAGAGTTCTGCACAAGCCCCAGAGGAGCAGTAATGCCAGAGAGAGAGAGAGGACACGAGCTGAGTGACGGCCAAGCCATCAGCTCTATCAGTTCCTCTGAGCCCAGGAAATGCTGAGCTCTGCCAAAAGCAGTGCAGCTGCGTTAGGAAGGCACTGTAGCTGAGTTACCAACTCCCTGCCAGGCTTTCCAAAGAAAAAGTTTTGGTGTCTATGCCATGGTGGCTCAAGGGTGGTGGAGCCCATTTCCCACTCGGCTGCAAACAAATTAAATATTTGCTATCCTTGGCTCATTCCCTCTGTTTTGTACGTGTCTTCATCTCCCTCAGGCCTCCTCAAATATTCCCCAGATACTCCTACACCTCCACATTTTCCTGTAGGCATTCTTCCCCTAAGCAAACTCCCTTGGTATGCTGCAATAGGCATTTCTGGAGTACGTGCACTAGTCTGCAAGGCAGCACCAAAATACTCCTCTGATGGCAGCCAGATAAAGGGGCCACCTCTCCAACCACTGCAAACAGGGATTTTGGGAAAGCAAGAACACAGCCTAATCACTGACGCATTAAAAATACCAGTCCAAGAGAAAAGAAAATGAAACAGCACAGAAGCAGCTTTGTTGATCTTAACGAGATAGTGGATTCTTGATTTAGGTAAAATATTCCACAAGTCTGCAATATTCATTCTCTGAGGCAAATCAAAGATTTTAATCTCAAAGACCAATTCCTAATTCATAAGCCCTCCCCCACCCTTTTTTTAATTCAATATCTGGTCTCACACAAAGAGCTGACACAGATTCCACCCAGGACAAATAGTGTATTTAACAACCTCTCCTCTGAGAGCTCTTTGCTTCCCAGAGAGCGTGGTTAACTTCCAGGAATCCACCTGGTCAGCAGCCTTGGAGCACAGTACAAGCACCTCCCTGTTGATGATCTACTTGAACGTGGCAAGGAAACCCTGTGATTAATTTAATTACGAGAACTTGCAGTTACTAGTGCTGATTACAGCGAGTTTTTCTGAAAGAGGGTTGAGCTGGAACTCCTAATGCCAAACCCATTTTGCTTTCAAGCCTGCGATTTTTACTTACCAACAAGTATTTTGCACACCATGGCCGTTACCTTTTCCTCTCCTGGCAATTCAGTTTCCTCCTCTGCATCTTCACTGCTCTTCTCATTGCGCTCCAAGGCATCCAAGAGCCCAAGAAACCGTCTTCTGGGCGAGACAAATTCTTCCTCATATTCCACGCACAGGTTGGATGTTCCCTCTCCATTTACTGGCACCAACAGCATAACACAGACAACAAATTTACATCCCACATCATATCTCTTGCATTTTCTTTGACTGGTACCTCCTGACCTTGTGAAACAATCCCCAAAGACGTGTCGGTGGATTAAATAATCTTCCACATCTTGCAAAATGGCATTGTATCACTTCATAAGAAGACTGCTTTGATAAATCACGTCCAAAATTGCCCAAGCATTTGTTACCACAACCTGGTAGACTGCTTTCAAACTTTCCGTGAAATGATGGTCTCATTTAACCTCAAAATAGCTTAGGATCAATGGGAAAAAGTCTTGCTGCTTGAATTATTTCAGCTTTGCGGATTTCCCCAAAACTGAGTTTCTAAGAGATTTTGGTATGAAACATGATTATTTTTAAAGAGAACAAGTTTTTTTAAAGCCTACAATTCTCACAGTATCAGTACCTAAAGACGCTGTCACCAAGGTTGCAAGAATACATATTTCTATGAATCAGGATCCAGGTATATTTGGTTTTAAATATAAATATTTAGAGCTGCAAGGAGGGTTAAATTAGTACAACTTCGATACTTCTCTAAGTCATTATCTTAAAAAAATGTATTTCCACTACTTTGTGAAATTACTTCAACAGCCAGTTACTAAGAAAAGTCACTATTTAGAGAAGAATGGGAGGATTTCGTGACATAAATTTAAAAGTCAGCACAAAAAACTCTCTAGACAAAACTACGATTACAGGCAAGTTTGATGCTACAGTTGATGCAATGCAACTGAAAATTGCTACCAAAACAGGCAATGCAGCATCTTCCCTTCACCTCTACTACCACATTCCAGCCCATCCTTTGGGACGGATCTGGCAGCCAAGTGGATGGAAGGTAAATTGGTGCAGCAAAGCTCATCTGCTCACTCTGCAGCTGCACTAGAGATGGACTCAAATCAAAGGAAGGACCAAAACTGCACAGCTGGAAATTGAGGAGGGGAAAAGTGGCAGCCAAAGTAATCCCGTTCAAAAACAACCAGCAGTCAAACACTGGCTTAGATTTAATGAGAATTCACCCTCACACTTGCTCACAACTGGTTTGAAACCAGAGCTTTAAACACAAGTGCATTGTTCCGTTCCAAACCAGCAAGTGACCTAGAGTGCTGAAAGAATATCTGAGACGAGAAATGCTTTATTCTGCAGCATTAGCTAACCACAAAATTTAAAACACAGTTTTGTTCCAATGTCCTTTTTCTTTTTTGTTTTCTTAGCCAGATTACTGAGTAAGAGTCATTTATACAACAGGATGGAAGAAGAACATATTGAAGTCAGTGTTAGTCAGAAACTTCTAGTTTTCATTTTCAAAACTACCTGTGATATTCCAAACTCCTGTTCTGTGGGGCACCTTTTCAGGCCCCATCTGCCTCTTCACTCTGTAATTACAACTGGTTTCTTTCATTTTCTACTGCTTAACTACGTCCCTTCCGATCAGATGTTTCCCTCAGTCTTCGAGCTCTCCTTGCTTTCTTTCCCATTTCAGTTTCTAGTCTCTTGATCCTCCTTTTTTTGGGTTCAGCTCAAAACAAAAAGGTGTATCTGCGAGGACACAAACCCACCTTTCCTTTTCCTCTTCAAACTGGGGACATGGTCATCCAAGTTTTTCGCTTTTTTGACAGAGGGGATCTGCTCAGATGAAGTAGATGGTGCCGAATTGCTGTCACTTAGGGAACCAGCATGGCCAGGAGGGCACTGGAGCAGGGGTGGGGGCATCTGCAAGCAGTTTGCAAAGTGTTACAACAGGCAAAAGCCATTTTTCTGCTCCTCTCCCTTTGCAACCAAAAATCTCAGCAGCAACCCAAAGACATCTCCTTTTCCCCCAAATAACCCCTGATGGCATGACTGTTAAACGCTCTGGATTTATGGGCTTTGGAAAAAAAAAGGGACCAAACAGCTTGGAAGTGCAGTAAGCAGGCTCAGCACTAAGTGAGCTGGTACCAGAAAAAGGATCATGACCTTCTAAAGAACAACCACTTCCTAATGCTATCCCTGCAACAACAGCTTCTTCTGGCAAAGCACATCAGGCTCTGGTTCCCATTTACCACAGAACTGTCATTGATGATCAGAAAAGATCAAGTCATTCAGTAGCACCCATCTGTAACTTATTAGTTTGAACAACTAACTGTTGTATTTGGCTAAAGTGTCTTCCAGGAACTCATTCAAGTCTGTATGTGAAATTTGAAGTGTTTATTTTAATCTTAAACCTCCATTTTGGGAGCAAAGAACTCCCCATTCTGGCTTCCAGCCTGTTTCTTGCTGTAACTTCCTCCAGTCAATTAGGAATTCTTTTTACAATATTACCTTTTACATCAAGGAGCTATTACAGACAACATTAGCTTCTTAATGCTAAGAGAGAAGCTGTATTAGTAAAGATGACCCAGTGATGAACTGCAATAACAACTGGTAGTTTGTCTTACTCTTTTTACCAGTCAGCTTCAATCAAAATGTGAGGGTATGACTGATTCTTCCACACACATGCCCTTGCCCTGAGGCAGAAAGCTTCTGGATGCCAACATCGGTTCCAGGGTTTGCATACCACTCAGTTAAAGGCCATGTTTATTTAGGAGGAAGAGGAAGTTATTTTTTGTGACCTAACCTAATGAGTTGCCCAGCATAACAACAACATCCTGTCCCAGCTCACCCTTGGAGAAAGATGAGGCACATCTTCTTTCCCGTAAATCTTCCCATGCTTAGAAGTGACAAGTGACTGTGTGTTAAGTCCTGTGAGGAGTGACAAGCTGGCCTCAATGACCCTTATGGGTCCCTTCCAATCTGAGATCATCTGTGATTCTCCCACACCTCTCACCTGGCTTAGAATTCCCAGTCTCCAACCCTGTTCAGGAAATCTGCTGTATGTTTTGTGAGGTTTTTTTTAAAGACACTTACAGTTTCTTGAGCGACACGGAAGAAGAGGGAGACACTCCTGACCGCGTGCCCGAAGTTGTCATAAACACTCACGTAAGGACGGACCCACGAGGGCAGTTTGCCTCTTACATCACCAGCTGTGAATCTGTGCAGGATTGGAAAACAAGAGAATTATTTCCCAGGTTGGGCTAAATTAAATAAACAAACTCTACATCAGCGTCTAAAGGGAAAAGGGAGGAGTAGCAAGACAACGGAAGTTTGAAACACTGCAGTAAATACAACGGGGTGATGTCTTCATTCAGGAGAAAAGGGCTTTGTTGATACCACGTACCAGGCAATCAGCCAATTCCCATCTTTTGTCCATAAAAATCTGTAACTGGGCAACATGAACAGTCTGAACCCAGACTGTCCCCAGTTGAGCCTCAGCACTGACGGCTATCAAACTCTTATTACCTATAACATAACTATTATATTAATTAACATTTTATGAAAGGATATTAATGCAGTATAATATTACTATAGTATATTAATATACATAGTATTGTTTCTCTAATATAATCTGTCTTCATTTCCATCCTCCTCAAAACAATGCAGTGCTGGTGACTGCCCTCTCAAATGAAAGGTAGAGAACACGCAAAACCGTAAGTTATCATCACATAATTTCCAGAGGTATTAGGCACACGAATTCAACAAATTGGCTCATTTTCCATTAACACCATTAATCTCCCTCTGCAGCTCCAAGACCGTATATTTGGGGGGCAGAAGATAACAATCTGGTTACTTTTTTAAAGTAGTGCAATATTTATATAAATTGCTACGTAAAGTAATTCAATTATTATGAACTGTAGCTTTCTCCAGACAGCAACATCAGCACACTTATGTACAAAATACCCATGCTGGGATATAAAGTTGTCGATGTTGCTGACGCCACGTCCCTGGAAGTGTCCAAGGCCAGTCTGGAGGGGCCTTGGAGCAACTTCGTCTAGCAGGTTGGAACGAGATGAGCTTTAAGATCCCTTCCAACCCAAATCATTCTGGGATCCTTTGGTGTTTGTTTGCGTTCCAGAGCCCAGGTTTACCTCTGGTCACACAGGAAGATGGCACCGTAGTCCTGGCGGTGCCTGATGACGCGGCCGATGGCCTGGTTGACAGCCCGGGACGCTTGCTGATTGTACCACTCACGCCCAGACAGGTACTGCAAGGGGTGGGAGGAAGAATCAACATTATTTACCAGGAAAAATGTTTTCTCCATGCTGTACAGTCACTATTTTTTTCTACATGAATTTTAGAAAAAAGGTATCTGACAAGAGGCATTGACAGATCTCCAAGAGCCGAAGAAAAGCCAAATACGGGTTGACTCAAATGTCACACCTGAATTATAGAGGACAAAAAAACTCCTGTAGCAACCTCCAGCTTGAGGGGCTATTTCATGGAAGGTGCACTGACAGTTGGCAGTACAACAGACTCACCACGTTATTTAAGAATGACTGTGCTGCAGAACAAACTAAATTATAACGCCATTCATTTTCGTGCCTGAAGTAATAATAAACCAAGCCCAAACCAAACCACAAAAACCCCAACACACACAACCACACTCCCTAAACCATAATTCCCAAACTAGCCAGCACAGGCAATTCTTCCTGCTCACCCTGTCTCTGGATGAAAAAAATCCCTCAGACAGAGAGATGGGTACCACACATACAAAGATTTTTGACTTAAACTTTAATCACACCCTTTTTTTGAGCCTATATTTCTTTGAGACTGTGCCACTGGAGACAGAATTTGTAAACAAGGTGACTACATTCGTGACAAACTCCCAAGGTTGTCTGACTTTTTGATATCCATGCTTCCATTAGGCTGGGAGAAAAAAATCCAAAACCCACAGGGACAAGAGGGAAAAACAATAACACGAACTGCAAACAGCCACCAGTGAAAAGCTGCCCAGTCTTACCCGTGCACCTGCACCACTTCTCTTCATTTCATCCAGAAACTGCATCTTCAAAATGACTCTGGGCTCCATACGAGGGGGAAATGGAAGCCCAGTAATGATGACTCCTCGTCCATTTATATCTGCGAAGTCCAAGCCTTCACTGGCCTGAAGAGACAGAATTTTCCATTATCAACAGGGTTTGAAGGGACATTTCAGAGCAATTCAGCAGTTGTTGGCCTTTTTTCTCCATTCAATTAATTCCCTGGCCAAGTGGAGTTTATGAGTACATTATGAATAGCTTCAACTAGATTTTTTGCTTTCAATACCTAGAGTTTAAACTTGGTTTTTATCTCCAGCAGACTCTGACAAAGCACAGCTCAGCCAACACTGTTAATGCCTGTCTTATTCCAGATAAGCACAACAGCTGTATTGAGACCATGCCTTAAATGTCAGTCAACATCTCTGTTTAAACCATCCATAGCGTGACTTGTTAACAAGACATGGTAAGAACATAACAAACCTTCTCTGACAGTAATAATGAACAGAATCATTCCAAAGCAATAACAGAAAGCTGCCAGAAATCTGCTCAGAATTCAGACTGTAGTGCCACGTCCACCAGCTGTGCTGCTGACATCCCATCACATCTTTGTCACTCACGTGCCCTGGACACGCTCCCTGTGCTGGCAAATCACTTTGTGAAATGAACAAAATCAGAGAATCAAACCGACTGAAAAATAATTAGAGGGGAAAAGAAGTTGGTTTGTTTTGCAGCTGAATCAATTCTCCCGTCTCAGCTATGTCTTTTCTTCACTGATCCAAAAACCTCTTTGGAGACTGGGACCAAAGGTTCAGAACAAGTCGGGTCTTCTCTTGCTACACAGTAAGCAGCAGCAGAAAGGCTCTAAGAGTAATTTCTGACTTTGCAAGTATTTCTACTGATAAACATAAGTCAAGTTATCAGCACTGGAAAATGTAAAGGAAAGGCCATCAAATGTGTCCAGAGAACATGAAGATAATGTGTTTTAAAGCTAAGGAATACTTTTGGTTTTCAGCAGTGCTGTTCTAACATGTTTGATTACAATTCCCCAAAACAATTCTCATCTAATGTGTTAAGTTTTTGGTGAGCAGCCAACATGAAATATAAGTACGATGCTCATCCATTTTAAAGAAATCAAATATGTGTCCCTTTAATAGTAACAGCAATGAGGCAGACATAAACGTGACCTGATTTTGATAAAGCTTCAGGGCACTTGATTTTTATCCCCCACATGTAATTACAATCAAACAACAGAAATGCACTGAAATCCAGAGTGATGGTTTTTTTCTGTCAACTCTATAATCTTATCTCAGATGAAACAAATTCCCAGTTACCTTCCCCCGACACACTGCCAAAAATGCAGCTCCATTGGACTTAGGACAGACGACTTTATCATAGTAGGCATCAATCACCTAAAATATAAACAAGTTTAAGTAGGAGCAGGAATGTTATTATCCTGTACTAACTAAATTTGGCTTGTACACTAAGATCTCAAACACAATTAATCTGGCTTAGTACATTCGTGCTTGCTTTCAGCTAATTGCAAATGTGAGGAGCCATTTTTTTAGCAAAACCTTTACACCACTGTGAAATCTAAACACATCTGGGTAAGCGTAAAAGATTAATGTCAGATACTTCTGATAAGAAGGTAAAACGTGGACTGTCTTGTGTTTCTGCAGATCCTTAAGTAAAACAGGCAAACCAGGAAAGCAACTCACGGATATTTGTTTACTCTAAGAAGCAAACAGAAGGGCTATAAATAAACAGATGACACTGCACAATTCTTCAACACTGAAAGCATGACGAGCTGGGAGGAAAAGTCCTGCAGAACACAACAAATGCTGACTACTCAAGCGACAGCTTTCTACCAGCTCGATTACTCAGCACATGTGTATTTTAGCTGCTGTTACATCACCGGATTTAAATGAAGACTGTACCCTGCACAACCAGCCAAGAGAGGACAAGAAGGATGCACAGAAGAACTACACTTCAAAGAAGCGCTCAGAGAGTTTTAATTTCATCCTAGGATAAAAATTTGGGCGTTTCACACCTAAACACATCTTAGAGGAGGTATTTAAACATAAATATGGTTTCTGAAGATGACAGAGGTATGTAACGCAAATAACCAACCTCTGAAAAGCTTCCTTTGTTCCTGGGTTCCACAAATATTGGCTTCACTTCTTCTATTCTTTTAGCAAAATCATGCTCCTGTTAAACAGACAAGGCACAGATCAGAAATGTCACCTGAAAGTGAGCACACACCAGAAGCGCCCACAAGAACAGAAACACTCAGAAGCGGTCACTGCTTCCCCACCACACAGCCTGCTCCTCTCCTGCCAAAACACAGCAATGGAAGCAGAAACAAGCAATCCTAACAGCACTAACAGTGATTCCTTGCAGTTGGTGCACCTCAGAAATCAGGCAGGTGGGAGAGTTCCAACGCTCATGTCCCAGATCCCATGGCACGACACCTCTGCCCTGCACCCACTTTCAGAAAGGAGCATTTAAACCAGAACTGTTCCAAGCAAGTCTCACCAAGGACACTCAAGTTATGGGCATAGAATTCACAAAAGTTACAGCTGCAGTGGTTACAATTCAAAGTGAAACGCTCATATTGGGATTTTTTTCCCCGCAAGGGTTGAAACACTCAGACCGATTCTAATTTGGAGGTTTAAAAAAGAGAAGTCCGGTGAAATTAAATAAAGTGTGAGATCAGATGAGATTGTATATTAAGATTCTTTTGGGTTTGGTTTCTACACCACTGCACTCCAGTGTACTGTGATCAATATAAAAGAAGCCTGACCAGATTTTATAATTTACTTATTAACAAAGAATTTTTCATACAATCCCAAAATGGCTTGGGTTGGAAGGGATCTACAAGATCATCTAAGTTCCAACCCCCCTGCCATGAGTATGGAACGTCCCACTGGAAGGTTTTTAATTACCATGGTTAAACAGCATAACTACAAATTGTCCAGAGTGTGTAACCAAACCACCTAATAAAGGCAGAGCAATAAACATACCCTCCAGTATTCCAGGCTCTTATCCATGACAGGATACGATGGGAAGAACACCAACAGCCCATGTGGTACAACTCGCACAATGTTACCTGCAACGAGGTAAACGAGAGGACTTTTTCATCCTGGGACGGAGAACCCAAGACTGCAGAGCAAAAACAACAGAAACAAGACAAGAAATTGCACTGATTTCATGTGAACCTTAATGGCTCTGCAAATGATCCTTGGCTGCATCACCTCTAATTTTCTAGTTGGTGTCACTTTCTGACTGTGTTTAGGAGTCACGTTTTTGACGCAAACACAAACTCCTGACAGTAAAAATTTACTCCTGACTTAGAAACATTAAGCCAGGGACTCAAACTCATTTTTGCATGCTATCAGAGCAGCCAGCTGCCTGAGCAAACAGAAGCACACAAAACCAGAGAGCGTTCAGATATGCACTGTGATCTTTCACCTTCCTCTTATTGTGCCTTCTTTAGTATTGCTCCTTCTAGATTTCTAAAAACTGTGGGCATCAACTCATTTCTGAAATCCACACAATTCACTTACCAACTGTTTTTCCCAAAGAAGACAAATAATCCTCTGAAAACCTACAAAGAAGAAAAATCAAGTAACATCACTGTAGTTCCTTTTCTATGTTTTTCATACACAGACTACATGAGATAATCATCTAAAATAGCATATCCAGACACCCAGTTGCTCTCCCTTCCTGCGGCAGGCACCCACATCAAGGGCAAAAATTAGTAATACCTCGACTATATTTTACTAATACTATGAAATATTCCTATTACTAAGCACAGAAGATCATCTAAAATTCAACACTTTCAAGATGCACAAATAGAAATGGGAAGCCATATGAGTTTTATGATTAATGCTAACAACATAAAAGTGAGAGTTCTGCCAGAAAAGTCTTCAATGCTGCCAAGCCTGACTAATGTTAAAACTAGTTAAAATAACCATTGATGAATTAGGTGTGGTTGCTACAGGGCAAAAAGGGTGAATTTGGTTACTGTGGTTATTATTTACTCATAGTAAATCCCTTCAGCTTCAACTGAAAAGCCCTGCTCTCCAGTGAGCCATATTTATGCTCTTCCAGCCCTGACTCAAAACTCACCTGTTTGCTCATGTCTTTAGGTTTCTTTTGGCGGCCTGTAGCTGTGTGTACAGCTTTCCCACGAAAAATTACACATTCAGGGAAAAAACCTAACATAGATATTTTTATGACCTACAAACACCAGCATCAGCACACAGATGTTGTCAAAACACGGTGAACTCTGTGAATTCCCTTCCGTCAAAAAAAGTCTTGTTCTAGCCCTTGGGAGGGGGTGGAATCCTCAACCTTCCCTCTTTAAAAGACAGCATCTTCAACAAAAATAAACTGAAATGGCACATTAAACTTCTGAAGATGACAAATGCAGCCTGAGGTTTTTTCAGACTACAGCTTCTCTGTAAAAATACATTACATATGCCAAGTCCCCTTCCAGTTCTGTGGAATATCCAGCCTTCTTTGCCGGCAGCAGAAGCACAAAGACGGGAAAAATGATGGAAGACCAGAGAAAAGCCAGAAAAATGATGAAGAAAAGCTTGGCAAACATTTGGATATGTTTTCCTTAAGAAGGCAACACAGAGCTAAGAGAGAGACTGGTCATGGTGAGAAGTTTTAAACATAAAAATAGTTGTTGCAAACATGTTTCAGTAAATTAAGTCATGTCTCAACTCAGTTAAGTCTTCAGCTGAGAAATTTAGGATGGAGTTCCATGTCTGTGAGGGTGGAATGCTCTGTAAGGGACAAGGTTGTGGGTGGAGGTCCAAGCTGAGGTTGGCCAGGGCCGTTAAGGACTATCAGTGTCTCGACATCTGATCCATTCCAGCCCTAAAAGTTCTAAATTCTAAATTTGCAATAGCAGCAGTTAAAGGATGTTGTTATTCAGCACAGTGTTTATCCAAGAAAAGCACTACAGACAGCCCCTTCTTTCACTAGCATCCTCCTGTAAGCAGAACCCAAAATGCTGGAACCCAAAATTTTTTTTCAAAGCAGAATTCCATATGGAAGTTCATTACCTTCTTTCATAGGTGGAAGTGAGCACAGCTCCATCAGGTCCTTTCGGAATGATCCCAACCCAGAGCTGGTGTTTATCGATAACATGAGGATTCTCCAAGCAAACAGGAAAAGGGCTAAAGAAACACAAAGGGAAGATCCCACAGTCATGCTCCGTGTATGATTCCCTACGGGTAACCAGCTCCAGAACCACAGAATGGTTTGGCTTGGAAGGCACCTTAAAGCTCATCTTGTTCCAACCCCCTGCCACGGGCAGGGACACCTTCCCCTATCCCAGGTTGCTCCAAGCCCCGTCCAACCTGCCCTTGGATGCTTCCAGGGATGAGGCATCTGCAGCTTTTCTGGGCAAACACTCAAAAACCCTAAGATAAAACCTAAAATCACAAGAGCAGATTTTCAGGAATGGCACTGTGCCCACATCTAGGTACTTACATCTGCATTTCCATCGTAAATGATGAGAGGGGGGAGAGAGTCCCACTTGTCAGGATAATTGTCCTGACTCCCTGCCGAACAAGCTCGTGCATGCTGTAGCCAGGGCTGAAACACCAATAGCTTAAAGTCTTTCCTGCATCAAATAAAGAGAAAACACCAAGAAGGCAAGGTTAAGTGGAAAAATTAGCATATGGCACATTACATGTGAATTTCTCAAAGTAAAACGGGCAGCACCTGAAGGTAAAATTCCAGATGTATGGTATGTTCTGCTTTCGCTCTTCACAGATTTAATTACTATTCATTAAAAGGTCATTGCTCCCTCATAATACACTAATATGAGAAAATATCTCCAGCCCTGCACTTGTTTGGAAAAAAAGAACCCTTTCTCCACAAGAGGAATTTCCAATGGCTATAAACCTTCCACCTAAACTTTCCACTTTCCCCACAGTCAACTGCCAGACCTTTCAGCTCCAATCTTTTGCAGGATGTGGATATGCAGTGTGTGTGACACTGGAAATCTGGCACAGTGCAAGCTATCAACAGAAAGAACATCAAGAAATAAATCACACCAATCATTTATATCACTGCTCAGCTTATAGTTGCACCACTGTTGGCCTCGTTGAAAACTTTGCACCAGCTTCTCAGAAACACGGGAACAGGGGAAGGAGCCAAACATCTATGTCAAGAACAAGAGCAGGCAAATAAAACATGAGCTTTTGTTTCTGATTCCATTTTGCATGATTAGTTTCGGTAGAAAAAATATAAATACCTATGTCCAAGTATCATGTGAATGTCTTTTAAATTTACACACTTCACTCAAAGCCTGTATTTCCAAAAAAAAGCTGAAGTTTTCAGGAAATCCCCATTAATATCTGCCCAGTGAGTCACTTAATGTTTAGTATTACAAAAGAACATCTATTCTTAGCAGAAGTTTTGCCCTTCCATCTCATTTGGGCAAACCCATACAGACAATGCCCAAATTCTAGAAAAATCACATTCCAAAATTCAGTAAGTTTTGTATCTCTCTAACTCACACTAAGAATTGGTGCAAATTAGCTTGGATCTGTGTGTGGACAGGCCAAAAAGTATCTACAGACAAGGGCAAACTCACTTACGTCAGGAGCTCAAAAAATCCCAGCATAAAAGCATACTGGGCCAATATGGGATGGCCTGGAAGAGGACACCAACCCCTCACATGTCCCTCACCAGTGCTCAGCTGGAAACTAACTTCTCTAACCCAGCACGAGGACTGCCAGACACCAGTTATCCAGCTCCTGGAGAGCTTGGGATTGCAGTATACATTTTTAGCCTGGTGTGCTGCCATTATGTCTTTAAGTTTGAACAACATTAAATCCATTTTCAAGGTCCCATTCACCAGAAGGAAGCGTTGGGTGTCACACAAAGCAGATCCCTGCAGCAGTTCTTTCCGTTCCTGGCACAAGGGCAGCTAAATCCAAGGAGAAATGGCTTGCTAATCGTTTGCAATATGGTGATTTAGAGCAAACCAAGAGCAAGGGTGTTTTATCTTAAGGTAAAACTGCAACAGTTCAATACTGGTGACATAAAGCAGCATCTGTGCACAGATGGCTCGGGCAGGAATCTCATCAGCTATCCCAAGCTATGCCCCTTCTCCTCACCAACTGCAGTCTGTAGAGAATGATGCTTGAGTGGATAATTTCCACAAAAGCACTGGAAAACAGCTATTCCTAAATTCTTAAACTATTTCTATACCATTAACTATACCACTACAGGAAACCAGGGACTTGATCAGTCATGTCTGGCCTCTGCTCAGCTTGCACAGAGCACAAGTCTCAACACACTCAGGTTGAGTTGTACAGATACTTGCAAATACGGTTTTTATTTGAAAAGCAAATATATCAGAATGCATCTACAAAGTCACAGAACTCTCTGACTGCTTTGTATTTTCATCTACAAATCCTCCAAATGATGCAACACACTCAAAGTGTTTGCAGTAGCCTTTTCCTGCACAGATCTTTAACTAAATCTACTAAGACTTATTCTTGTAACTTTAAACACCAATTGAGCAATATCTCAGGAAAACATCTGCAGATAATCAAACAGCATTAAATTTGTGGAAACATTTAAGGGGATGTTATGTGCAAAACCACTAAATTCGTGGAAATTCATTCTTTGAAAACTGTTACTTTTGTCCTTAAAGTAAAAGGACTTCCATGAAACACATACTTAACTTCTTGAGCACTTAACTAAGTTGATAACTATGAGGCAAAGTATTTACAAAGATCCTTGGAGAGTGCTCTATTAAGAAAGCTTAGGTAAAGGGATCTGTATTTCTCTTCTCTAATCAGAAAACCTCTTGTTTTCCACCAAATTATTAAAAAATATATTAAAAAATGAATGCTGAAGTCCAAGAAAGCCAAGCTCAGCGCGGTTTTATAGGAGGCTTAGGATAAACTTTTGATTCAGAAGCCAAGTTTCTTTTCTTCTAAATACGTTGTTTTGAAGCATGGGCTATATTGACGTTATTTCAGATCCCAAGTTCTGCAGAGCATAAGGAACAAAACAGGTGGGGAGTGAGAGACAAGGAGAGGGAGAAATCTCAGCTGAACAGGGACTGAAAAGTATACCTGAGGCTGAAACTATCAAGAACTGACAACATGCCCTGAAGAACTTAGGAAGTTGCTCAAAGTAGGTCAGTCCAGGGAAGGCAACAGTGCCCCAAGGCATGGCATTTTATGGCAAAGAATTCACATGATCTGGCCAAGATCCCTGTTAAATCACTGCAGAGCTGCAGAAGGAGCCAACCAATTGTAACACCTCCACAATGAGTCATTTCAACAGAGAACTTTCATGGAGTTTACTCTTATAATACCTTTGGCACACATTTTTGGCATTGTAGCTATACATGAGTCTCCTTCTTGTAAAAGGTGGTTACAGGTCTTAACACTAATTTTGTGTCTAACACAACAGTTGTGGAGAGAAATACAGCTGGTATGAGGAGAGCAGAACATGTCATAAACCTCAGAATCAGTCCTGAAGGAGGGTTTCCCGTTCTTGGGCTGCTCTGAAGATTTTTTCCACATCAATAAAATCAATCATTCCATCATGGAGATTATTTTCTTTCACTGGAATAATTGCCCAAGAAGAACTCCAGCAGTCCACAAAGCACCAAGGAATTTTTACACTGAGATGCTTTATGTCACCTCACCTTTAGAAGCAATTATAAAAGTGAAAAGCACCTCCCCAGCTTATCATATCCACAATGGAGCCGTGCTCGTTTTCTTTTATTTGAACCAGAAAGAAGCAGTTGAGGAGTTTTCAACACAGCTTTTGCATGAACCTCCCCAAGACCAGTCCTGTACCTTGTTTTTTTGAAGATGATGAATTCCAGAGATCTGTCCTTTGTTTCTTTTTCTGATTACTGTTATCCACATGAATGTGTACCTGAAGGAAAATAACAAACATTTCCAGAAATGGCTACAGAAAGGAACTTGCAGTTCATCCCTCAAAAAAGCTAGCCCATCTCAAGAGTAATTAATGTAATTGTAATGTCACTCATACAGTGTTACTAAGGCTGTATTATTTCCTCTTTCCTGTTTTGCTTTCAGTGTTTCATAACTTTCTAAGAACCAAAAAAGTTCATTGAACCAATCAGTCCGAGTCAGATTATGGGAGCAGCTTTTGATGGGCTGCTTTGAGCAGAAACAAAGAACCTCATTATTTGCGTATTTCCACCACCATAAAACATTCAGGCTAGAAATAAGATAGTGTTGTGGTAGAAAGACTTGCTCCATTTGGCAACAAAGACAGTATCAAGTTTCAAATTTAATATGGTATCTAGAAATAGATCTGTTCCTTACATTCATTACAGCAGCACCGCCCATAAGTTCCAAACTCTAAATAAATTGTAACTTCAGGGAAGGAGGTTCAGTGGTTCTGTTGAACTTGCTTGGCAGTGGGCTAAACTAAAGAGAACAGATTATTGGAAGAACACTACAGTTCTTGCATAAAATGCAGCATGAAAGTTTTCAGAAATTCACATTTGCTGCACTTTTCTAATTTCATTTCAGTTCTTCAAAAATTGCTGTGTAGCTCCCTTTTCTTCTCAGAACCTGAACTAAATACAGTTCCTTTGGTGGGGTGTTTTTGTTTGGTTTTTTTTCCCCCTTCCTGTAACCAACATCATCATTTGTTACACTATCCACATCCTTCCGAATCTCGGATACACTAAGCACAGAGATGAAACAGCAGAGAGGAAAAATGCAGCACACAAAGCATCCCATACCTTGTAATATTTAGATATTGCCTGATATGGCAGGAAACCTGTTGTGCTGCCTTCTGGGGGATCAATGGTGAACACTGTCTGCAAAACGGAGGTAAACACAATCACAGAATCAGTGAGGTTGGGAAAGAGCTCCAAAGACCATCGAGAGAAACCTGTGACCCATTCCCACCTCATCAACCAGAGCGGAGCACCAAGTGTCACATCCAGCCTTTCCAGGGATGGTGACTCCACCACCTCCCTGAACAGTCTGTTCCAATGCGTGACTGCCCCTTCTGGGAAAAAATTCCTCAATTTTTCCTAATGTCCAACCTGAGCCTCCCCTGGCACAGCTGGAGGCCGTTCCCTCTCCTCCTGTCCCTTGTTCCCTGGGAGCAGAGCCCGACCCTCACCTGGCTCCCCACTCCTGTCAGGGAGTTGTAGAGAGCCAGAAGGTCCCCCCTGAGCCTCCTTTTCTCCAGGCTGAGCCCCCCCAGCTCCCTCAGCTGTTCCTAGTGCTCCAGCCCCTTCCCCAGCTCCGTTCCCTCCTCTGGACCTCCAGCCCCTCAATGTCCTTCTTGCCACACAACACTTGAGAAGAGGCCTCCCCATTGCCCAGCACAGACGAACAATCCCCTCCCTGGTCCTGCTGGCCACGCTATTTTTTTATATATATATATATATATATATATGTATTTTTGGTTTTTGCTTCCAGCAAAATCCCAAATGTGCTTTTGCACTGAGAAGTATCTTCACAAAAGTTACTGCTGTGATAACCTTAAATATATCTCCTTGCTCCTGTTGTTGAATAAGACAGAGAATCTTGAATAAATAAGGTTTTTACAGGTGACTCCTGCCAACCACACGGCTCTCTCGTTGTTCCAAAACCACAAGCCAATATCTAAACATATTCAAATTATGCAAACGACAGTATTATCATTCACACTGCTCACGACTCTGGCTGTGGATAAACGAACACGTTCACAAGCTCACAGTCACAAACGAGCATAAAAGAACTTTTTCAATTCCTTTAGTTCAAAATGTCATCTGTGATACTCAACCCTAATAACACTCTGCTTTAGAAAAACAATCGAGTTGTAATCATATCTAATTGTCCACTAAATCAAAAGTTTCTATCAACAGTTATGCTTTTTCCCCTTTCCTGTATGTGATGTCTCATGACTATGGATGATGCTCTTTCAAACATAGGACATTCCAGTTCAACTTCAGTGAAAACAGCTGTGGTTCTCAAATATTTATAACCTCTGTTAATTTTTCTAAACAAAATTTCTTCAGACATTTAAAAGGAATTACCCAAGCTCATAATAATATCAGCCATTTGCAACAAGGAACATGTTCTTCACCAGTGCAAAAAA
>VZRE01005374.1:137431-166502 GCA_013396775.1 Cephalopterus ornatus | reverse complement strand
CACTGCTGGCTCATGTTCAGCTTCCCGTCCTTGAAACTAAGGATTTGATTCCAGGCTGTAGAGAAGAGCTAGTCTGAAGGTTCTAGAGTCTTCTGGTTTGTTCTTTATAGCCTGGTTAAATTTTCCTTTTCACTTGTTGTCCTCATTTCCTGTTTCAGAGCTAATATACTTGCCCCAGGTCTCTTTACCCCGATAATATTGGTTGCACTTTTGCTGCATTTGTTCAGTTCTTCCTTTCTCTAATCTGTCCCTCCCTAAATCACTCAGATGTCATCTGATGATGGACCTTTCCAGACTCACTTTGATTGCTGACCTTTTTTTCTAGTTCTGTTTAACCAACTGTACTTCGAGTCACTTGATCTAACTGACTTTATATCAGCTGAGATCCCAATGAGTCCAGCTAATGAATATAATCTTTTTATTTTAGCCTGTCACTCAGACTGTGGTGTAGTGGTTCTTCTGTACCCTATTTTGATTTCAAACAATCATCCCACTGCCCTGGTGCTCAGTTCTCAGCCCTAGCCATCCTAATCAGTCAATTCCAGGCCTCTAACATAAAGCAGCAGCTTTACTTTCGTCTGGCCTCAGACCCTTGCTATCCATTCTCCCATTCTGTGCCACGCAGATCCTCTTATGATCTAGGTCATTCTAGGTAGACTAATTTTGATCTTTTGTTCTGGAAATGTTTTATTCTACATGAATTATACAGGGTGGATCTATATTATCAATTTGGATTTTTTTCCTTAATTCTCTCTGCAGCCCCAATTCCTCTCTTCACTCCTCAGCCTTTGGCTTACTCAAAATATAGGCCAACCCAATTGTGGAGATCAAAATGGCTCTAGAGTGCATTAGAATTGATAGGAAGAGACCTTGGTTGAAATCTATTCTGAATCATGTTTAGAGTAGTTTGAGCTGTAATGTCTTTTTTTGCTTTGTTTTGTTTTGTTCTGACTCAATCACCATATAAGTAAATAGCCCGTATGCAATAGACTGGCATAAGCAGAAGAAACACCAAGCCAGAAAACCCTTAGCCTCATGTATTGCCATGGATAATACTTGATGAAATTATCATCTTCTTACAGGTAGGAGCTGAAACTTAATCTTTCATAATCTTCATGGCTTCCTTTCCATTGATTACTGGAGTTCATTTCATAGGGCTGTAATCTGACTGCTTAGCTAGACAACAAAAATAAATTGCAGTTCCCACTACCTCAATCCTTCCTGTTCCAAAAAATGCCAATTGGAAAATCAGTAGTGTCCGTACTGCATAATTAAGATTTGAGGAGGGACTTTAGAAATTTAGATTGCATATGTCTGACAAAAAAACCAAACCACTGTAAAGCTCTGTCTATGCTTCAGATAGCAATCACCACACAGAAACACTCTAATGTAATTAGTAGGGTTTCTATATGAGTGGCTTTACTAGGCCTTTTCAGAAATACCTAGCTGGAAGGATCTCACTCAAGATCTGATTTTTATCTCTAACTGTGCAGATAGCTCAAGTATATTTTTTCAGTAGGGCAGTGTTTATTAAAGGTTGTAGGTTTATATTATTGTGGACTGCAAGATATGAGATTAACTGGTTTTTAATGTTGCACCTTAATTTGCATCTAACGTTGAAAAGAGCTACTATTAGGTGTTGGGTGGAATTAAGTCACTGGCTGCTTTGTGTTAATTCTTGGTCTTCCAAGAAGGATGCAATTAAAAGACATGGCTGGGGAAAGACAGATGTATATCTTCAAAGATTAGATTGATACAATGGTTTATTTCTACATATTTATATAGTCCCAATGATAATTTATATCTAACTGCTGTTTTAAAAGACTATTTGAATAATAATTGCTGCAAACATTGCAAGCATATAAATGAACGTGGCCATGCATAACATGCAAAACTACATTGCCCCGTTCATTTCAAAATAAATTTTTAAATTCTGCTGCTGTACAGATCTTAACAGGTCAAATGTTCATTATAAACATAAATGGATGAGAATGTAGGTGGAAAACTTAGTTGGATCTTTACCACTGTTTACACGTAATAGCATAGCATATTACTCAGAATGATTTTGTTATTTGCTACTGTCATATTTTTAAAGCCTGGATCCAGTGCCTAAGAGTTAGCATGTACGGAATAAACTTTCAGCCAGGTATTAAGATTGTCTAATTAAGATATGTGTAGTATTTCTCATATGCATAATCTTGACCTTGTCATCTTTTCTGTTATTCATTTTTCTAGGCAATTTAGGATTATATCATGACTCCATTTTAAACTGGTGTTTCATAAAATATATTACAAAAGGACTTAGACCAGATATACAGATATTTAGATTAGTCATTGTTATTAAAATTGCTATATGTGCAAGTGGCCATCTTCTATTTTGATATAAAACACTGAAATTTTTAAGAGAATGCCGTTTGACCTTCAGGTCTAGTGAACAGCTTGAGATTAGAAAATCACTGGATAAAACTAGCGAAACTTATCTAATAAAACAGGAGTGGAAGAAGGAAATAGTCATGTAACTAAGACTGCAAAATAGTGTATGTTTTTACTTTTTAATTTGTATGAATAAAATCATATAATATCACTTTGCTTTTAGATGCTGTCAAACAGCATAAGGCTCGTAGTGTCCACAAAATAATATGTTTTGTTTTACTTCTTTTTAGTTTAATATTGCTTCTAAATAAAAAGTTGTAGGAATTTATTTTTTAACCAAAGAGGGGAAAAACTAAATACAACCACCTCTGGGTAAAACTTCATGGTGAACAACAACATCAAAAGAAGATGCTTGCACTTTTATCCCTTGTGGATTTCTTTTTAATATTTCAGAGCAATGAACATATGGCTGTTACTATCAGCACTGGTGTATTTGCGGCGATGCCTATCAACATCCACCAGAGAGCAGGGCAGCTCCAAAACCCACATCTTTTATGCTGTGGAAATTGATGGAGACAGCAACACAGCCAGCTTCTTGGCCAAACAACATGGAATGCAGTTCATTTCAAAGGTCAGCGCATATTTAAACTTGCTTCATTACTCCCACCTTTATGCTTGAGATTTTCATTTTTTTAAAATCAGTTTACCTAGAGGTTCCTTTAGAGACAGAAAAATGAAAGTGCTGAATCCTATTTTCATTTGGGGATATCAAGCTTTTTATCAAATTATAGAGGTGGCGTTTCAGAATATTTCATATCTGATCAGAAGGAAAATCCAAAAATAATTTTCTCTTTATTCAGGAGTCTTTCAGGCACTGGGACTGTTTTATTTATTACTTAATATTGTGCTCCAGTCAATCATTTTGAATTCAGACAGGAAAATGGAATTTTTATTTTTAAAAGAAAAAAATCCTGAGGAAAAATGCTATTGGAATAAAGCAGATTTTATTATTTTAAAAAATGAAAATATGTCTTCTCTTCCTCTGCTATTTTATTTTTTTTAATCGCAGTGCATTAATATGAAGACATATATTAAATATAGGATCTTATATAAAATCATATTTTAGTTAATTAAAGGCATTTTTTTCTGAGCATTTCTACAACATGTATCACTGAGTTTGAGCAATTATGGCCTTGTAATTCAATAAAGGAAAAATGTTTATCTTTCTTTGGACTAGTATCTCAATGCACATATTTTCTCTGTGTGTGCCGTGTATGTGTGTATAAACATGAAGTATGTATTTTTATTGCATTTTGCTTTATTTTAAGTTTCCCTTGAAAGCAGGTTATTCCTGAGGTTTATGTTAGTACCCTGGGACAGAGGCTGAATAGAAGAAACACATTAATATCTTTCAGTTACAGTGACTGGTCTATAAAACTGGACACATATATCAGTGAAATAGTGTTGAATTTTCCTGTTTCTTCTAGTTTAGAAACATACTGCATCAGTTGTAGTAGATTACAAATAAATTATTAAAACTTTTAATATGTTAATCTGTAGCAGCCTCCATTCATTGACCTGAAAGTTCTCTGCCAATTTTAATGAATTAAGCCTTGAAGTGCTCCTTTTGCTTTTATCTCTACTTCTCAGATGTGAAAAGCAGGGGTAGAGTAAGTAAAACAATTTGTTCAAGATCCACACAGGAGGTCTGTGGCCCAGTGAGAAATGGAAAAACATTTCTAAATTTTCAGTTCTGTGCTCTAGCTGTAAGAAATTATCCTAAGAGAGAAAATGTAATGAGCTTATGAAGGAGAGGCAGTGCAATACATGTACTTCAACAGCCACTCTGGTGTACCCTAGGCATGGAAATCACTCAATGGCCCTGGGGAAAACTGCACCCAGTTTTCTGTTAAAATGACGATGACACAGCCTTCCCAATGTGTTCCCCTTAGTGTATAAATATTAAAATACTGTTTGGTGTTTTGAGGATGTTGATTAAAAAAACCCCAACAAACAACACTGAGGTATTAGAGAGTAAGTATTTCTTTAAAGGGTGAGTTTCTTAATAGGGTTGCTAAAAAGGGTTTCTTCAGGGTTTGGGTAGCGTCGTACTTTGTACAAGGGGAATAGGTGACAGTTTCTGTTGCTGTATAATCAGGGCACTATTTATAGCTGGATTGATGGGGAAATATTTGGTAGCGTAACATGGCCAGTCACAATGTATTCTTCTGTAATATTTATCAAGAAAAACATCTTTCTTTATTACAGTGATTATGAATAAGAAAAAGAAAAAATGGAGAGAGAAATGCAGGAGACATAGGAAGGCTTTTCCTCCTGTGAATTCCCATTTTACAACCTGTTGTATAAGCAGTACCTTTCTAAGCATTCTCATTTCAAATATGGAAAAAAAGCTTCTGTGATATTTAAAGCTTATGTCTTTAAGCCATGAGGAGCACTGGTAAAGTATTAAAGATTCAAATATGATTAAGCTTAATATTTTTTCAAACTTTTTGTTGGCTTGTAATAAGCTTACAGCATGTGCTATGTGATAAGATGATACTACAATATTATTTTGAAAAATAAACCTATAAAAATTGTTGTCACTAAAATTCCTGGGTAGTCAGGAGTATTAGTAGTATTGCAGTTAGGAGCTATGCTCCTATTTTAGGTTCCCGCATAACAAAGCATTTGAAACATATACTTAGGTTCAATCCTTTTCAGAAAAAAAAATCCTAATCGTTTGCCTAAGTTAAATGGGATCTAGGCATATCCTTAAGTGCTTTACTGGATAAGGCTGGCCTACTGAATGAGGCTCTTGGTGAAAAAACAGTTTTGTATGTGAAAAGTGACATCAAAGACTGAAAATGCTATCTTTTAAATATGCTACTGTCACCACAGGAAACAGACTCCTGTAGAATAGTAATTACGTATAACTGTGACATCCTTGCTTCAGCATGTTAGCTGCAATTTAGAGTTGCAGTTTAAAGGCCTGACTTCCCTTTGGCATCAGGGTTCGCTTTTGCTGTGATACAGTGGATAAAGACAGTGAGTTAAGTGTGTTGCTTTGGAAGGCTTCCTTTTATTAAATGGCATTACTTATTAATATGTAGATGCTTGGCAACAAAGTAGGAAAATTAAAAGTATGAAAAAGGCTACCGACTAGGTCTCACACTGGAATGCACTCTTGAATGACATTTAGTGTATGAAATCCAAAATGTTAAAACTTTTGACATTGCTTGCAGTAGTATTTTGTTTGACATCCTGTACCAGCTCTAACTTACTAATAGAAACAGTATAGATGAAGAGTTCTTTTAAAACTTACTGTTACGATTTTTCTTAAACTTAAAACCACTGACTTTAAGTTTCTGTAATCAAAACATTCATTAAATACTGCAAAGGTACATCCAGCCTGCAGGAAAGTCTCACCCATTCTAACCTAATCTAAATATTTTGCAAAGAAATTCTTACTTTGGTTCTACATTTTGCATTTCTAGATGATAGCATTGCATTTAGTAAAGATTAGACAAGACAGCAGATATTAAATATAGTTGTATATCAGTGATATACATTAGAATCAAGTGTATGTTAGGATTCTTTCACACCCTTGTATTTTGAGTCAGCTCAATTCCTTTATTTTTATCACTATTGTAACGTAGACTGCACTAGAGTCTTGGCTCTACTACAGAAAGGACTTTTTATGGTACTAAGAAGTGGCAGAAATAGAGGATAAAGTGCCAGCTACTTCAATTTCGTTCTCTTGTTTCCTTCCCCACTATTAAAAGACAGAGGTTGTCGAGAAGAAACACTCTTTGGCTTATCTCTAAACTCAGAGGGAAGGATGTGGCAAAAGAATAAAACTTGAAAAAGGAGTGCCTTCACACAAACTGTGGGTCATCAAGAACAGTGTCTTTTTTGGCTGAATAGGGCTTCATCCTTAGTTCAGTGAAGTCAACAGAAAATCTCACATTGGCTTTTCAGAGAGTGTAGAAGAAGAAAAGTTTCTATATAAATGTATCCGAATACCAAATATCACCCGTTCTTACACTGTGTGAGAGACTCATGAAAATGAAGTGAAAAAATTGCAGATTTTATCTCTGTCTTTTAGCCCTCCAAAGTGGTATGTTTGGTATCCTATTGTACATTTTGCTCCTATGCAGATACAAAAATGGGAAAAAACACTGGGGAAGATATACCTAAAATCAGTTTATGCTCTATTTATTTAAAGAAGCAAGGATCTAACACAAGTAGTCTTAATTGGCACCTCTCTTAGCTGAGATTTTGAGGTGAGCACCAACTTCTAGGGGTATTACGAAAGTCAGATAAAAGAAACATATCAAGCTTCTCTATGGGTGGATTTTATTTTTTTTTTTAATTTGGATTAATAAAAGTTTTGTACAATGATGAATTTGAATCTCAAAGTGAAACTAGGAAAGCTGGGTAGTGGTGGAAATTAAGTTTACTGACAATTTTATGACTGATGCATGAATTGCTTAAAATCTCTGTTTAATTGCTGAATCACTGTGGTGGGTTGACCTTGACTGGACACCACGTGCCCACCCAGCTGCTCTATTACTCCCCTTCCCAGCCAGACAGAGGAGAGAGTAAGATGAAAAACAACCTGTGGGTTGTAAAGCAGAAGCAAAGCAAAAGCTCGGACGCGCAAAAGCGAAGTGAAAGATAACAAGGTTTATTCTCTACCTCCCATGAGCAGCAGTGGTCAGCCACTCCCAGAAGCAGGGCTCCAGCACATGTGACGGTGCCTCAGCTGGCAGCCACTGGAGACAATGAATGCCCCCCTTCCTGCTCCTTGCCTCAGCTTTTGTATGTGAGCTGATGTTTTATGGTATGGAATATCTCTTTGGTCAGTTTGGGTCAGCTGGCCTACTTGGATCACCTCCCAGAATCTTGCCCTGGATTGAGGAAGGAATGTTACAGTGCTGACGCTGTGCTCAGCAGTAGCTAAAACACCAGTGTTTTATCAACACCCTTCTAGCTACCAATGCAAAGCACAGCGCTGTGAGGGCTGCTGTGGGGAAATGAACTCCAGCTCAGCCAGACCCAATACAATCAGTTTTGAAGATTTTGGTAAGTACATACACTTATGTGTGTGTATATATATATATATATATATATGTATATACACTGCATAAGTACTTATCTAAGTGTCTAAATACAAGTATGTTACAAATTTAATTTACAGCAAAGTTTCCAAGCTCTATCACGTATTTATTTTTCATCAGTAAAACTCTGAAAAGTACTATATAAAAAGTACATGATATTTGAGAGTTATATCTAAGAATTTGATAAGGTACACTGGGAACATCTGCGGTGAAGTTCAAGGTCTTGGTGTTCCTGATCTTGTATAGAAACTCCAAGCAGGTCTTGGATTTAAAAAAATAAAGATTTGAAATTAGGTATTCTGATCACAAGTTAAAAATTGATTGTATGTCTCTCTCTATATATATATTTATATATATATATTTATATATATATTTATATATATATTCTTCTCTATATATATTTAAAAAGTAAAGTCAAGCTGGGCAGCAAACCCCACTTTTAATAGAAGTGGGTTTAATACAGATACTTTCTAGGCATGAAAACAAGAATGCTGAATGACATTTTGATGGTGAGCAAGGTTACAGGCATATTCATATTTCATTTTTATCTCTCTCTTTTTTCTTTCTGTCTTTTTTACTTCTGTTGCCCTTTCATTTTCTCTTTCATTCTTGTCTATTGTAATTTCATTTTCCAATACAGAGAAATTTTTAGTGGTTTCACGATTCTTTCTGTTTCCCAAAGTCTGTATTTTGTTTACAAAGCTTCTCTGGATATTTTGCAAGCTGTAAGCAGAGCAGATAGAACATGGTGTTTCTCGGTGTATTTACTTCTCTTATTTTATGAGAAATCCCTTCAATATTACTATACCTTTAAAAGCTGAAGTACACAAAATCTAAGGAAATTGTGGAAATACTTCTTGCTGAGCTGGACATAGGCTTAATAGATCCCATTGAAGAATGACTATTAATTTACGTGACGTCACTCTATGGGCAATTGTTTTGAATCAGTTATTTCCCTCTGAAGTTTTACAGCACACCTTTAGCATATTGTATTTGCTGCAGAGTAAGTTATGGGATGAGCATTTGTCCCGAGTAATTATTTCCCTTACTCTACTGCTTTTATTTATATGGAAAAAATATCTTACATTTAAATTACTACTTTAACATTTTCTATTTATGGTTGTTACAGAAGACAAAGTGAAACAGCAAACTGTTTAAATGGGGGAAAAAAGGGTATTTGTTGTGGGTTTGGGTTATCAGTGGAGTCAGTTACTTTGGATTGATGTGCAAAAAAAAATTGGGATTTTTTTTAGAAGGAAGTAGGTTCTGGAATTGTGACTGATACTTCTGTTACTCCTCTCTCTACCATCTTGTGGAGCTATGGAAGCGTTCCCCTTGTGGCAAAGCAAGGAAGAATTCCTGCTTCACACTGAAGCCTAAAAGTAGTAGTGACTGGGGAAAAGCACACCTTAGGTGGTGGTGAGTTTGTTAACACAGCTAGTGAATACTTGATGATTTCAAAATACCATCAAGATTTTTAACAAGACATACTAGAGAATGAGGTGTTGTTGTTTTTCACTTGTTTACATATGTGATCATAGAATCATAGAATATCCTGAGTTGGAAGGGACCCACAAAGATCACCAATTCAAACTCCTGTTGCTGCACAGGACAGCCCCAAGAATCACACCATGTGCTTGAGAGCATTGTCCAAACACTTTCTTGAACTCTGTCAGGTGTGGTGTTGTGACCACTTCCCTGGGGAGCCTGTCCCAGTGACCAACTGCCCTCTGGGTGAAAAAGCTTTTCCTAATACACAACCTAAATATTATAACTGATGTTTTCTTTAGTATGGCAATTGCTAATTCATATTGGTTTTGTTAAAAAGTGATACTTTTCACAAATATTCTGCTTCTGGAGTAATGTTTTCTTTCAAAGAAAGGTATGTTAGTCTATCTATAGCATAAAATTAATACCCTTTTCGGCCATTTATTGCAGTATTGTTATTTTGTACAGCTGTAAAATAGCAGCATCTCTTCTTTTAATCTGAACTAAAAATTCCTTTGAATCTCTTGAGCCCTGTGAGTTGTAGATTCAGAAGGACTGTACATCTTTTCCATGGTTTTGTCTGTGCTGTGTATCACTATTCAGTTGCATATGTGACAATAGCTAATGTATTCACCCTTCTACCAGGTGAATGCTCCTATGCTTGAAAAGGGCTTTACAAAAAGGCAGAGAATTATGAGCACTTATTAGTTTTTACCAGTTTATGCTAATATACAAGGGAACTAATCATTTAATCATTCTGATGGAAATGATGAGCATGATTCACAGGAGATGTAACTTGGTGTAGGCCTGTGTAAATCAGTGAAATTATACTGATATGCGCCAGCTGAGAATCAGGTCCTTTATTTGAATAATTTAATGGTAAGCTGACCAGACCATTAGAGAATACAGTTAATAGAGCAATCCTGTATTGAAACTATAATGTAATGTGGAACCTAGTAAAGTTAGATGAAATGTTTAAATACTTTTTTCTCTCTGTTGCTCTGTTTAGTAGACAGGTCATGGACAGATCAGGCTTAAGCTTTGAAGTTGGTGGCATAATGGTATATTTAAGAACCAACCACAGTGTGGAAAAATATTAGAAAATATATTTTCACAATACTGCCAAAACAACCTATTTTTTGATGACTTTTGAAAAGGAAGTAAAAATACTCATTCTACCTGTGCAGTAGCAGATATTATTTGTTTTTCTGTCCGTCCTTAATCTTACCTGATCTAGTGCTAAAATAGTAACTACAGTGCAAAAGAAAGATGAATGAAAAAGAGAAAGTCAGTGTGATTCAACTAGATCTTGCTAATGAAGGATGTTCTCCATTAAATATATTAATTTCAAATTCTGGATGCCTGTCATTGTAAGGAAATGGTATAAACATGATTTGCAGTGTCTTTTTTTTTTTAAATGAAAGTATCTTAAATAAAATTATGAAATTACAAACTCCCTGGAACTACAACAAATGTTTCTTCTCATTTCATGTACCTCTGGGACTGTAGCACTGGAAAATGGATGCAAAACTCTATAAATTTGCCAGATGCTTGGTACAGGATTCCTGGCATACATTTAATACTTCACTATTTTTGTCCCTAAAAGGAGAAAAATTCAAGATAAATTTGAATTTGGTTCAATTTAAACATAGTAATGAGCACAGTAATATGCATATCTATTTTTTCCGTGATTGCCAGAGGTGTTTAGCAAACTGATGTCAATACATTGTGTGTGCATGTGTTGCATACATGGAATCATGTGGATTCTATCAATTTACTGTGGAAGGTCTTCTGTAGCAAGTAAAAGTGATACCTCAAGAGGCAGTTCATGGTTTCTTAACAGCAGTTTGATTTTAAGAATTTTTAAGAATTTGGATGTCAAACATTTGAAGTTATACAGTTTCCTGCATCTTTTAAGTTGTTTCACAGGATGAATTTTGCACCACTGAGATCCTACTTACTTTTGAGACTGCACTGATAGGCTGTTTTACTTTGCAAGTTGATGTAATGACAAATTTAAGCTCTGAAATACAGATTTTAATAGAGGAGTGACTCTAAAAGAACAAGAAAGAATTGCCTTTACAGTACTTCACTTAATTATTTAACCATTGCAATACTTTTTATTTGTGTAGCATATTTCATTCAAGATTGTAAAGATTCCCTACCAGTTTAAAGTTTTAAAGAGTTTCTGAACCTGGATCAGTGTCACTGGAGCTCTGAGTCATGATTTCAACAAATTTTACCCACAAGGATTTTTAAAGTAACTAAAAATATTTGTATCTTTGATTTATGTTCAGAGAATAGATTTAAAGAAAACTAAGCTGGGAGATGAGTATGAAATTTGCACCGTGTTTTCTTCAAAATGAAATATCCCAGCAAAGTAGAAATTAATCTTGTAATGTGCAAATGTCTTGCTTTTTCTTTTTAGAAGTTAAAATTTATAAAATAAAACCAAAACCTATTAAAAAAAAAAGAAAATTCCAAGTATTAGGCAGAAATTTTACATTTTGTATTGGACTTCTTTTTTTTTTTTTTAATTTTTACAAAATTTACAGAGTTACAGCATGGTTGAGGTTGGAAGGACCCCTGGAGGTCATCTGGTCCAAGTCCCCAGCTCAAGCAGGGCCACATAGAGCCAGTTGCCCAGGACCATATTCAGGCAGCCTTTGAATATCTCCAAGGAAGGAGATTCCACAACCGACCTGGGTGACCTGTGCCAGTGCTCGATCATCCTCTCAGTGAAAAGAGTTTCTTGGTGTTCATGATGTTCAGAAGGACACTCCTGTGTTTCAATTCGTACCCATTGCTTCTCCTGTCATGAGGTACCACTGAAAAGAGCCTGATCCCCTCTTTTTCATTTCCTCACTTCAGTAATGGTGCACATTCCCTTGAGCCTTCTGTCTTCCAGGCTAAACAATCTCAGCTCTTTCAGCCTTTCCTTGTACGAGAAATGCCCCAGTCACTTTGTCATCTTAGTGGCCATTCACTGGACTCTGTAGTTCCACATCTCAGAACTGGACACAGCACTCCAGGTGTGGCCTCACCAGTCTCCTGGACCCAGAGTGCTCACTCCTTCTCAGTCCTTTTCCTAATCTTCTTGTTTTGATCAGCCAACCAAAGTTTCTTGGTTTTTTTCCAGCTCTGTTATTGCAGCCACTTTATATATTGATAAGATCAATAATTTCAAGGCCACATTAATGCTGTAATAGCAGATGGTGGAATAAAGTCCATAAGTCCCATTTGCTGCTGTTTATTAGGAGACAGTGCTAGTGAAAATACAAATTAATGTTTTAAAGAAGAAGTTTGGATGGTCCTTAATTGTCTGCCCTAAAAGCAATAGCACAGTGGTAGGGAGAGACTGCAGCAGTCTTGAGAGGATAACAGCTCAGAAAAGTTAATGCTTCTTTGGAAATGTTGATTGAAATAATATTAGTATAAATGTGTTGTAACATTTTGTTTAATATTAAACTACATTGAGCTAAGTGAATTTACAGTGATAAGACAGATATTTTTCTGGCTGCTTTGATTTGTTTACTGAGAGAGTTTTCTATATGTGGCTCGCTCTTCCTTCCCATCAAAAAGGTTTCATCTGTCAGAGTCTGTGTAGACAAAAAGGAAGCAACAGGCAACAGGATTTCGCAGGTAGAAGCGCAATAATAGGTAAGGATGAAAAATATTTCAGCGTCAACTGACATGAAAGTTTCCTAGAAAAAGACCCAGTAACAAATGTCATCTTCTACAGCTTGAATCATCATCATCATCATCAATAAGGTTCATTCAAGAACTTTCTTTGCCATACAAAATAGCAGCTGGGATTACCTAGCATTCCAGGGGTGCCAGGGAATACCTTCTGATGTCAGGGGAGAGGTGGTTATCATAAGTACCCAAAAAGCGAGTGTACTTGCAGGTATTATTACTTTTTCTCATGAACTGTAGAAAGAACAAGAAACCAAAGAACCAAGAAACCTAAACAGCTTTCCTTGGCATTAGTTTTCATATGCTGAAATCTTCCTGGAGAGTCTAAACTGGTTTCAGCATCACCTCAAAAAGCTGTTTTGCCATCAGGATTATAACTGTGTTTGTCTTTATTGGCATATGTTAGCATCCTCAAAGATTTACACCGTTGAAGATGTGTGAGTATTTCCAATCAGTGTGTCCAAGCGTGCATATTATAGCATGCACACACATACACACACACACAAGAAAACAAGCACCTGTGTACATTTTCACTTGCACTTCTTTTGGGGACTAGCACAGCTTTGTGTGCCCTCTCTACGTGTGATTAAATATTAATTAGGCTTCTAATATAAGCAAGTGAGTTCACAGGCCCGAGTGCCACATAAATAATGCATGAGGTACCCGAAGGCTCAGCCCGAGAAGCTGATTGGCCACCTTGGATTTGTATAATTATGAAGTTTCATTATTAACAGTGGAAGCAGTGGAGAGATTTGCCTAGCTTGAGGGACTTTGAAAGCATAAGCTGTCTCATTAGGGAAAAAGGGAATAAGGCATAATATGCAAACTTGTTAGTAAAAAAAAAAAAAGGAATAAAAATTAAGCACAGCTCTTTAATGGGAGTATTTTTTATATATATATATATAAACATTTCTAAGTTTATAAAAAGACTGAAATTCAAATAGGTGAGGTCTATATTACAGCTATTTAACAGTTTTGTTTGCAAGAGGTCTTGCTTAAAAGCTTTTGTACTTGATATAAAACAATCTTTAATATTTTACAGAAAAATCCACAGGTAGCTTAATGGGTTCTGCAAAGTGAGAGGTACGGAGGTGAAAGAGAATGAACACAGTCCAGGGTTCTTGCTAGAATGTGTGTTGTGCATGCAATTAAATCTCAAGGTCAAACAATTTACAGACAATTACTTTTCTAACATCTCCAGAAATGCCTGCTTACACGTCTTTAATTTTAAATGATACTGATATTCCAATTCTCCCCAAAGGTTAATGCTGACTAAATCCAGCTGTGACCTGACACGATGCGACAGCACAGTGCCTAATTATCCTCTGGATAGTCATTTACTTTAAACCATTAAAGAAATAGGCTGAGAGGAAGATTTAGGACCCAGAAAAAATGTTAGCCTGACTTTTTTCTTCTTGAGGATGGGATGGGCTGAAAAATAAAAATAAAATCTTGCTAAATGTTAGCCATTTGCTTTGATGGCAGAAAATTGTTCATCCCACTCTGTTTTTTTTACAGGTTAAATTGCTAACTAGTTCATTTTATCCATTGCCTACGGCTGGCGCTAAATGTCAGTGACAAATTTTGTACTTGTCTTGAAGAATGAATTAAGTTATGCACAAAAGCTCTAGTGCTTTTTTTAAGATGAGTGAATTGCAGAGGGAAAAAAAAAGTTGCTCATTTGAAAAAAGGATTATTTCGATTAAAGGCCTTTTCTATTGTAGTGGAAGACAGGTAGTGGTTTAAGATAATTCTGACAGTTACCTCCCACAGAGGCTGCAGTCCTTTACTAGAAATTTCTTTAAGAGCACTTGCATCAGATTATGCACTATGATTGTTATCATAAGACCATTTGTGACAGTAAAGGGGGGGGGAAACAATTACAGAAAATGTCAACTATTATTCATTAACTAAGGTAAAACTGGTCTTTCTTCAGTGAGGTCAGCATTCCATTGCCTTTGAAAAACCTTTCTGTGGTTTGTAGCAATGACAATTAAAAACCCCCTCTGCCAAATGTTGGTAAGAAGGAACAGCTCATTTAGCAATTTATATTGAGAAGACCCAGCACAGTCTTCATAATACATCTGGTTTTCAGTTGTCTGGCTCTGGTAGCACCCCATTATCTCTGAGTCAATAAAGTATCTAAGAATGACGGCTACCATCATAGTGTTTGAAGCTCTGTACTGGTTTATTATCCATAAGCTAAGCCTAAGGGAGCTCTGCATGTTTGTATTTGATTTGATTTGATTTTCATGTGCACTATATCTGTTTATTGAAAATCTAAAGAAAGCTTAAAGTTAAGACTAAACTTTACAGCTACTCTGTTACAGGGGGGCTTCATTGTAAAGTCTCAACCACTCACCCTGTTGAGGTGGCATAACTGATGCTCTGTTGTACTTACAGTACCTAATTTGTTCTAGATACAATTACCACTACAGGGCAATAATTGTTTTTACTTTATTTTTTTGGATTATGGAAGTGCCTGGTATTTCCAACTGTAAGCGATGAATACCATTGTGCTGTGCACTATACAAAAACACAGATTTGAAATAAATGTTTTTAGTGGCACCCACAGGTTTTGGCAGATACTTTTCTCCTCTCACTGTGTGCATAAATATTTTCACTGATACCAGCTGTAGAAAGTGATACGGTAAATGCTAATCTCAGTACAGTCATAGCAGTCACAAATGGAAGTTAGATCTGTAATTTCAAGTTGAAAGCTGAAATGAAAAATCTAGTGATTATGCACTACTGCCCTAAGCTACTGAAAGATTCCCTCTTTCTTTCTCCTCTACACTCTCATTCTCAGGCAAGAGGATAAGGTTTCCTCCCCAGGAGAAAGGAAAATACAGATTATCAGTTTTCTGGTGATAACAGTGCAACTCCTGAAGACAGTCTGGCTTTAAAAAGTAATACATGCTGGGATACATCTCACCTAACTTTGGATGTATCAGACTTTGTAGATGTCTCAGTCTGAGCTAGTCAAAGAGACTTTACTATGCTAGTAAAGAGAGAAACACATATGAACGGATGTATTCCATGTAATTTCAGGTTCTATTTAGAATCAGATGTATTGTCCTTTGAAGGTTCTTGGTTCTTTCTCTTAACTTTAAAGAGAACCTTAACTTGTTTGCAGTTTTAGATTCCCACATTAGAGCATCTTGCTGATGGTGATTTTCCTATTCCTTAACTTTTCATCTCTGGCCTGCCTGCTTGCATTTGAAAAGCTCATTTCCACTCCCTATGCAAGAAAAAGTGTCCCTCAAAATTTTTATGAAGGGTATTTTAAGCTGTTTCTCTGATATATCTTTTCCATTTGTAAATACCCACACTTTTGACCCACCCTTTGATAAGCTAGTTGGAGCACCTTCCGTCTCATATTTTTGTTTATTTTTTTTTAGAATCTTTCACCACTTTAGCTTTCCTCTAAGTTTTCTATTTTCCACATTTGTTTCAGTGTGAATAAGTGTTATAAGAGTGGTCTGATGAAAATTTTGCACAGGGAGATACCCTTCCTTGCTTTCATTTTGTGGTATACGAGAATATTGTTAACTGTTAGTGACACAACATTGCATGAAGAAATTAAATTATACTGGGATAGATATTTATAATTTCCTGCAACATTGCTTTTCAGAGAAAAATTCTGGGGTTTTGCTCCTAGTTACCTCTTTCATGACATTAGCCTGCATAAACAATTATATAGGTAGCTGTACATATTTCACTGTGACCCTTCAGCTAGGTGGTTGAGTTGCACTGACCTCACTGTTTATCATCCCACACAACTGTCTGTGTTCTGTTAGCTCAACTTCCTAAAAATGATCACTAAAAATATTGTGACATTTGGCCAGCGACTATTCGTTTTGGCATCTACTTAACCCAGCATCACATATTGGTGATTTGATCTTTTGGATGATTTGAAATTTCAGTAAAGAAACTACTGCATTTTGGAACTGTCGGTGAGTCAGATTTGCTACATCTTAGTGGCTTATCCAAATTTAAGCATTTCACCTAAGCCATGCAAGCAAGCAACTGAGAGAAAGGAAGGCATCTTTAGGGGGCAAACCATCTCACCAACTCCGATGGAAAAGCCAATCAAAACTTAAATTAAGCAAAAAAAAAATAACAAAAAAAGCAAAACCAAACAAAAAATATCTTTTCACATGTCACTCCTCAGAAGAGAAAGAATGAAGGTGAAAACAGCTCATTGGTAACAGATCAGTCATATTCCACAGACAGTGTGCAAACTGTAAAGTGGCTCTTTGAACACACATGTTTCTCTTCACTGCCTGCTCAGTAGATCTTGGAAACTTAGTGTAAGATAAGTATTTAACTTTTAGATGAAAAAAATTATATGGGATGAATATCAATCTGTTTAAAAATGAGTTTCTACATTTTCTGTTTTATTTATTTGAGAACTAGGAGAATGTTGTTTAAGAAAATATAGTGGTCTAATACGTCAAATGTTATATTCAGTTCTGCAGAGTAATAGAAACATTTCAGTTTCATATTTATTCTTAGAATAGAATTCTGGAAACTGTATCTTTTCCTTATGGCTTTTTTTCATGTCTTAATTATTGGATAGTCCCCTGGTAAATTCTTATCTTTTACTAAATGTTGTAATTATGTTCAGCTGAAACTTCCAGTTTGGGCTGTAGAACTTTCTGCTGAACCTTATTATCAGTCCCAGGACAAATCTGTACTGAATTGTAGTTTCTGATCCACAGACGGTGCTTCTTTGGGAGCACTTCTGGAAGTGGCAAAGCACATAAAGAAATATTTCTTCACTGGTACAGCTGTAGCTTTGAGAACCATCTTCCCAGTAATATTACTTCATAAAATAAAGAAGAATTTGCAAAAGACTGAGCATGAATATGCTTTGGTAGCTGACTTTAAATATTTGAAATATTTCCAGTGAATAAATTTCAACTAATTTTTGTAAATGCTAGAGGAATATATATATATGTTTAGTACTAAGTACAGAACATACCTCTCTTTAATTCTGTTTTCCTTTTAAAGCTAAATGCATAAACTAATGCAAAAAGTTCTGCTTTCACTAGTTCTGTTTAGCAGTTTACTTTGTGTGCATTTGCATTGAAATCAGTGGGAACTTTTGTGGAATATTTTAAAACTTTCTGTGAAAAGAGAAAAGAAAATATTCTCTTCACAAACAATGCAAGAGGCAAACAAGGTGTAAGTCTCTATATATTCTGATTAAAACTTAACAGCTAATGAAGTGGGCCCCATCCAAGAATTGAGGAGGTGGTGGTAAATAAAATTTAAGTAATCAAATTAAACCCGTGTAATTATTTGTAGTGGAAATAAGATATTAGAAACAGCACACACATACTTGCCACAAGTTTTATTGTGTTTAGAGTTCATTGATGGTTTGAGATTTCCATTTTTCATATTGAACTTATTTCAGGGTAGATGTTAAACTTGTTTCCCACAGTTCTACTCTTCACCTGTTGAATCAAAGTGTCTGGTAACTTGAAGTATCGGCAGTTTTGCTTCCTCTCTTTTGGTCAATATTTTCCTCTCAGTAATGAATTAATGGTATATCAAGGCAGAAGTAAATGCAGAAAGCAAAAATATCCCTTTGGTTGCGGAAAGGAAGAGCAGCGCCCTGGCTGCAGGGTCCAGTCATGACACTGCTCCTGACGAGATATGCAGTGCTACAGGAGAGAGTCCATAGGGTGAGCAGCATCACTGGGCTCTCTCAGCTGAACATGTCTAAGAGGCACATTTGTGACAAAAAATGATTATAAGAAGGAGAAAGGATGCCGTGCTGTTTGTCTGAAGGGAGCCAATCTACTCGATGCTGGCAGCAAGGTGGTAGAAACCGTGTGCAACCATGGACAGAATGAAAGCCAGTCAGAGAGGCTGTTACATTAACGATCAGTTGTATGAGATAGGTAGTAAAAAATCTTGAACTCTAATGCATCCCCATACAACGATTTGTGAAATCTGCACTTCACAAATGCAGACTTGAATTCCAAATGGTGCATTTTGAGTTTGAGTTTTGTTAATGTTTTACTGAAGACAACATTTCTGTGCATAATAAGAATTCCTCTTGTAGATTTTTAAGGTGCCCTAGTGATTGGATATTGTAACAGACATTTTGGGGGTTTGGTTTTGTTTTGTTTTCTGAATGAGAAATGTTATGTTTTCACCTGAAAATCGCTATTGACTGAAATTTATCACACGATCATGTTTCAAAAAAAGCTGTTCCAGCCCCATTTTCTTCTTTCCTCCTTTCTAACATACATTTATCCTGATCTTTTCTTAAGTGATGCTTTTAGTCACTTTCTACTTATTTTTTTCTGGATAATAATAATTAGTTTTACACTTTCAGATCATGTCTCTTGAGACTTCCTTATCAGCCCACTTCTCCTCAGGATAGCTCAGGGCCCATTTGGAAAAGTTGTATCTACCATTTCCTGGATCCTGTAAGGAAATTTAACCCTTAGGGTGTCCTTAGTGCATGACCCATTAAAAAAAAATATCCGGTTACTCCCACGTCCAAAATAACACAGCCTAGCCTAGAGTAACTTTAAACCTAAGCCTTTATGGTTGTTTCAGTGACGTAAGGATCCATGATTCTAGATAGGTTATTTCACAAGGAGAGATAATTCAGTTTTATTTCTAGTAGAAATTAAAGTTTTATTCTTGCTTTATTATTTTTTTAAAATTGTGTTACATAGATTTGCATATCTCAGATGTGTGCCTGTGAAAAAATAACATGAAATGCGTTTAGAAGTTTTTGTGTAGCTCCAGCTTGAAGGATGATGAAGAGGGAGCAATCACTGCTTTACTAGATTTTTTTCCCTGTTATTTCAAATTCACTACATCCAGGAAAGGACACATTTGGATGTTTTTGGCAGAGATTCCTAAGTGTAACAGAAGCAGGATACAAGCAAGAACAAAGTCGGATTAGTTTGATTTTGCTTTTTTAAATATTGTCTTGGCATTCTGAAGCGAAGGGCATTGCATAAATAGAAACTGTATTATGCTATGATGTTTATCAAATGCTCCTCTTCCACTGCACCACCCCCATAAATCCACCAAAGCTGTTATTATGCAGGGGTGGGAAGGTGGGGAGAATGAAGTGAAAGCTACAGAATGATTTAACACAGTGGGAACTTGATCAATAAGACTGTTGCAGCAAACTCCCAGGAAAGAGTGTTGTTTTCCATCCAGATGATAATGAGGCAGACTCGCAGCAACCTCTGGAGGAAGAATGCTGGAGTAGTGAATCTGTGGTACAGCTTTGCTAGTTGCTAATTAATAGTTTGAGGCCAGGGAGACACAGTTTTACCACCCTTCTACTCATAGTTTCTGGCTTGTCCCACATACCTCTTTCACTATTGGGGTCACTCTGTGCTAAGTTAGATTCTGGAAGCCAAATTTAACTACAGTGCTAAAGATCTAAGTTTACCTCTCTTCTCCCTCCTTTTCTCTTGGCATTATTAGTACATTTGTATGGCTATATAGCATGTAATTCCTTACGTTGTAAAAATACTTTTCTCTTATTCCTTGTGCCTTGTATCCCAAATTCAGACTGATGAGCTTATTGTGGTGGTTGATGTCTGTGGTCTGACCGGAAGACATCCACAGAAGCCAAGCTGGATAAAAATTTAACATCACTATTATTTGTGATGTGCAAATTTAAATATTTTCAAGTGGTGTTAGATGAAGAGGTCGGGAATGCTTGTTTCATGGTACTTAAGCTCAGTATTGATCTTTCTCGCATTTATCTGGATTCCAAAACAGAACAGGGATCCACTTTAACACAGCCAAAGCTCTGCTGAATGATGCCACTATATCTGTATCTTTGCAACACAGAGAAGAAGTAGAGAGAAAGCAAGTATTTTCTCCACTACCAAAGAAGAATTGAGGCAATGGAAAATGAAGGGGAGGTCAAAGTTGGCCATAAAGCAGATGGCCCTAATACAACGTTGGGCACTGCAGTCTAGTAGTGTAATGAATCCAGGTGTTTGAAGGACATTTTATGGGACCATCTAAAAGCATGCCATAGGTAAGAGTGAATTCATGCATTGTTTTGCTAAAACATAGGTAAAAACTACTACATTCAATAAGAAACACAAGATGACATTTGTTTTAACATAGTGAAAATGAATAGTAGTCAGCAGCAGTCCTTCCAGGTTTCCAGTCTAGTATTATCACTTCTACACCACCTTACTTCTCTAATGTTATTTCTTTCAAGATTCTTGAAAGATTTGCTTAAAATGTTTTCCTACATACTTGCCATAATTAATCAATAATAAGAAGAGAACATATAAATAAAAATCTCTTTATTGATGATATGTAATGGCTTTTGTTGCAATTACTTTTGGTTCAGGTAATTTTTTTGTAATTATTTTGTTTTCCTGACTCTCGATTGTCTCAGCTTTTGGCTAAACTTGTCTTGACTCTTGTAGTCATTGAAAGCACCACTATGATAGCAGAGAGAGCAGTGGAGTAACTGTACCTGTGTGCCAATGTATTTTTCCCAGTTTCACAACAAAAGGCCCTTGAGACTAAAAATGCTCATTTGATTTTTTCTGATCTGAGAGGTCTGTACCACCTTTGATACTTTGCCATAGCAGATCAAGCTTTACACAGAAAATATTGCATTAACTAGAACTTTCAAGTGTAGAACATTTTTTTTTTCAAAGATGTATTTATGGTTTGAAGAAGTAATGCAGATAATTTTTTTTTGCATTGAATTGAAAAAAACCCCACATTATAATCACTTTGTCTACTAATGAGTGAAGTGAATCACAGTCTGCATTTATGTGAGTTCAAAAATATTTCTGTTTTACCTAGAAATTCAACTGATGTATGCAAAATTGCCTAGAAAACTTGATTTGGATTCAGAGCTCCTGCAGAAATTAAGCATTCATTCCCTTAGGCAACTTTCATTTTTTGAGCCTGAAAGTAGCACATTCACCGTATAATTTGTAATTAATAACCCTGACTGGTATTTAGAGACTGCTGACAATTCCATTGATAGTATTTTTTTCCTTGACATTCCTATCTGTCCCTCAGTACTAGAATTTCTGGTGGTCTTGTGTTTGTCATAGTAAGCAGTTTGGGGCAGAGACTTTTGTTTGGGTCAGTGTCTAGAGTAACACCTACAGTTTTGGTTTCTCAATTCAGAGCTGGCATTATAAGAGAGAAGTATGCCATAAGTAAATTCTTTAGTACTTTCAGTGTCTGTTGTCTCGGTCTTCGATGCTCCTTCTCATCAGTGACTTAAAAAGTTCAGTATCGTGTTTGTATGGGAGGGTTTAGTAACACTTTTTACAAAATAGGAGATATCTTCGTAATAAAAAGAAACCAGCAATATGTTTTATTCATTGATACACTGAAAATTTTAGTGCAAATACAGATTTAATTTGGATTTCAGCACAGGGCTGTCACAATGGCATATGGGCAGATATAGCAGTCGTTTCTGGTAGGCACCACAACAATACGTGCATGGGCACATGTGCACACAACACACGCACAATTCCTAAGTACAGTCTTTGTCCTAAATAGATATCCATATATTACTCATGAATTACAATGATTTTTGTTTGTGAACCAATTGTATTTTCATTTTCTTTTTTGCTTTGACAGGATATAATTATTTCTGAAACGTATAATAGGATCAAAGCATATTTCATTATTAAAGAAATTATTGCATTATGTTAGTGCCCTCCTGACTGCATGAAAATGTTAATCCAGTTTTGTTATTTTTTTTTGAAACGAGCAGTTTTTTCTTAGGAAAAATTTTTGAAATTAATTGTTTGCTTTCTCCCAACCTCTGAGAGGTCTATAGCTTCAGAAGATATCAGATAAAGGATGATGACATATAATGAGAGCATGATTTAGCTATTAAACTTCCTTTGACTCACTTTAAATATTGATTAGAGAAACACTTCTGGGCAAATATTTATATTGAGCAATAATATAATTCAGTGATTTTTTTTTTTCACTTTCTGAATATCATTATGCCTTCAGTAATTTAGCCTAGAAAAATACATTGCTAGCCACAGGTTATATGAAAAAGTCTTAGATAGATGAGACCAAGAAAGAAGAGTAAAATTTTCCAGCAGTAAACCATCATTCATAAGATGCAAAGATGCTCTGTGTTGCACAGGTTATATCTCACCTTTACCAGGGTTTAGGACTGTTGTACCTGGGATATTGGCCTCAAGCAATTTCTAATATAATGCTAATGTTGTGACAGATATTAATGAAACCATGCTGTTTCTAGATAAAACTGACACTGACTACATAGGTAGAAGAGGTAATTTTCAGTTTCTTAATGAACTCAAGGGGGATGGAGGAAGTTTTCTGCATCTGTGACTATCTCCTAGATTTATTTGGTTTTTCAACAAGAATCAATTTATTTGCAAGTTTTTGTTTACTGGGTATGTAACCATAACAGCTGAACCTACTTGTTGTTTAACTGACTGATGTTCCCTTTGTAGGAGAAAAAAAGCATGTTAACAATTCTCAAAAAACCCTTTGAAGAGTCTAAGAAACATCAAAATATTTGTGTTTTAAAATTTCTTCCATGTTTTTACTCAAATGGTGAAGAATCCAATTTGTGTGCCAAACACAGAGGGACCAAATATGTATATTATGCATAACATTTGATTATGTTGAACGTTTGGTTACTAAACACTACAAACATCCACTTGAAAGTTTGAGGTTTCCCAGGCTGGAGAGCACTGTGCACCCTCCCCTCCTCAAGGCAGCACGCTCAGCTACACTGTCACATGCTGAATGCCTTGCTTGTCTTACTTGGTGTTTCTGGTCCAGATTAAGAAAAAAATATTGCAGGGAGGGCTTAAGAGGTAAGTGCTTGCTATGGACTGGACAGGATATAAATCTCGACAGAAGTAGCTGAGAAGGAAAGG
Organism: Cephalopterus ornatus; assembly: GCA_013396775.1. NCBI lineage: Eukaryota > Metazoa > Chordata > Aves > Passeriformes > Cotingidae > Cephalopterus > Cephalopterus ornatus. The sequence continues at coordinate 142,915 of VZRE01005374.1, read as the reverse complement.
AGGTTGTGAAGCGAGTTTTATGGACATATCTGGCATATCCATCGATCCTTGCACCACAGTTGGATCTCTGACAGAGATTATTTTTTCTTTAGGTGGGAAAATCAATACAAACTTAAGAAACGTTAGCATATATTCTTATTATGCAAAATTATTAAAAAGATAATTTTTTACCTATAAGAAAAAATGTACTTGGTCACTTTGTTAGAGTCCATGTCTGTGGTCCTACTTAGATTTCAACAAAGCTGCTTTGATTTAGGGGAACTACAAGGTTTGGTCTATTGCTTGTAAATACTTTATGAAATAGTCAAATCAGTTTTATCTTATTTGAGGTTGTATTACATATTTCACATGATTGTATTATGGATGTATGCCATGACAAAAACCTGGCTGTATGTTGAAATGGCATCCATATGTCCATATTTCAGTACAATTGGATTTTTGCAATGTTTAATCTGAATTTTGAATTAATGTTTAATAGTTAATTTTAGATTGTATTATAATAACAAATTTATATAATCTTTGATTGCTAAAGTGTAATATTGAGATTCCTTCACCTTAAATCTTATTTTCTTACTGGAATATAGTTTATTATTGCTCTAATTAATATTGTCCTCTGTCAAGTAAGAAGTAATGTAACTTACTGTTCAGACCCAATTATTGAAAATGAGAGGACTGTGTACTGTTCTAATTGAGAGTCAGTACCAAAATCCATATAGTGGTTTAAAACAGAGAGGAAAAAGATGTTCTAAATACTCTATAACGAAAAACTCCCAAAAGGAGCTAGGTTTCAAAATCTTTAAGTGGTAAACTAGGTAAATAGGTAAATGCTTGAAGTGCTTTTTGTCATCTCGTAGAATGCAAAACCATATTCTTAGAAATATGATCAGCCTGCTAAAATATGGAGGTGAGCCTGAAGTAATATTCTAGGACAGTGCTTTCTGTTTTTGTCAAAGAATGATTTGGCCTTAGGGATTAGTCCATAGTCTGACTGAAGCAAGGTTTTTTCTCAAATCACTGAAGGTATAATAAGCCAGAGGTGTGCGGGTGTGCAATAGCTGCAACTTAAAATTTTAAGGTTATACAGATGTCTGTAGGAAAAACCAAACCTCTGTATGAAATAAAAAATATTGTTTTAATTTGTCTCAGGAATGACAGTGATTCTGCTATAATTCATCAAAGAAGGTATTTGACAACAAAGCAAGTGCATGTTAAATATAATATTTCTGACTCAATATGGAGGTTCATGCTATCACAGTGTAGCCAAAACAGTTTTTCATTCAGTTTGCATGTTACCATAAGACTTTACTGCATTATTGATTTCTAATTTTTTTATTTAAACTGGTTTTTTCTTTCTGGTCAGATATTGTCCAAAGTTTTTATGAATATAACTTTCTGAATGTGATAGTGAGTAAAAACATATCTAATTCTAACAGATATCTTGCCGGTTTTTTTCCTTCATGCTTTCTGTCAGTGTTTCTGACTTACAACATTTCTGTAATTCTGTTCCTACAACAAGTTATTTCTGCACATATCTCAGTTAATAGATCTCTTTCATGTCCAATTGCATTTTTCTTATATTCACAGTGACAGATTTTCAAAACTTTTGGGGTGGCCTGAGATGGTCCTGGACTTGTTCTCTCCTCAGTTTCTTTTTTCATATTTGTAAATACATGGGCCAATTTAATGAGAAAGTCAGGATGATAAATCATTTAGTTCTTATACTTACTGCTTTTGATGTTCAAAGTATCTTCTTCAAATGTCCAGTATCTTTTTCCCCAGGTTAGTGGCATACTTCCGCTAGTTTTCTCTTTCCAGAATAGAAACTGAGCAGCCTTCTTCCTTGTTGCTGTGACATTTCATGTAAGCAGAGATTTAAGTCTAGTTTTGCTCACATTTGCATATATAGTTGCTAATCTAGACAGCTCCCTTACTGACAGTGATTGTGTGAGGTCTTTTTTTTTTTGGTTATCTTGCCTCTGCCATCATCCACGTGCTTTTGGTCCTGTCTGTGGGAAACTGTAGCTGTGAAAGCCCATGGCTTCTACTACACACTCTACTTCATTAGTGTGCTGTACCTAGTAGTGTGTAGTTGAGAATGACTGTAATTCAGATAAAAACAGCACAGTCCTCTGTTGAACTCCACAGATCTGAATGTTTCCTCAGGAAAATGGAATACCACAAGTAAAATTAGATAAAATACCACATGTAAATGAGAAAATATCTTTAATGTAAAAAGAGAGTTGTTAAATCTCTATTGCAAATTCTCTGAAGTTGTGTATGACAACAGAATAAGGTTTAAACAGCACTTCCAGTAAGTAACTGCAAGAAATAGATATCTCAGAATAAAGACATTAAGTGATGGTGTTACTTCTTTTGATAGTATGATAGTCACTTGATGTTTTCAGTTTTTCTCAGTTAAATCATCTAAGAAGACTAGTTGTATTAGAGAAATTCAGAGAGTATTCCATTCCATATAAATTTCAACCAGATGCTTTTTCTAAGCATTTTATAAGCAAAGATGAAAGTCTAAAAGTGTGTGGGAGTTATTTAAAGGCAAGTTTAAATGTTGCATCTTGGAGAGCTAGTTGAGTCCTTTTTCTGGGACCTTGGAGAGAAAACTTTGGAAAACTGTTGCTGACCAATCTAAATTTAAAAAGTCGTTTATTTTACTAAGTAGGAGCAAATTAAGACCAGGAAGATGCTCAGAAAGATTAGGCAGTGCCCTGAAGTTGTGAATACAATAGAGGATCTGCAGTGTTGTATAAAATACATCAGGCAGAATGGCATTAAAAGACCAAAGGAAGAACCACAATTGTAACCTCTCTAAGGATAACAAGAGCAGAAAAAGTCTGCGTTTTGAGGAAAAATTGTAAGAATGGAACTGCATCGATTTTCAGTTTTCAAATTTCAGTATTTTCCAGCTCTCACAGGACATCACTACAGGAGTGCTACCTCAGAGGTAGCACTTCACAGGACCAGTAGTGGACAATGCAGTCAAAGACGACTGGACTGTCAGCTTGGAAGAAACAGGACACAGAGTGATTTATGTCTGAACAAAAGAAATAATGAAATTTTGTAATATTAGCTTTATGGGAAAATTTGAAATAGTAGAAAAGGAGAGGTTACATTGTGTGCTTTTTCCTTTAAAATGTATGCTGTGTATGGTTCACTAGAGAAAAATATGATCTGTAATGGAAACTGGGAAGAAATCCCATGATAAAATTAAAAATTTGACAATCCTTCAAACTAATCTCTAAGTTTAAGTCTTGTCTTCGAAGAGGTAGGGACCTGATTAGGGAAGACTTTGGAAACAACTGCTAGGAAGTGATGAGATCTCTACAAACTCAGCATACACTAACCTGACTTGCTTTTTCAGTAGCCTTGTCTAAGGTGAAATATGGACTGAAATTGTTAGTCATTCACGCTTTTTGCAGAGACTAATCAAAATTGTTAGTACTAAGTGTATGAACACCATTCTTTGTAGTCTCTGCTATTGTTGAAGTCTCAGACCTGAATGGGACTATGTTTATAGGCAGTTAGGATAGTGATGCTTAAATTATGAAAGAAAAACATGGTGATAAGAAGACAGAGATTAGAAACAGAAAGTCCAAGGGAAAAATACAGTATCATGGATATCAAGTGAAAAAACATGTCAGAGGTAGCTGTTTCAGCCTGTTGCTTATGTCAAAAAGAAAATCAAGTTGGAAGAAAGATTCTTGCTGATACAACTTCTAAAAGATTCTTCCATGGGACCAAAGCTGGAATAGATTTGAAGCTCGTTCTGAGCTAAGACTCTTACATTTCCAAGACTGCTGTTTGGAAGCTACTGTAGGTAAAAACCCACTCATATATAAAGTTTATTTTCTCTTGGCACAGTAAATTTATCTTCTGATAATCACCCATATTGTAGCAGGCATATATTCAAACATGTTATTAGATTAAATGTTCTGATTATCACCTTGATATGCATACACTGATCTTAGGTACTAGTTTAGCAAAGGGAATTAATCAGACTATAATACACAGAGGATAAAAATCAGAAAGGACCAAGCCCATCAACTTTAGTTGCTCCTGGAATGTTTGTTGAACTGCCTGTATATTTTATGCTTTGATGTGCTTCATGCTCTGATCTGAGGGGACTACTACATTCCAAAAAAGAGGTCTTCAGATGTAACAGACAGTTTTGGATTGGATCTCTTGAATTTCTCTCTCCGTTTGACAAACATGCTCAGCAGACATACAGAAGTAAGGATAAATCCCCCAGTCACTAAACCAAAAGCCATAGACTGGGAGAAAATACTTACCAGGACTGAGAAATTATCACACCAGAAGTACTTAATTTCTCAGATTCCTGTTGAATCGTATAGGGTCATTTACAATTAAAATGAAGAAACTGTTGGAAGCTGTATCTTGGGCTTGGTTGGGGGGGGAGGGGGAAAAAAAGAAATGTTCTGTAATTTCTGAATGCTTAGACTATTTTTTATTGCCAAAACCAGCAACTTTTTCAGCCTCAGATCATTCAGTAAAATAAAGTACAATTATTTAATCATTATTTTAATTAAATATAGGAAATAAGCATTTAAATATCAAAGGAAGTTAAGGCATTATTGCAGTGATTTTTGAAGTTTCACCTGTAAGAGCTGGGGCCAGGATTTGGAGGTGGGGCTGTGCACTGACAGTGCTGTGAGTGCAGTGACAACCAACTATACATGCCCATTGTTTTGCATCATTAATACGGTAGTGAATCTTCAGGAAAAAAAGAAAATGCCCACTGGGAAATGTAGCCTCCAGAGTCCGGTCTTTTTTATTACTTCACTTTTTTTTTTTTCTTTATACAGCACCTAATTTAGGACACAGACAAAAAGAAAATGTATCTTGAATATGCATCACGGGTTCCAAAAATGAAAAGAAATTGGATTTGGATAGCACTTACTCAATAGACAGATATGATACATGGTAAGAAGGTGCACTGTCTGCCCTGTGATAGATTAAACTACTTTGTAGGAAAATTACTGTGAGCCAGTCACCACCACCACCGTGGCTAAATCTTTAATAAAATTCTCTTCCATATTCAAGAGCGAGGTATGAAGTACACAATAAGCAGAGTGGAGTAGAGTGCCATTTATCAAACCACAGCTAGGTCTGTAATCTCCTGCTTTATCCTTTTTTAGTACTTTATTTGTCTTTATTGTTGCAAGGAAGCACATTTACCCAGGGCAGTGGGCTTTTGGTGCTGATAAACCTTTTGTTTTAAATTCTACCTGTGGGGTAGAATTTTTTTTAACTTTTTTTCTTTTTTTTTCCTTTGTTCTTTTTTTTCTTTTTATTGAGCAGATAACCATCGGCTCACTCTGTGGGAGTAATTAGGCTGTTTTGGTGGTCCCATGCGTGTTACACATTTTTTTGCCCTTCCTTGCCTGACCTGACCTGACCCTACCTCTCCTGACTCAATGCTACAAACCACCCCCCCCTTCACCCCCAAAA
>VZRE01005374.1:122714-137388 GCA_013396775.1 Cephalopterus ornatus | reverse complement strand
CCCCCCCCCAAAAAAAAAAAAGCCCACAAGAAAAGGAATACTAAAACCTCTAAGACATTTTGAAAGAATACTCAAGCCTGTGCAGAAGATGGTCTGGGATGTATTGCATAATGCTTTTTTGAGTACATTTAGCAAGATGTTGAAGCATGTTGCAGTTGGCCCCTGGGTGGCACTACATGGCTAGACCTGGGACCAACAAAAGCTTTTTGGATAAAGGCAGAAAACATAATTGAAGCATTTTTCTTTTTAAAAATTAAAGACTTAAGTTAAATTTGTTGATGTTTCCTGAATTCTACAGAAATTCACAACAGCATTAAACTGTGTTCCCTTTATTGAAAGAGATTCCAAAATGTTTTGTATATCTTGACTACATGATAATATCTGGATTATTTTTGGCAACACACTGATATTAAGTACAGATGCAGTGAAAGGGTCCTATGGGTAGAAATATGTGACTAGAACTTCTTTGTGCTGCCTGAATATGCATACTACCAGTCTGTGCTGCAGCCCTGGGGGTGATTTTTTTAGTACTATTATAACCCTTTTTATTGTTTGAATAGCAGTTTTATGACAAAACATTTATATTCAGCCTGCCTTTGTACTTGACTGAAAGAGAGCAATCACTGAGAATGATAAGGCAACAATGGTAATGATAACTGCATTTATGGAGGCTTACAGAATTTAAACGGACATGCAAAAATAGACTTACAATAGTGCTCTACCTGTATTTGAATTGGCTTGGGTATATTTCTTGTGCCTGGCCTATGTTTGCTTATTGATGGAGATGTTGCATTTTCTCCCGTTTTTCTCCCTTATGGCATTTCTTCTGTATGAATCCTACCTGTGTGTACATCAGGTTTTTCTTTACACTGAAAGATGCCATGGTAAGATGGAGGAACATAACCATTTTTCAAGATCCACATCCCTGAGATTATTGCTTAATTTACATAAAAAGTTTTCAGAGTTTGTGGTATTATGATCTTGCATCAGAATGGTCATTACCTGTCTTTCAAGGTTCCGCCTCTCAAGGAAAATAGGCAATTCTTTCACTCTCCCTTGAGAAGAAGTGAGGAATAATACTGGACATTGGAAAGTAATTCACTCCTTCTGTTGCCTAAATATTTTTAAGCCAAATCAATTCTACTTTTGTCTTTCTTTGCTATAATGTTTTCTCCCCCTTGAGGTTCACTCAGACACATCCACATGGACATACACACACATTTGTGCATTTTCTTAAATTTATTGCTTACAGAAGAAGACAAGAAAACTATGAGGAGTTTCAGGAGTGTTTTGAGAGGAGGCAGATAGTTCCTGGATCTCCAAATTTTGAGTGAGGGTAACAGAATTATGCCAAAGTCTACTTACATTTTTAGTATGTATTATGAAGAAAAAAGGTGTGCGCTATACATTGTTCTTAAGATATTTTAAGCTACTGCCACACTGCTCACAGGCTGCTAAGTAGACTTAACAATGTTAGAGGCTTTCTTACCAAGGAAGAGTCTATCCTTATAGAGTTAGAAAGACAGATTCAGCCTATATTTTTATATATTATTTTTCAATATTTTAAAATATTTTTTTCAGGAAGGTATTTTATATAAAAACATCTGTGGGCTCTCTTTCTATAAACCAAACCAATGTGTATTTTGTAGAAGTGAATGACTATTTTAAAGGCCTTTTACATTTTGAGACATAGATTTAGATTTTGTTGTTCTTGAGAGCTGGGAATCTCAGTACAGCCCATTTTCTTTCATATTATAGTTTTTCTATTATATAATTTTACTTCTTTCTTCACTTGTTTTTCTGTTTTTCGGTTTTTCTGTATTTTCCTATCCATTAGAATGTTACAGTATATAACAGCTGGGTGGCAAAATTTTGTGAAAACTAAGTGACTAGAAATGTTCAAAGAAAAAAATATTAGTTGTTAAAAACAAGATCTATGTTTCATTCTATTTGTGAGTTATTTTTTCTATTTCAAAAGCTCACTAACTACACTACATTTTTAATGTATCTATATGATCATTGCATATTAACCTCTTCCTGTGTTCCTGTCTGTGCTATGTAGGCTTTAAATATGTTTAAATTAGTAATTCAAATTCTTTTTTGCAAATGAAATATAAGTAATGTAAACATTAACTTGCTTTGTCTAAGTTCTTACAGTATTCTGAATGCTGCATTGAAAGATATGTCATTTTCTACTAAATGTCTTTCTAATTCTTCTGTGCAAATGCTACCTTTTCCCCAGGCCCAGCTACTTAGTGGATATTATTGAACAAGTGTCTTTTATAGGATCCAAAATAGTGCAGCATTATGTGAAAGAAATTTTTAAAAATGTGCATGGACTATTTATGAGTACGCTTAGTGAATATTAAGCAAACACCTGAAGTTCCTGTGCTGCTGCCTAGAACCAGCACTTCATTACCCATTACGTGCAGTGACTTTGAATTTTTTATTAGGTACTGGTCTCTTAGCCTGTAGGGCTTGTGCATGATGTATATGAGAGCGATTTCCAGCAGAGCGAAGCTTATCACAGATCCACCTAAAAGGTAAGGATATTTTTTTAATTTTTAGTTCACATGCTGAACAGCTGCCTGCTGAACACCTGCCCACGGAGCAGGAAAGAAATTTAGTTTAAGGGTCGATTATACATGTCTTACTCATATACAGTAAGTCCAGAAATAGGCACGGTGAACTTCAGATAAACCCAGAATATGCAAATGGAGAGAACAATACCAGAATATTTAGCCCCTAATTTTGTGCTACACTACATTTTCAGTGCATTTTTTTTTTCAGGTTGGTGGGGACAAAGGAGAAAGGCTTAAATATAGATCTGATTTATTTAGTTTCTCCCAAATTGGTAGTGTTGATACTCTTAAAGCAAAGCTGAACTGTGAACCTGGCAGGTGGTGTATGCAAAAGAATGAATCATTGCTATTGGCATTCCTCATATTTGCTAAGGAAAACAGTATTAACAAGTGTTAATGAGTATTAAGAAAAAAAACAGCAAAGCGGGAGGAAATGACTGAAGAATTGAAAACGGCAACTAATAAGAAAGAGAGGAGAAAAGGCACAACAGTAAAGCTGGAGGTAGTGAAGAAATGCATCAATTACTTTTTCACTGAAAATGGCTTTTGAGGGTGAGGGACCTTATTACATGGATCCTGAATGATAATTCCTAAGAATATTAGTTTGAGTAATTCAAATCAGATAATTTAGGAGATAAACATGTCTTTAGAAAGCATAAGCTACATATAGAACGTGATGATACACTGATAGTTAAGAAAATAGAATTAGGTAAAAGAATATAAGGGGTGAGAAACTTTGAAACCCAAGACCAACAAGGATCTTCTTGGTCTCCAAGTTTCTCGTATCAGCATCATAAAGTTAGCAAAATCCATCTTAGAAGTTTTTGCTTTTTCTGATAGAAAACTTCTCTTGGACCTTCTTTCAGAAACTTACTTAGTTTTTCAATCTGTTTGTGTTTGTTTGTTTGTTTTTTAATTTCCAATTTATAAATAATTCGTATGCCAAAATTTGCCTCTTGATTGATGACTGTCTTTCAGCCTGACATTTTACCTGTCAAAACAGCTTATTGCCATTTGTTTTTTAACCAGTCCTCGTTCATCTTTCATTTTCACTGCTTGCCTATGCGTTTTCAGCTTTAACTAACCTTTTCACATGTGGTATTGTAGGAAAATACCTTGCTGAAATCCAGATGGATATTTCATCAAGCATATCAGTTATCTTATTAAAAGAAAGCTATTGGTTTTGTCATCCTGCAATTAGTGTATGTTGTATTCTAAAGCTGCAAATGTCTCCTTTTCCTGTTCATGTGAAAACAGAGCTGTTAGGGATAGTGTAATGAAATCATTGCTCACACAAATGGAGAGCCTTGCTATCCACACTTTCTGATCAATGAATTTGAGTCATGCCATTTAAAAAAAAGTTTTCTTGAAAGCACTCTATTTTTGATAATGGGGCCTTAATCCATTCCCCAGTCAGACTGAGCATGCATATCATGACAAATCTTTCCTCCATTAAAATCGTTTGCTAATGCTAAAAATAAATTAGCTGAATCAATATACTCCTCCCCATGTTTTCCTGAGGAAACAGGAGCAGCTGCTTGAGCAGCCTGAACAGTCAGGCACTAAGGCAATGGGACCACCACTGGTGTCACCAGGGAGCAAGAAATGGACCCCTGTGTGGAACTGGGGAAGAAGGTTCCTCGTGGTGCCGGAGTTTTGCTGAGGCAACACCAAGAATCAGATAGGACTGTCAGAACTGGCAACACTTGCAATCCAGGAAATGTATAATAGTAATACTAACACAAACTCCAAGAAAGCAAGATGAGAAAGAAGACAGCTGTTGCTTCCTACGTGTCATGCTCCTCCAACTGCTTGAACCTCTTGAACAGCTGTGTAGAGACTTGTCTTCAATTAATTCATTAGATTGATGTGTTCACAAGACTAGTTTGTGATAAAATTTCTTACTATTTGGCTTACACTTTATACATAGCATGATATGTAATGCATAAGGTATTTAATAATGAGCATATTCTCCACTTTTGACTGTTTTCTCCTAAAAACCTGCAATGCTTCAGAGAATAGGAGAAGCAAGGCCAAAAAAGTCAATTATATATAAGCTGAAAAATTTGAGCTGGATGCTTTCAATGGGTTTAATGTGCACAAATTATCAGATGTAGAATTTCTACAGAAGTGGTAAATATACTGATTTTCTGAGATTTTTTTTTCTAAATTGAAGTAGAAAAAAAATTAATGCCATAGAACAAGTATTTTTTCAAATGAAAAATATTATTGATAGCTTTTTATGGCTTAGTATTTTTCTTCTTTTTCTATGAAAATGAATAAATTTTAAGGAAAGATTGTATCAACACATTGAGCTTTACAATTTAAATTTGTTCACAGCCTCAGAAGATTTGATAGTAGAACCACAGCCTCAGAAGATTTGATAGTAGAACTTGATTTGGAATTCTCCATCAAAATTATTTTTCAACAGAAATAATTCAGGCTTTGAAATTAGAAGTGGCGTTAGTGTGGGTCAATAGTAGAAGATCCCTAATTTAGTTTGAAAATGAATTCTTGACATTTTTGCATTTACATAACTGAAATTTTGAAAAGTGAACTTTTTTTGACATGTAGCTTAAGAAAAATCTTTGGTAATAATTATTAGTTAATTTGTACTAAAAATTGAAAAATAAATATAAAAGCATTTTGAGTGTTTTAAAATTACTGACTAAATGCATATAAATTTTTCATAGTTTATTGATTAAGTCAGAGGTGGTTTTTTTATGATTATTTCAATAGAATGGTATTTTGAAATCTAAAATTATTTTTGTCTGTCTACCCCTAAAATGTTTCTTTGTGATATTTGCTCAATGTACACTATCAGCTGGTCTTTCAACACATCTCCTTAACCACAGTGTTTATTAGTGTTTACATCAGACTTTATTCAGCAAAGAGCTGAAGTTATTTGTTTGTATGACAGAGTACACATACCAAGTTGCAGATTTGTGTAATGACTGAAGATGGTTATGAAAATCATGGTTGTTTGACTTTTGTTGGCTACCTTCATCAGCAAATAATATAATTTTCGGCATATGACACTCATTTCCTCTTATGCATTTTTTTTTTCATTATCAAATTGAGGATGCACTTAAATATCAAGGCCGTATTGCTCTCCTTGGTAGTCATTGGAGCTGTTAGGATCGTACTTTTATAACAATTGAGTCTTTTCCTAAAATCTCTCTTTTTGTTCAGCATGACTTTAATATGTTGGGCATGTCTCCTTTCATCACAGCAGGGGACACTGTGTATTTGCAGGATAAACTAGTTCCATATTAGCAATGTGGAATCTGCTTGAACTTGTTTGCATATGTATGCTACTGCCTTTTTTAGATGGTAAGTGTTGGGTAATTCTGTCAGCAATATCTTTTTTTTTTTCCTCAATAGTTAATTCATATCCTGTAAATATGACATTCCCATTACACCTAAATGCTATTTTTATTGTCTGTGAATATAGGATATGTTGATAATAGCATAACAGTAAACTCATCTAGAAATTAATGGCTGGTATTAATGAGTGAAATGCCAATGCTATAACTCACATTTTGCTGCATTAAAGAGAATCTCCTATGGTTGTTGTGTTGAAAGCTTTTAGGGTTGTTTTGAAATATACGTGTGTAAGTGTTTATTCATGGAGTTGGAGCTGCAAAAGAACTTAGACTGTGTCTCCCTGTTGCATACTCCAAGTTTAATACATAGAGAACTTGAGAGGAAATCTATCACAGCAGGTCAGATGCATGGTAAGGGAACTTGTGTGCTCCAGTGAAGATATATCAGGGAACTTTTTAGTCTGAGAATTTCAGTCAGGTTTAGGTATCAAAGTTCTCAGCCTTGACTGATATGCTATAGTTTTGGACACGTGCAAAAGCAGGATGCTAGGCAACTTAGGAGTATTAGTGATAAAAATTTATGTGTTTATGTATGTCTTTTTATGTCTTCAATTTACATACCAGTATTCGATCAAAGTCCCACTTCAGATGCCTTACTTGGTTTGTAAATCTTTCATTCTTCTTTTTTTCCAAATAACATAAATTATCACTTTCAATTACTTATTTATCATAAGAAGAATCTTGATTGCTTTACTTATGAATGGTCTGCTGTGCGCAATAGAGGTGATAGAGGTGATACACTGGATGCCTGTTTTGTTATTTTGGTAGAAAAATAAATTTTCTAATTTGATTTTTAATCCTGCCTAAAGAAAGCAACACTGCATTGTGTTCAACTACAAACTCTTCTTGATTTCATGGCATTTTTAAGGTTGATCTAATTCTTATCTATAAAAAAATAATAGTTGATCTTAGACTCAATTTTGTTTGAGAAGGACACGAGTAAATATGCAGGAAGACTGTTCAGAACCTACATTACTTTGTGCAAGAGACTAGCAAAGAAATAATTGACCTAGGAAGATCTTTTTTTAAGAAACCTGCCAGCAAACTTTTTCCTTCCTACAGGGTTCACATTTAAACTGTTTTTAATGTTGACTTTTGACTAACAGCGTATCTTTCTCCCTCTATGATGGAAAGAAATAGCTCAGAAATAAAAAAAATACTATTTTCTATGTCTTTCACATTCATGTCTGAGAAGACAGGCAATTTATAAAAGAAATTACAAATCACATTGTTAACTGCTTAAGAATTTAAAGAAAAGAAACAACTTCTGGAAGAAAACAGGAAAAAAGTGTATAGGGATTAATATTTTTTTCAGAAGCTTAGACTTGTCATTTATTGAAATGGACATGTAAAAATACATAGACATCTGTGGAATGACAATTTCCGTCATCCAAACAGAAGGAAGTTTTTTGGGAACGTAAAAAGAAGAATGAACATTTCCTATATGTGAAACAGAGCAAGAGTTTAAGTTTATTCAGAAGATCTTGGTACCTGACTCTGGGACATTGAGGTTAAAATATAACAGAGACAAGACCAAGTTCTTAAGGATTAATTAAAGAGAGATAGTACTTTGCTCCAAGGAGACTGCTTAGGTTGAAGTGTAACAAAGACAATTTGTTCTGTAAAGATAGCAGGAAAGACACATAGGATTTATAAGATAAGATGGACATCCGGAGATAAAGGGGTAGCGACTCAAGGGGGCGTTTTGCAAGCCCCCTAAACTAGCCAGCAAAACAAAGTTGCAAAGTTCAACCGAGGAAGAAGAGAAGACCCTAATGAGGCCGAAGAAACAGGAACTACCCNGAAACAAAGAAAGTTGAAAAGTTCAACCGAGGAATAAGAGAAGACCCTAATGAGGCCGAAGAAACAGGAACTACCCCCAAAGGACTCCCCAAAAGGATGACTCTGCCTTAAGCTCTGCCCAAACTCCACCTGTTATGAATATTATAATTAAATATTGCAATTATATGAATATGTATGTAGCAATGATGAAATCCCTTTTGAAAACTGTATAAATTCCCTAACTTTTCACTGGAACCTCTGAAGTCCTTTTTGCCCAGTGCGAACTGGAGGGCTTCCCAACGTTACCTAAATAAATACCTTGCTGCTTAAAGACAAAACTCATCTCTAAGCAGTTATTCTGTGCTGGTTTTCGGCATCATATGGACTATTTGAAGAAAAGTCAGTGACCTCATCCAAACTGTTATTAACCTAAATACAAATTCACCTACACATTTGCATCGCAAAACGTTATTTAATCACATTAATAAAGTGTATTGGTGTGGAATTCTGAGGAAGTGGATATGAATTGGTCTTTCTTGTAGCATGACTATATTGACATCCGTGGGCTATGAAGAGGCTGTGCCTTAGCTTTCTGAAGTATAGTTGGGATATGCTCGTTTGAAGCACAAGGCTCATAGCATGGCAAAAAATATTCAGGAGATCAGTTATTACTCCCGACTCACAGTGTGTTGAAGCTGTCTTTATTACTTATCAGGGAGACAATAATTTGATTTGACAGGTAGATTGGGTGTTATTAAAAGTAAAGGATTTCAGTTGCCTTACTGCACATACGAGGTGTTACAAAGATCTTTTTGAAGACAGCCAAGAGGACTGTGCCACTGGTTTGGTCTGCAGGTAAAAGAGTTGGAAAATTGCCCAGCTTTGTAATTGGTTGGTGAATTAATTGTATGTAGTTGTCCACGGTGAGCATTTACTAATGGATTGCATCTCTCACTATTAGAGTTGATGCAGTGCACCTTTTTCAAGGAATACAGAAATTAGCAGTTTAGACTGAGGACTCTGTCATGTTACTGATGTTATTGCTCTTTTTATATCTAGTATGAAAATTTTGCTACCATGTGAACCCCATTTTACTAGACAATAAAATTGTATATTCTATAAACTTAAAGAAACATATAAAATCATAAAAACAGAAGAGGAAAAGACTGAAAACTAGGTGTAGAAGACTAAAAGAAGCAACTCATGTATGATTGCAGCATGCTTTGTAAGTTTTTATGAATGAGCAAAGCATAGGAAAACCTTATTTGGGATTCACTGGAAATGTTCCTTAGAAAAAAAATTACTTCATTATTATTTCCTGTTTGTTAAAAATAAAAAAAAGAGAGCAGATAATGGTTACAACCCATCCCCGAAGGTGAGGGTAACTCAGGTTCTTGTTAATAGATCCCTTGAGGTGGATTAGAGTGAAACAACACTGATCAGTGTTTATAAACATATGTATATAGGGTATATTTAGAACCGTTTGGTTGCAATGGAAAGGAGGTATGTAGCCATTTCGGTTATTCTTATCCATGGTAATACAGCAATATAAAAGCATAAAAGTATCACTTAAGAAAATGTATAAGGAAAAGAAAGAAGAAAGGATAAGAGTAGAAGGATAGAGAGAGGAAAGACATCACCACCTATGTATCCAGCAATGAGACTTGATTGTTGCAATTTCAGTGTCCGTTGTTAGAAGTGGTGGTCAGAGTCTTGATCCATTTAGGGTCAGGGAAGCCCAAGAAACACAGAGTTCAATGGGTTAATATACACTTAGGTTTGGGTGGAACACCCAGGTATGTCCCATGGACAGGGGGAGTTTTACACTGTGGATCTCTTGCAACACTGCGAATCAAGTGGAGTCCTGTAGTGGAAAGCTCCGTAAATGAATCTGGGGTCGCTCCCGGGTTCTTTGATGGTTTATGACACCTAGGACATAAAAGCTTCCTCTCAGCTTAGTTGAGCCCCATCAGAACGGGTGAATACCTTCAGGCCTTCTACGTGTGACTGTGAATGTCCCAATACCTTCCCCGGGACAGGACGGTGTGTGTGGGGGAGTTTTACACCTGAGCCAGTTGTGAAAGGAAGACATTGGCATGAGAAAGAGCACAACCCGCCCCCCCCCACTCAGGGTCTGCTTCTTGTCAGCCTTCTCCCTTATCTGTCTCAAAACCTGCGGTGGTGGTGGGTGCTCACCCCCTCCGTCTTATGCAGATCAGAGGTTTCAGCTGTCACACGCACAAAAACTCTCCTCCTCCCCCTCGTCTGGCAGGGTGCAAACCCGGCCCCAGCAAAGCACCCTGCCACCTCCGCAAACGGCCCATTGTTTGAGTCATTAACCATTACCGTTTCAGTCTCTCACAGCAGCGATCTGTTCATGAACACATTTAGATTTATCCAGTTTAGTGATCCTTAAATGTGCTCTGTTGCGCCTGTTTCAGTAGGTTGCAACTGGTGAAATTGTTACAAATATATAAGCTCTTTTTACAGGAAAGGTTGCCACTTTTATATAACCCCAGTGAATTTAGGCATACTTAATGGTATTTTTTTTTGACCTTTTTGTGAATTATCTATTATTTATGACAAAACAAATTGGTGAGGGGCAGCACACCCCACTAAAAGCCTAAGTTCTGGGTATTTATACCAGTCCAATTTAAAAATACCTATTTTCAGATATTTAAGAGCAACAGTTTAGAAAATATCTGATCCATAAAAGTCCTCACATAAACATCCACCACCAGCTGGTAAACTATTTAGGTCTCTCAGTCTGCTCCTTTGAATTTTTAGAAATAAGTATGGTAGTAAGAAGCATCCATTACTAGGATTTTTAAATATATTTTCTCCTATAAAAATAGATATTTCTATTGTGCTGTAATGTTAACACTTAACGTTGATTTTTTTTTTTTTTTTTTAAAGAAGAGCAAATGTTAGTAAATGTACAGGTAAACTTACCAATTAATTAAGTCTACATGTAATTAAGTCAATGTCATTTGCCATATGCTCAGTAAATTTCATAACCCAGAAGATAATAATTACCATATCTGGCTCATAATGGCCTTACTTTCAAAACAGGTGGGATATTCTTCGTCTCTTTGTTTTTTCTTATTTATGTTTTTTGGATAAATACTAAATGCAGTTACAAAATATTACTGAGAGCAGAACTTTGTTCAAATTTACCAATGCAGACTTAAAAATTATTAGTTCCTGTCCTTGCAATTAAGGATAAACAAACAACTGATTTTCAATCTGTCACATGCAGATCTGAAGGTGAGGCAATTAAAAAAAGTTTCCTCAACTTTTGAATTGTACTCACATGAAACGTCACAAAAGAAAGAAGGAAAATAAATAAGAAATTGAGACTGAAACTTCACATTCTGAAAGATGTCATTTCTGTCTTATTCCATCACACAATTCTGCAATGTCTGAAGAGCAAATATATAAAAATGTGAATGTGCTTAAAAAGATAGAATTTAAAAAGGAGAGTAAAAGGAAATGTTTTAGAATTTCGACAGTCATAAAACATGACTCATCAGACTGTGCATCTCAAAACACTTTCATCTTTGTCTTTGACAGGCCCTTAGTCATTCTATGATTAAATACTGAAATATTGTAAAATATAGTGTATACTCTGTGTGTATATTGATATTGTTTTGTAATCTGTATTATGAACACTGAGAATAGTCAGTTGTTCTTGCTAAATTGTCATACAGTACTTCATCAATAGTTACCCTCTCCATGAAGTAAAAATATAAATGCACGAAATACTATCAAATATGAAATGGGTTTCCAAACTGCATGCCATTAGTGATACTGAAGCCCTTTCAAAATAGTATGAAACCTTTCACAGATCTCCTTCTGCTAATTGTAATTACTGTGGTTCTTATCAATGCAATTAATGGTACTAAGCAGTTAGATTTTCCAAAAACTTGATTGAGGGAGAGTTATATATGAATATGCAGTATGTATTTAGGACTATGACTATTCAGCCGGAGGAACTGCCTTCCTTTGAATTAGAAGGAGGCAGGAAGGAGATGGAGTTGGTGATCTAGTTGTTTGGTAGTTTAGCTTCTGAAGTGAAATGAAATAAAGAATAGTTAAAAGCACTCTATTAGGGCAATTATTGATATTTTCATTCCAACTAAAAATATTTGGTAGAATAACTTCTTTATAAAATCTGTTGAGAAGAACATTTTGGAAGATATCCTACAGGCATTTGAAAAGAAGATGGGCTGTTCATGTGAAAGACCTTCAATTCTCTATCTTTACCTTCATCCTTCCCGATTCTCTTCATCTACTCTTTCCCCAGTTTTTAGATTACAGTTTCTACCAATGCTGGTAATAAAAAAACCAACCAACCAACCAAAAACCAACCAACCAAACAAAAAAACCACAACAAACCCTGAATGTCAACAGAAGATTTACAGAGGAATGCAATCAAGAATGATGTTGCAAATCAAGCCTAGAATCAGACCATCAAAAATTCAAAAACTTTCAGCTATTTGCAATTACGGTGGTAATTGCTATTTTAAAATGTTTTCCTTCTTCCAAAGAAACTGCATGTTATTAGCTGAAATTCTAGGGATTTTAAATCACAGAAAATCTCTTTGCAGCTGATGAAGGCTAAACATTATAGGCAATCAAAACAACATATTATCTACATATTTCATCTGATTTAAAAAAAATAGCTTTTTGAACTTCTTTAAGAAGTCATTTTACTATGTAGTACTAGCTAATTACAGCATACTTTTTCAGATCAAAACATTAACATTAGATATTTTAAAGCAAAAGGTGGTGAATTTTTAAATTCTTTTTAAGGAAATTGTATCCGAGGTCCTTGCTATGATATTTTAGTCTGTGTAATTGTTCCTTTTCTTTCTATTGTGGATCAGTTTTGCAATGATGTCTTGATTGTAAACAACATGTAATACATAAAATTAAAGTTTCCTTAAAAATACTGTAAATTAAAGATTGATGGATCAACATTATATAATATGAGGCCATTAGATAAAAGTAAATGGCACAAAGTTATATAGAGAATGTAGTCTTAATTTTTTAAGAATAGGTCCTCTAAAGAAAGGGAAAATTTGATCTCAGTTTCAGTACTGAAACTTCTTAAATAGAATTTTTCTAGTGAGTCTGTTAAAAAACAACAATATGCCATGATTTTTAATGATGTAAAAATTCATAGGTTGGATGTTCCTTTGAGCAACCTTGTCTAGTGGAAAGTGTCATATAGCAGGGGCGTCGGAAACAGGTGATCTTTGAAGCCCCTTCCAACCCAGGCCATTCTATGGTTTTATTATTCTCCTAAGTATTTTCTTTTAAGGTTCATTAGTTAGTTGGTGTCTGAAGAACAGATATAAAGAAAAAAAATTGTAAAATGTCTATGTAATCAGTACCCAGGAAATTTACAGAATTTGATTTTGAACAAATATTTGGGAAAAGAGCAAGAGAAAATTTTTATAACAGTTGCTCTCTATACTGACTATGTCTGCATGAAGCAATTGCAAAAGATTGGCAGGGCAGTGATGACACAGCACTGATACCACCGCAGTAGGATCAATGCTGCTGGCAGAGCCCTGTGCGGAATTTTTTGAAGTTGGAGGCAAATTTTTAGTGCAGGGCCCTGATTTACAGACTTCATTTACAGAACAGTCAGAATGAGCAACTGTATTAAAGTACTAAAGTTAAATTGTGTGAGTTCTGAGTTTTGTTTGGGCTTTTTTGTTTGGTTGGTTTTGGTTGGGTTTTTTTCCCCCTTGAACTGAAGCTGGAAAGTATCTGTAAGTTTAAGATAAAGGAAAGTCTTTAGACACCAAACTAGCTGCAACTAACTGTTGATATAAAATTGAGGCTTTGATTAATCTGTTAAATACCTAGTTTTGTACTCACTGATTCATACCATTGCGGCCAAGAACTTCATAAATATTAAGCATCTTTAGTAAGCTTGTGTGACACTTTGAGGCAAAATGAAGCCAATAACCTTAAAAACGGAGTAAAAAGGGTTCACAGGTTGAAACCACTTTATGTTGTTTAATCTGTAGTTCTAAATTATTAAATTCTTCAAGGAAGAGAAATCTCATACTATTGGAAGAGCATTTTGGAAAATTACTTTTAAACATTAGAGTAAATCTGTTAAGTTTGAAAATACGATTTTTAATCAGGGCATAAATATTAGGGATTTTGTAAAATAATCTACTCTTGCGAATCATTGAAGAGGGTCACTTGATATTTATTTTTATCTGCAGAATATTGGAAGGTTAGGGAGGAAAAAACTATCATGACATTTTGATTCTTAGGAGTATGTTACTTTTCTGAATTCATAAGCAGCTTACTTTTTAAAATGTGTTAGAAAAAACCCCAAAAAATATATTTGGATCACATTTATAGTATGGATACGTATTTAAAAACAGACCTCTCATACATAATTTCATGCATTACCAAAAAAGGTATTTGATTAGAGGTCTTTGGTTTTTAGTAGCTATAAACCTGAATGTTATTATGAAAGGGATGCCATGGAGTTTTTTCCCTCTTACAAGATGTCTCTAAATTGGATACGTCATGATACCATATGAAGGAAAAACAGTCATTATTTCAGATATAAAAAGCCTGAAAGTAAATCCATAGCATTGCAACCATACTCAGGAAAAGCACCAGTCATTTTATTCTATGGAATTCCTGAGCCCAGCTGATAGATGAATCGCTTTTGACAGTAACTCACTTTTTGACCTATGTGGCAAGGAGAATGTCACAGCAGTAGGAGAGGTTCTGTGGTAATTGGAAAGTGAAGGGGACTTGGTGGTGCAGTAGGTTAGTGCATTAGCCTTTCCCCTCTGGAGACCTTGGTTCACATTCTGCCTTAGGGTCACTAGTGAAAATTCATGCTTTGGTATCCTACCTCTGTTTGTACATATGACAACCCCC